>OY992880.1:118793135-118830635 GCA_963921405.1 Cepaea hortensis
TAAATGTCTTTGTTACTTCTTCTTTTCCACTCTCCACTATGTGTATCCCTAATGAGTCCACCTCTATTTAGCCAACAAATATCAACAACCATCTAAATAAACATTACATAATACACTGTATTTCATTTAATTCTATGGGAAATAGTGTTTTGCTTTACGCTGTTTCACTTAAAAGTCGCGTTTTTCAAGAACGTAACACCGACGTTAACCGGGGCCTTCCTGTATAAAGTAAATTAGGTAGATTCGATAGATTAGATAGATGAAACGATTGGATTATATAGCTTTAGATTAGATGTATTATATCAGACAGGTCGATCAAGTCAGTCTATGCCATGCAAATGTATTTCATCAAGTCATTGGTGTCTCGATGTTCGTACTACAGCCCAGATTCTACTGCCTGATCATTTAGAAAGAAGTCGAGCGTGATGTTGCCATAGAGATGACACAGCAAAAGCAGAACACTGTAGTTGATCCATAATATATAAAGAAAGCATAGCATAAATCTAAACATGGAAAAATAAGTTAAACAAGAATATAAATATAACAGATACACATTGGCTATTGTAACAACAATGTATTTGCATATTAGCATAAAATTATATCAGAAACAATTATATTGTGACATATAACTTAACAGAACTGTTATGTTTATATAAAGAAACTGATCATGTTTGTGTATACATAAAAGATCTGTAATATACGTTTGAACTCAATACGTGCACAAATAACTATAAATATAATAGCACAGTTTATGTTAAAGAAAATAAAAATACCACTAATTTCGATTATGTCATCATCATCAGCCGGTCTCTCTGGCTGAGGGGTTACACCACTTTTTCCGTAATCCCGTTTATCCATGCAGGGTCTCGCAGCGAGGCGAGAATTGGAAGCCGTTCGACCCTCGCTCGTGACTTGCGGGATAATGATCCGGCCGCTCAGAAAGCAATGGCAAACTACTGAGCGTAATCTTGCCAAGAAATCAACATACAGCTGAAAGATGCTGATGTTGACAGCGATGTCCTGTAAAGGATATGCAAAAAAAAAAAAAAAAAAAAAAAACAATCATCATCATCATTCAGTGCCTTGCCAGCTGGCGTTGGCGATCATTCCTCTCCACAAATTACGATCTCCGACGTCATGGATCAATTCTTGTGTTGACTCCCTTCCGTGCCATGACATACGACTCCAGAATCTTCTTACGTTGTTTTCCCGATTATGTATTGTAGGAATACTATGAGGGATCCATCATTCCTCTCTATCCTAGTATGGGTCTAGAGTTGCAGTCTAGAATACATCATAACAGTGTGCTAGCATGGGTTGTAGAGATACCATCAGTTGAGTCAAGAACCGACATCACAGCACTAGCGAAGTTACCATACGAGCTTCGTTCTCACATTCAATAACCAGCCAAGAGCCCAATACTAATGATATCAACTGTAGTCTGAGATTGTGTCCGACTGACATTTCCTCGGAATACTGCGTGTCGGCTAGATCCTCTGGTCACCCTCTGTATTTGTTTTTCGACACATGATGCCAAAGGTCTCTGACCAACATCTGCCTTATAGTACACTAATATGTCACACAACGAAGCAGACCCAGCCACTTCCCGCCTGCTCGTTTCCCAACACACCAGCACGCCCTGGAGAAGTGACTCAGAAATGATCAAAAGGATGCTCCTTATCTTTGATTTAATAAAATAAAATTTAAAGCACATACCAAGATGAATAAAACAACACTATGTGCTAGCATGGGAGATACCTATACCATGGATGGTGTATCACATATATGTGCTACAATAGGTGATATTTATACCATGGATGGTGTATCATTAAAATGTGCTAGCATGGGAGATACCTATACCATGGATGGTGTATCACATATATGTGCTACAATAGGTGATATTTATACTATGGATGGTGTATCATTAAAATGTGCTAGCATGGGATATACCTATATCATGGATGGTGTATCACATATATGTGCTACAATGGGTGATATTTATACCATGGATGGTGTATCATTAATATGTGCTAGCATGGGAGACACATATACCATGGATGGTGTATCACATATATGTGCTACAATAGATGATATTTATACTATGGATGGTGTATCATTAAAATGTGCTAGCATGGGATATACCTATATCATGGATGGTGTATCACATATATGTGCTACAATGGGTGATATTTATACCATGGATGGTGTATCATTAATATGTGCTAGCATGGGAGACACATATACCATGGATGATGCATCAACATTATGTGCTAGCATAGGTGCTATCTATACCATGGATGGTGCATCAACACTATTTGTAGCATGGGAGATAGCTATATCATGGTTGATGCATCAACAATATGTGCTTGCATGGGTGATATCTTTACCATGCATGGTGCATCAACAATATGTTAGCATGGCTGATATCTATACCATAAACGATGTCTTAAGATCATATGCTAGCTTATCCATCATAGTATTTCCTAGGGCACGTTCATTAAGTAGCGTAACTGTCCTCTCTCCAAATATTCTTTTGTAGGTAGATTTAAATATGTTTGAACTGTATCCTAGACAAAAAACACATTCTTGTGATTACCAACTACTTTGGGCTTTTTATCTCTTGCAAGCTCACATCTTTTGTATATATTTTTAATTAACCAAGGTGTCCATGATGCATTCTAGGTCACGAAACAATTATTCAATGGATTTTCTGGGAATTTAAGCACACATTTTTAATTATCTCATCATTATCAACAACTGTACTAATTGGTGTGGGTGAGCTGATCTCATATTCTATACCTAGCGATCAACACAAAGTATCAATTCGTATGCGATACTGTTTCCATACAATAATTAAAATATGTCAAGAATGTTCACTTGCTGTGTTATATCTAGCTGTGTTCTTCAGTTCCGTTTGCATAAATTTCTTCAGTTGATTACACGTTGCTTTTTCGATATTAAGTAGGTAGATGAGCATTCTAGCCTATTCAGTCCCAATGCAATGACATGGCATAATGTGACTGAACATGCCATAAATCTATATACGTAGTAATTATGCCTGAAATATCTTATACATATGTAATGATTATGCATGAGATCTATAATACATATGTAGTAATTATGCCTGAAATCACATATACACATGTAATAATTATGTCTGAAACCCGCTATAAACATGTAATAATTATTAATAAATTTGCCTTAAATTTAAACATTTGTTATTATGTTTGAAATCTTCTAAACATATGTAATGATTATGTCTGAAATCTGAATATATGTAATGATTATGCCTAAAATCTCCTAAACATTTATGATAAGGCCTGAAATCTAAACATATGCAATGATTGTGACTGAAACCTCCTACACATACGTAATGATTATGTCTGTAAACAAATGCAGTTATTATACTTGAAACCAATGATTATGCCTGAAATCACCTAAATATATATGATTATGCCCGGATCTTCTAAACATATGCAATTATTATGTCTGACACCTCCTACATATATTAAATGATTATGTATGAAATCTAACATATGCAGTTATTATATCTGAAACCAATACATATGCAGTGATTGTGCCTGAAATCACCTAAACATAAAATGATTATACCCAAAACCTCCTAAAGATTTATGATTATGCCTATCTTCTAAACATATGCAGTTATTATACCTGAAACCAATGCAGAAGTAATGATTATGCCTTAAATCACCTAAAGATATTTAATGATTATGCCCGAAACCTCCTAAACATTTATGATTATGCCTGAAATGTAAACATATGCAGTGATAATACCTGAAACTAATACATATGTAATGATTATACCCAAAATCACCTAAACATGTATAATGATTGTGCCTGAAATATCCTAATATTGTAATGATTATGCCTGAAATCTGTTAAACATATGTAATGAAACGGTCAATGAGCCTTCTTAATCTAGGCTGAAGGAAACAAGACTTATCAATCAAAATACATTTTGCAGGTGACTGTTAAAAAGTAATTGTAATGCAACTAATTAGCTCAATGAAAGTACACTATTTTATCGAAATAACAATGTTTTACTAATCTTATTACATAATATGGACACTGAAATCAAATCAATACAAATGCAATTGTTGAAATAAATAATATTTAAAGATATATCAATTTAAAATATCACAAAAGTGCAATTTATTCAAGCTTACGCCTTTGTCTAAATTATTTTGTTTGATGAAACTAATGAACGTAAACTTGCCCAGAAATCACGAACAGCCAAAAAATGCTGGGGTTGACTGGTACATCCTGTAGGGGAAATGCAACTAACTTTTAAAGATGCTCAGCATGGGCATTTCACTTGAAAGATGAAGAAATAAGCTAATGAAGACTATGATGGACATGGTTATATGATGCTAAAGAAGTTGTGATTCTGAGAACCGAAAAGGTAGAACTTGTGAAAGAACGAACGAACGAACTATATTTTCAAAGGATTAAGAATTGGCCCGCTGGCCCGTCTAACATTCTGCCCTTTTATCACTCTTTTATACATTATTTCATCCATACATCACTTGAGGCTAACTAAGAACAACAAAAATATAAAAGATATGCAATATAAAGGCATGGAAAATGTTGTAGGATCATATTATTATTATTATTATTATTATTATTATTATTATTATTATTATTATTATTATTATTATTATTATTATTTAAGATGTGTGGAGGCGGGACATGATTGATACAGGCATTGATAATGCACATTGGGAGCACGTCGCCGCTGAACGTGTTGCATGGAGGGCAAATATCAGAAATGGAATAAAGACAAAAGAGAAAATGATTGCAGAGAAAGCACACACAGAGCGTGAGAGACGTAAGATGGTGCACAATGGTGGAAATGACCATGTTTTCACATGCATCTACTGTGGGCAACCATTTGCAGCAAGAATTGGCCTTACCAGCCACACTCGCCACCGCCATGATTCGTAGTTATTAAGTCTTTTTGAAGCGCAATGTACCAAACTATCATCTGTCAAGACGGAAAGGTGCCAATGAATGAATTATTGTCATTATTATTATTATTATTACCTGGATAGTTTGTCTAAAAACTATTTTGCATAAATACACATAAGAATTATTACTTTCAGAATACATAAGCATATAATATGAGCTACTATACTATAACCTGAAAATGAAGATAATTACTTTAGAAATAAAATGGTTTATACGTTTCCCTCATCTGATTAAAATACCATTTGACTAAATCTGAATATGAGACCCTTTGGTGCAAACATTTATCTCCACTTTTATGTTACTTAAACACTTTCAGCCTGAAAATGTGTATTACTTCCTGATACAAATGCATACTAATTTTGACCATCAACTCTCAGGTGTTCCACGCTAATTTCAGTTCCTTGCTGTATCTTTTCCACTGTGTATGGGGCAACTGAAATTTCAAAACAGTCACTGTAAAAACAATGTTTTGATAAGAAAAAGATAATATGGTAAATGTTTACTTGGCTTATCAATTTTTATTAAAGTTGTAATGTAATACCGTCGTTACCTGTTTTGTTTTTAAAGTTACTGCAAATACCATCATTAAAATCAAAATCTAGAAGGAAATTTTTCCGCGCGCGCGTGTGTGTGTGCGTGTGTGCGTGCGTGTGTGTGTGTGTGTGTGTGTGTGTGTGTGTGTGTGTGTGTGTGTGTGTGTGTAACGAATCTGACCAGAATTGAAAACCGCTAAGTTTAATTTCCTTTCCACATCACCCGTCTCCCTTGCCATAACAATGCAGATAAAGCGTAATAAATCATGGTAAAAGGGAAAAATGAGCAGAAACCATAATAGCTATATTCGGAGCAATGCCAGGTCTACCGATACAAGACAGCATGGGTAACTTGGAACAGTCGCAAAGCAATAAGGAAATCAACCTGGAGAGACGTCATGCGTCCATAATTATGTGAGTTAACATGTTGACATTAGTTGTGTGCTTGCATGATGGAACAAGAAAAGACGATGTTGAGCTTAGCTCGCCAAAAAGATCATTTATGACATTGAAAGAATAATAGAATGCTAAAATGTGAGTTCCGCTGTGAAAGGATAATAGGATGCGAGTTCCTGTTCTCTCCACAGTGTATCAACGGGGAACTGTCAGAAGCACAGGAAACGGATAAATCTAACAATGGCTTCAGATATGGGTTGTGTTAAATGTTAAGCCAACTATTCTCATTTCTAAAATAACTTCTCAAACTTCCTCATATCCCATCTTAAGCATACATTAGAAGAAATAAATAAACGCCTCAATGAGAAATAACTAAACTCTCTAATGAAAAATATAAAAAAAATGACGAGATCATAGACAATTTAGATCCATTCATTACTGCAGAAATCCAATTCCAGAATGACAGTTCTCATCTCACATAGTGCTAAAGGACTAAAAGAGCTCATCTTGTCTGTCAAGATACACATTGAAAATCAAAATTATTTTTTGAACTTGAAACAAAAATAACATCTACGGAAAAAAACTACATTCAAAGGTCACAATCAACAATGAAAGAATTGAAGAATATTCTGGCTCCATAATCTACAAAATTGAGGATCGTAAAAAAGTTCAATGCAGGCTGGCCATAGCAATGCATGGATTCAACGGTTTTTAAGCATATATCCCACAACATAAGTAAGCAAGATAAAAGTACAATTGTTGAGAACACGCATCTTCGCTGTGCCAAGACATGGATGTGAGCCGTGAACAATTTCACACTTACTAAAGAAGATTATTGCGGAGTTTGAGCTCAAATGTTACAGAAAACCTCTAAGAATATAGTGGACCGAGCGGGAAAAAAAATTGAAATTTTACAAAACCTGAACATCGAAGAAAACTGGCTTACAGACAGTATCAATTCTTTGAAATTGCAATATTTTGGCCTTTTTAACGCCACAGTGGCATGGTGAGAACAGTGATAGACGGCATGGTTCCCTGAAGAAAAGGCACTCGTCTACCCGCACAAAGATGACCACAGGACACAACAGACAGCTTGGATATCAGGAGGAAGAAATTGCCCGAGATAGAGATTCTTCGTCCTCTAAAAGTACTGGAGAGTTGGTCATAGACCATAACTTTAGGAAGGGAAAATCCTAACTGCACCTCCCCGTGGTAGAGGATGGAAACACACCACGGTGTGGCTAACACAGCTCTGGGGACCGAGTATCCACCGGAATAAGTGGACAACTCTGCAGCTGAGCAGAGCAGGGCACTCACTTGTCCTGACAGTCGGAAATGGCTGTCAAAGGCAGAGGTAAAAAGACCACCATGTGAATGTGGAAGGCAAGGGGAAACCACCACATTATCTTCCCAAGACTTCATGGCAAAACATATATCAGAGTTAGTGAACGACGTTAATGGCTGTCTTAGGACACCCTCGTCCGGTAGGGACATTCATGAGCCACAGGTGACACCAGACCGTCATCCAGCTACTGATGGCAAAATCATAACTAAAATAAATAAATTTAGAGTAGGAACATGGAATGTTAGGACATTAAATGAGCTAGGAAAGTTGACCAATGTTCTAAGAGAGATGGATAGCATGAAAATGAATATACTAGGCGTTAGTGAGATGAGATGGAAGGGATTGGGCAAAATTATAGCTGACAATCACACAATAATTTATTCTGGAGGGGATACACATGAAAAAGGTGTAGGAATAATATTAGACGAAAAAACAGCCAAGTCAATTAATGGATACTGGAGTATTTCAGATAGAGTTATTATGGTAAAAATCAAAGGGAAACCAATAGATATAAATATTATACAAGTATATGCACCAACAACAAGCAGTAGTGATGAAGAAATACAACACTTTTACGACGAAATAGAAATGGTGATGGCTCGAATTGGATCACAAGAAATAAAAATAATACTTGGTGATTTTAATGCAAAAGTAGGAAAGGGAAAAATGGAGGATGTAGTGGGGAATTATGGTTTAGGTACAAGAAATGAAAGAGGGGGAAAAGTTAATAGAATGGGCAAATATCAATGACATGATAATTGGAAACACGTGGTTTAAACACCATAAAAGACGACTGTACACATGGAAAAGCCCTGATAAAAAAATACGCAACCAAATTGACTACATACTAATTAATAAAAGATTTAGAAATGCTTTAATTAATGTAAAGACAATGCCTGGTGCTGACTGTAATAGTGATCATGTACCACTATGTGGACAAATAAAAATAAGATTAAAGAGAGGGGAAAAATGGTTAAGAACATGAGACTTAATAAAGAGGTTCTGAAAATAGATAAAGAAATGCAAGAACAATACAGAGTGATTGTGAAAAATAGGTACAATGCAATAGCTAAAATACAGAGTATAAATGAACAATGGGAAATGTTAAGGGACTCCATTCATCAAACTAGCAAAGAAGTATTACCGGAGAGAGGCAATATAGCTAAGAAAAAATGGATGAATGAAGAAATCTTAAAACTGATGGACAACAGAAAACAGAGTAAAAATGACAAACAAGAATACGCTAAGATAAATAAAGAAATAAAAGATAAATGTGGGAAGGCTAAAGAAAGTTGGTTAAACGAGCAATGCAAACAAATTGAATTAAATTCCATTAAAGATACAAAAAATATGCACAGACAAATCAGTGAGCTTACAGGAAGAAAAATAAGAATAAATACAGGGTGTTTGAAATCAAAAACAGGAAAGATATTATTAGAGGAAGGTGCTATAATGAAGAGGTGGAATGAGTATATATGAGAATTATATGATGGAGAAAGGGAAGAATTAACAGAAGATAGTAACTTAGAAGGTCCACCTATTCTGAAAGAAGAAGTCGCTGACGCTATGAAACGTATGAAGAAAGGAAAAACAGCTGGGCCAGATGAAATCACAATAGAAGAATTAGAAGTATTGGGAGAATTTGGAGTAGATATATTAACCAAAATGTTGAATGATATTTACAGCAGTGGATATTTACCCAGTGATATGCTGAAATCTGTATTTATACTTATAGCTATACCAAAAAGACCAGGAGCAATTGATTGTGAAGATTTTCGTACAATTAACCTTATAAACCATACCACTAAGCTTCTACTCAGAATCATAATGAGAAGAACCAAAAAGAAAATAAAAATGGAAATTAGTGAAGAACAGTATGGATTTGTGGAAGGAAAGGGCACAAACAATGCAATTTATACATTACGGACACTAATAGAAAGGTAAATAGAGAAACAGAGAGACATATATTTGTGCTTCATAGATTATACTAAGGCATTTGATAAAGTAAAACATGATGAACTGATTAAAATGTTGGAAGATATCAACATTGATGGAAAAGATTTAAGAATAATAAAGAATGTTTACTGGAACCAAGTAGCAGCAATTAAAATGGGAAATAAAGAGGGTAGTTACGAACAGATAAAGCTAGGAGTACGACAAGGGTGTGTCTTGTCACCAGATCTTTTCTCCCTGTATAGCGAAGTAATAATGAGAGAGATCAAAGAGATGCCAGGAATACTAGTTGGAGGTTATAATATAAATAATATACGCTATGCAGATGACACAGTATTGATGGCGGATAATTCAACAGACCTACAACAATTATTAGACGTTGTAGTAACAGAGAGTGCAAGGAAAGGACTCTCCTTGAATATCAAGAAAACAGTAACAATGGTAATATCAAAGAAAATGGTGACACCAAAATGTGACATAGAAATAGAAGGGAATATCCTTAATCAAGTGGATAATTTTAGATACCTTGGGGCATTTATAACATCAGATGGAAGATGTACATCAGAGATTAGGAGCAGAATAGGGCAGGCAAAAGCCGCATTTCAGAAAATGAAGAGTATCTTATGCAATAAGTCACTATCACTGAATGTAAGAAAGAGAGTGCTGAAATGCTATGTAGAACCAGTTTTGCTGTATGGCAGTGAATCTTGGAATGTAAATGAACAAATTAAGAAGAAATTAGAAGCAACAGAGATGTGGTTCCTGAGACGAATGTTGCGAATTCCTTGGACTGCCAGAGTAACTAACGACGACTGCCTGAAACAGGCTAATGAAACTAGAACATTATATACAACAATAAGACAGAGATAAACATCTTTCTTCGGTCACGTGATGAGAAGAGAGGCATTGGAGAACATCGTAACAACTGGAAAGATCGAGGGGAAGAGAGGCAGAGGCAGACCAAGAGAAATGATGCTGGATGGATTGAGACGGTGGCATGGAGGAATATCAGCAGCAGAGTTGATCCAGAAAACCAAAGACCGAGATCTATGGCGCGCCATGAACGTCTACGCCAGCCGGCACGGTACATGATGATGATGAGAGATTTTTCAGCGCACTGTCAGTGTGGGGTCAATGTTGGGGGGTCAGTGTTGTGGGCTCAGTGTTAAGAGATCAGTTCTGTAGGGGTCAGTTCTGTGGGGGTCAGTTCTGTGGGGGTCAGTTCTGTGGGGGTCAGTTCTGTCGTTTCCGTGTTGTGGATTCCGTGTTGTGTGGTCGGTGTTGTGGGGTCGGCGTTGTGGTATCAGCGTTGTGGTATCAGTGATGTGGGATCAGTGTTATGGGATAGGTTTTGTAGGATCAGTGTTGTGGGATCAGTCATGTAGGATCAGTGTTTGGGATCAGTGTTCTGGGATAAGTTCTCTAGGATCAGTGTTGTGGGATCATGGGATAAGTGTTGTGGGATCAGTGTTGTTGGATCAGTGTTGTGGGATCACTGTTATGGAATAAGTTCTGTAGGATCAGTGTTGTGGGATCAGTGTTGTGGGATCAGTGTTGTGGGATCAGTCATGTGGGATCGGTGTTTGGGATCAGTGTTATGGGATAAGTTCTGTAGAATCAGTGTTGTGGAATCAATCATGTGGGATCAGTGTTGTGGGATCAATGTTGTGGGATCAGTGTTATGGGGTAAGTTCTGTAGGATCAATGTTGTGGGATCAGTGTTGTGGGATCAGTGTTGTGGGATCAGTGTTGTGGGATCAGTGTTATGAGATAAGTTCTGTAGGATCAGTGTTGTGGAATCAGTCGTGTAGGATCAGTGTTGTGGGATCAGTGTTGTGGGATCAGTGTTGTGGGATCAGTTCTGTAGGATTATTGTTGTAGAATCAGTGTTGTAGGATCAGTGTTATGGGATACGCGTTGAGGGATCAATGTTGTGGGATCAGTGTTATGGGATAAGTTCTGTAGGATCAATGTTGTGGGATCAGTGTTGTGGGATCAGTGTTGTGGGATCAGTGTTGTGGGATCAGTGTTATGAGATAAGTTCTGTAGGATCAGTGTTGTGGAATCAGTCGTGTGGGATCAGTGTTGTGGGATCAGTGTTGTGGGATCAGTGTTGTGGGATCAGTTCTGTAGGATTATTGTTATAGAATCAGTGTTGTAGGATCAGTGTTATGGGATACGCGTTGAGGGATCAATGTTGTGGGATCAGTGTTATGGGATAAGCTCTGTTGGATCAGTGTTGTGGGATCAGTCTTGTGGGATCAGTGTTATGGGGTCAGTGTTGTGGGATCAGTCTTGTGGGATCAGTGTTATGGGGTCAGTGTTGTGGGATATGTTCTGTAGGATCAGTGTTGTGGGATCAGTGTTGTGGGATAAGTTCTGTAGGATCAGTGTTGTGGGATCAGTCTTGTGGGATCAGTGTTATGGGATCAGTGTTATGGGATCAGTGTTGTGGGGTCAATTGTGTGGGTTCAGTCTTGTGGGATCAGTGTTGTGGAATCAGTGTTTTCATAACTATTAAATAGTTATAGCCAATAAAGGTGGGAATGAGGTAGCAACACTTGGCAATATTGGTGAAACCTCAAGAGTAAATGAATACAATCCACCAACCAAACTACTGCAGAAGAGTCCATTATCACCCAAAGAAGAGCTAAATTGGCATGTTAAGTTGTTTCATCAGGTCATTCTACAGGTCTCAGAAATTCTGTTTCTGTACAGGGTTGAGCCTGCGGACCCTGCATGCTTGTGCGAATATCTTTTGGGGTGTTCTTTTCAGGCTCTCTGGCGATGGAGTTACCGATGCAGTTCATAATCCCGCATACCGCTTTCGAAGGACAGCTGTGGGCGATTTGAAAGCAGACCGCCTTGCGTTGATTTCCATACTCATGGTATGAGTGCCGGTCGTTCAGAAAGTAATGTAAAAAACGTTAACTTGCCCAGGAATCACAAACATCCAAACAACGCTCGAGTTGACTGCTACGTCCTTTAAAGGATATGCAATTAACTTTTTTTTTCTTTTTTTTTCTTTTTAAGATGTTCATTCACTTATTATTTGAAGGACAATATGGAAATTGTGAGCTAAGCCTTTGAGAGAAATACACTCACTGGCACGTTACCATCTTGACAGACGATAGTTTGTTATATTTTGCTTGTAACAAGGCATAGCAACTACAACCCAAGGTTGTAGCGAATGTTATACATCTCCTTAGCACAATGCTTAGGCTGAATTGTTGAGAAAATGTGTTGTCCACGCAGCATGATCCCTCTCTCGGCCTGCCTAGTTTACTTCAGATGAAACATATTGAACAAAGCAGCACATGCTGCCAGAACAGCAAAGCAATGCTCTAACTGTCCGCCTGTCGAAGCTTCGATCCTAGACCACTTGCCGACCAAAGCTTAGAGCCTGGTCTCTGTGCCATGATATTTAGCCTTTAGGTTGTAATCACTGACACTAGGATAAGGGAGAACAATTACTGACAGGACAAATGCATATTTTGACAACATCATTTTACAATGAATTAGAATTTATCAAAAAGAAACTGATGCAAATGTTTACTTACCAACAGGCAGGAAAACTCTCTGTCCGGTCAACTCTTCCCTTACACATTCTATGGAACTTTTGATTGAAAGCAGAGCACCCACTGCAAGACCAATTGGAGGCTCTCCCACGGCTAGGAAACAATTTGAAAAACTGTTACATCAGAAAACTCAGGGTAAACAGCGATCAAAATACATTTCTGAATGTTTACGAAAGTTCACCGAGTTCTCTTCTACTCATACATGCAGCAGGTTGCCAGCTCATGCAGTCACAATGAAACATTGTTACTGTCGTCTCTATTTCTTTGTTCACAATATGCCAAATGAAGTTTAACAGTAAAGCTTTATTTTTAGATATTTCTCAATACAAGTTTATTAAAGTTCTTGGCTATTGCAAAAGGAGGTTATACGACTTTAACAACATTACTTTGCAGACTGCAGACAGAGTATCACACCCAATGAGAGCTCAGTATTTTTCAGTTTACAGGGACAACCAATCAATCAAGTGTCATGCCGAAAAGTCGATAGTCGATCATGTTTCGCCATCTTAAACGATCACTAGAGTCATGGATTATATATTTACTTCTCTGCCTTCCCCTTGTTCTTTTCCACTCAAACTCGCCAGTTGTTGTCAGGATCACCTGTTTATTTCTTCTCATAACTTGTCCAAAAATGTTGAATGTCTATGTGACAGGGAGAATAGAATAGGGACCACAACTCTGGTAAAGTAGTGGTTGTAATTATTATCCATACTACTAGCTAACATTTTACATTACACTATCCTCTCAGCGCTTCTTAAACTCGGTTACCTTTTATTCCAAGTCAGCTAAAAGCTGTTTCTCTAACTCTCTATGAACATTGTATTACCTTTAGAGCTGAGAACCCCTGCAGGATTGGGAGCATCTGGCAACAAATGGATCCTCCAGTCTATTGGGATGTCCTTGGTGGTAGGAGGTTTGTATTCCTATGGAAAGGGAAAGTACTGACGGCATTAAAATAAATTTTTTTTTTGCATATCCTTTACAGGACATCGCTGTCAACACCAGCATCTTTCAGCTGATTGTTGATTTCTTGACAAGATTACGCTCAGTAGTTTGCCATTGCTTTCTGAGCGGCCGGCTCACATACCCAATAAGCTACCGACGCGATTCTCACCGTCGTCACGTTACTTACGAGAGTATACGAGATTACGGAGAAAAGTCGCTAACCTCTAGGCCAAGAAGCCGGCTGGCATTAAAAAGATAAGAAAATACATTTTGCAAAATGTCAATGTCCTATGCTGGAGTTTGATAACTAACTCTGTAAGAACAACAAAGTAGTTGAATTAAATGTCTGGTGAATGTTCATTTGCATCATCAATATTTCTTAACAAGCTAACCATATACCCCTTGAGCATGGACCTTGCTGAAAAGATTCAAGATCAATAAACACTTCAAAGTGACCGAGAGCCCAGAAACACAGTTACCAAATGACTTGTGACTCTCTTGACACCTTCATTCACAATGCAACCCCACCCCCCTCCCCTCTTCCCCCATATTGTTTACAGTTCTTGTCTCTCTTAACTTATTTCGCCCTATACAATTCTTTAGTTCCTTGTGGCTCCACTCTATGACTCAGCATCTGGTAACCTTTTTCATTAGCCTGTCTTTTTCAGTCCCAAGCATTTGTTCATAGGCATAAGTAGACTGACCGAACAGACAACACATACCTTTTAAGACTGCCGTACAGTTGCCACCTGGGCATTGGCTTACAGAGACAAGCATCCACACACAGATATTTCGGAGTCAGTTCTCACATACACCTCCATACATAAGAAACCATGACATCTTGCGTGTACATTACTATGAGCAATAGACACGATAAGGCGAATAATAATTCGAAAAGTAGCGTCTGATATAAGGAGGGTTCTTACCCACGAACTCAATCCTTTACATAATATTTTCATTTATTTTTGACATGTAGTTATTTTACATTTGGTCAGAGTAGCATATGCGCGCTCCGTGGCGAAGGCGTTACGGACGCAGTTCTCAATCCCGCATACCGCGTTCGAAATACAGCTGCGGGTGATTTGACAGCAAACCGCCTTGCGTTGGTTTTTTTTTTTTAATGAAATGGTATGGGTGTTGGTCGATTAAAAGCAACGGCAAACTACTGAACGTAAATTCCAGGAGGAATCATGAACAGCCAAAAAAATACCGTGGTTGACTATTACGTCCTGTAAAGGGTATGCAACTAACATACAAATCTGGCTTCTCTGATTGCATCCCTTGTGTTAGCTTCTTGGAAACTCTTACACTGAGAATTTAAGTGGTTATTTCCAATCATGTGCATCTCCTGTAAACCCTCTTGGTACCGGAAGTGTTATATTAGATATGTTCGGTAGAGGTATACTAAAATATTTTGAAAATATTAGGACAGTTTTAAAAAAAAAGATATTGGAAGTATTCAATTTTATTTCATTAGTATTGTTCAGTAGGGTTAAATTAGAAATGCTTGAAATAGCTACATTAGAAATATTTGAATGGGTTATATTATAAATGTTTGAAAGTGCTACATTATAAATATTCGAAATAGTTATATAAGACATGTCTGAAAAAAATTATATTATTAAAGTGTAAATTATTTAAATTTGAAATGTTTGAAAGTGGTATATTAGACCCGTTCATCTTATAGTCCCTAGAATACTTTGCTTGATGGGCGTGTTAGCCAAGTGAATAGAATGAAGAATCAGATTCGCTGCCAGATCATAGGCTCCCTAAACGAATTTTTTACGGCGAGTTGCGTTGTGGTAAACGCTCCCAAGGCGGCCAGAGGAAACGCTTTAAAGACACTCGGAAAATATCACTGAATACTTTTGGAATTCATCATGACACCTGGGAGACTGCAGCCAGAGACCGAAATTCGTGGCGTGCATCATCAAGGGTGCAGTCACGTGTGAGCCAACCAGGACTGCAAGAGCTGTGAAGAAAAGACAAGACAGAAAAACCACTGCAGGAAATCCACCTCCAGGAAAGTCAAGCATTCTTTGTCCACATTGTCAAAGAACATTTCGAGCCAAAATAGGCCTTATCAGCCATCTTAGAACTCACTGCTCCATACTTTCAACCCCACTGGATGAAATGAATGGTCATCATCATTCTTGATGGACAAACAATATGTGTGAGGTATGATCAGGACCGTGCGGTAATTTTCTCAGTATGACGCAAGTCTTCGAAATACAGCCCCTTATATGTTTTTTGTTTATTTAAAAATGCCGCATTTTATGAAGCCCCTTTACGGTGCCACCTGATGCTGCCGCCGCCTCTCTGTATCATAGCACGGCACGGCCCTGGGTATGATGTGCGAGGCATGATGTCTGAGGTATTATGTGCGATATGTGATATGCGAGGTATGATGTGTGAGGTGAGGTTGACATCTTCACACTCGACCATATGTCCCTCTAGAAAAAGTAACATCACGCAAAAGAGAAATATTACAAGCACAAAAATCATCTACCTGAAATGTTTTTATTTTTAGCCTATTCTATTGTATGGATATGAATACTGGATAATGAGTAATACAACTGTGGGAAAGTGGAGGGCGTGAAATTGTGATGTGTGAGAAGTTGAGATTGTGATGGATAAAGAAAATAAACACTGATATATTGACAGCTATAGACAATTCTAAATCACTTAAAAAAAAAAAGTCGCTTAAAAGTCGACAGGGTTGACTTCATTGTACCGGGTTTTATCCCATATGGCTCGGTCTCTTTCCGCAGCACGGAAAGCGTCGCACAAAGCACGAACTCCGTAGCTTTTAGCGACGACCCACAGGAGACTCTGAAACATTTAACTCGTAAACCGAAGGACGCGGCCCGGAATCGAATTCACAACCTTCGGAGCACGAGTCAAACGGCTTGACCACTTCGCCACAGATAACTATCTGGATGGCTTGGCCACCTGGCATGGCCGAGACAGAAACACAGAGCTGATCCGCGACTCTGGTGATCGTTTGAGATAGCCAAACATGACAGCCCACGCTTATCGGACGGCACATGCTGATGCTATGATGAACACGAGCTCTGTGGCGTGGGGTGTATGAACGCAATTCTCAATCCCATTACGGAGTTCGAATCATAGCTGCTGGCGATTTTGGAAGCAGACCACCTGTGAGAAAAATGTACTTTAGAAGTTATCCAAGCATTGACATTTGATCCTTTGCAAACCAACTGAAGAAAAACTTCCACAAAGTTATTGTACATACTCCTAAGTTGATTCCAACATGCAGCTAACCAGCTGGCAACAGGGACACTCATTCACGTCCGTTAACTTCTGCTGGCAGTGACCACTCACTAATGGGATTGTTGAAGTGCAGTAACGATACTTAACGCTAAGTAATAAATTATAATAATAATGAAAGAATGACATACGTTAACATCTGCTGGGAGTGACAACGCACTAATGGGCTTGTTTGAGTGCAGTAATTTTTCGTTAAATAATAAATTAAATAACAAAATATACACTAATTAAAGAATGACATACGTGGCACTAGCGTGTAGGTCGATATTAATAAACATTGCAGTTTTCACCAGGGTTTGCCAATCAGCATCTGGCATCTTTTCTCTCAGTGGCTGCAGTCGCTCATTCAGTATGTTACAAGCAATGAGGGCCGACTGTGAAAGGGAAACAAATTAGACATACAGGCAAAAACCAAGACATAAGGGCAACAACTGTAAATTGAAGATGTGTGCATTGAAATTAGAGAATCATTTCTAAATGCATATCTGATCCAACTGTATAAATTAATGCCAGTTTTTTACACAAAGAAATGCATTACATTAGTGTAGGCTTTGTTGAATGAATTAGAGACACTGTTTCAAATTCAATCCACTGTGTTAGAACTTGATGGAATCCAGACCAGTGTTTGGGATGTACTGTATTTCATTGTTTAAAATGGCTTTGAGTTTCACCTTCATTGTAAGAGTCCCAGGAGTATGAAAGAGAAGACATATGACAGGGACAGGACATAGGTATAGCATGGGTAGAGTATACATAACTATACACCCATTAATAGACAGGAGATGGGGTTTATAGACAGGACAGTGTCCTTAAATGACAACCCAACCTTGGAATGGACGACCTGAGACACCAGCCATCAACAGACGGTTGAAGGACAGGACGATATCCAGAATACCGAGACATCCTACTTAACACGACTATTACGGACGACACGAGGTCAAGTACCACGTGATCACAGACCGAGGGAAGAAAGAACAGAATGGACTAGACTGTGGTTGAGGAAGGATGTGTTTTGGATATTGTAAGAGATAGTGTACTGAATACCTGACACAAGGGGTTGCTAATGCTGAGAGAGTGAGGCATTGAATAGCCTCTGCGCTAGTATGTGAGATAACCTGCGCACGAGTGCATTGCTGAGTATTGTATTGCATTTCGCCATAAATTGTCATAAACGTAACTTGTGATCTAACGTAGCACATATTCACGTTAATAAATACCTATACATGTACACTGCGTTGACAGATTATTCATGCATGTATCAGTTTCTGTCATAACCAAGACTAACGAGTGACTGGAACGCTGACAGAAAATATGGGGGCTCCATGTCCAGTTTTGGGATAACCAAAGATAGATTAATAGATTTCCGACTGTTCTTGGTTTCACCAAGTAAAAACAATCAATTTACAACTCAGACAATCTGACGATTCCAATACATGTTGACGCAATGACAACTAATTAGTTACGACAATATGGGGTTTCCCACAGAAACAGACGATTGATATACAAAACTCAAACAAATTCCTCACGCTACAAAATTTACAATTAACATCGTTCCTCAAACGGATGACACCCGACTGACATAAGCTTCCACCGATATTAATATTTTCTTCTTCCATAACAGAGATTTTATGAAATTGTGTAACAATTTCCGATATCACCTTATGAAATTGTGTAACAAATTCCGAGAGCAACTGTAACGCTGGATCAAAGTCACCTAAACCAGCTAAGTACTTTAATTTTTTATTGTTGACCTAAGCAAGCACTTCTTTGTGTCACTATTGTAAAGTATTTATTACCAAGTGAAATCTTCCATGGGAAGTAATACATTTTGTGTGTGCTAGTATTACTGTAAACGAAAATTTTGAGAATGTCAACATTAAAAGACTGCATCGAAGCAGGTAAACAACTAGGATACACTGGTGATAAATTGGCAGAATGGTCTGAGAATAAATATAAAGAGATTTCAGAAAGAAAAGAAAGATTACAAGAACGCCAACATAAGAAATTAGAACTAGAATTAGCAGCAGCTACCAAACAAAAATAATTAGATTTACAGGAACAGCAGGTAGAATCTGACACACTAATGAAAAATAAGCAGATAGAATCTGAACATTAACGTTCTAAAACAATACTTTGCATGAAATCAACTGTAAACAGTCTCTCCTTCAATCCGGCTTTCCTCATCTCATGATGTTCCCAGTCAATGTCGGTAGTTTCTTCAGATGCAAGTGACCAGTTCTCTGTATACTTCTTTTACAATTCTACACTAGGTTGTTTATCTGTCCTTGGTGCTCTCATCATTCTTGTTTAAACCATATCTCTGCAGCTTTCATATAATTCTTTAAAAAAAACAAAAACATGTCGATGTGCTCCTCACAATAGCTTGGGAAAATATCAGCAAATGAATGGACACTGTCTGTTAGAGAATATAAGATGTGGAACTTGATCGGTAGCACCAGTTAGCAAGGCACTTGTTGATTATTATGAACCAGATGAATCCACAATGTAATTGGCAGCTTTATGATCACGTCTGATAGATTGGAACAGTCTGGCTTAAATGACATAACCAGCACATAGCTATAAGAAATTAGGCGTATGCATCATGTAAAGTACTAACCAGAGTTTTGGCACTGAAATCAAATGTACAATATAATGATAATTAACTTTAAAGGAGCCGAAACATTCGGCAAGGGGGGATTACTTCTGATAGCAGAAGTCTTCTGTCGTATTTTTTTCCGCTGCGGCGGAGTTTTAGCACTGTACATAAATATAGTGATCATTAACGTTCTAAAACAATACTTAGCATGAAATCAACTGTAAACAGTCGTGTTTATGATACTGTTATCACTAATGTTTATAATAGTATAATTAGTTGCCCTGTATATGTGTATATGTAACTGCCATTGTAAACAGAACATCATTTGGTAACCAAAGAGAGATAACAACAATAACTAAACTGTGAGGAAGAACAAAAACAGCGAGTTTTCTAGTTTCTAGAACTACACATGTAGCAAAATGTAATTTAATTCATATAATCACATCTAAATTTAATTTCAAAACCGTTTTATTGCATTGAGAATTTCAATAAAGACACAAAAATATATTGCGAAATTGTGTTTCTGGCATATTTCACTCTATTTATATTTTATTATAGTTTGCATTTAAAATGTATCATGTTGAACTATGACAATTAATCACTATAGTATGTCCACATTTGTTTGCCTTCATTCACGATCAATTATTTTGAAAACTGTCTGTTGCATCGTTATGAAATTTTTCCAGCCGTCTTATATTTACCCCCACCCAAGGAATATGTCTTTGGTAGGTAAAAGTACTGGAGAGTTTTGGTCAGAGACCATAACTTTATGAAGGGAAAATCCCAACTGCACCTCCCCGCGGTAGAGGATGGAAACACACTACGGTGTGGCTAACACAGCTCTGGGGACCGAGTATCCACCGGAATAAGTGGACAACTCTGCAGCTGAGCAGAGCAGGGCACTCACTTGTCCTGACAGTCGGAAATGGCTGTCAAAGGCAGATGTAAAAAGACCACCATGTGAATGTGGAAGGCAAGGGGAAACCACCACATTATCTTCCCAAGACTTCATGGCAAAACATAAATCAAAGTTAGTGAAGGACGTTAATGGCTGCCTTAGGGCATCCTCGTCCGGTAGGGACAGTCATGAGCCACAGGTGACACCAGACCGTCATCCAGCTACTGATGGCAAAATCTTAACTAAAATAAATAAATTTAGAGTAGGAACATGGAATGTTAGGACAATAAATGAGCTAGGAAAGTTGACCAATGTTCTAAGAGAGATGGATAGCATGAAAATGAATATACTAGGCGTTAGTGAGATGAGATGGAAGGGATCTGACAAAATTATAGCTGACAATCACACAATAATTTATTCTGGAGGGGATACACATGAAAAAGGTGTAGGAATAATATTAGACGAAAAAACAGCCAAGTCAATTAATGGATACTGGTGTATTTCAGATAGAGTTATTATGGTAAAAATCAAAGGCAAACCAATAGACATAAATATTATACAAGTATATGCACCAACAGCAAGCAGTAGTGATGAAGAAATACAACACTTTTACGACGAAATAGAAATGGCGATGGCTCAAATTGGATCACAAGAAATAAAGATAATACTTGGTGATTTTAATGCAAAAGTAGGAAAGGGAAAAATGGAGGATGTAGTGGGGAATTATGGTTTAGGTACAAGAAATGAAAGAGGGGAAAAGCTAATAGAATGGGCAAATATCAATGATATGATAATTGGAAACACGTGGTTTAAACACCATAAAAGACGACTGTACACATGGATAAGCCCTGATAAGAAAATACGCAACCAAATTGACTACGTACTAATTAATAAAAGATTTAGAAATGCTTTAATTAATGTAAAGACAATGCCTGGTGCTGACTGTAATAGTGATCATGTACCACTATGTGGACAAATAAAAGTAAGATTAAAGAGATGGAAAAAAATGGTTAAGAACATGAGACTTAATAAAGAGATTCTGAAAATAGATAAAGAAATGCAAGAACAATACAGAGTGACTGTGAAAAATAGGTACAATGCAATAACTAAAATACAGAGTATAGATGAACAATGGGAAATGTTAAGGGACTCCATTCGTCAAACTAGCAAAGAAGTATTACCGGAGAGAGGCAAAATAGCTAAGAAAAAATGGATGAATGAAGATATCTTAAAACTGATGGACAAAAGAAAACAGAGTAAAAATGACAAACAAGAATACGCTAAGATAAATAAAGAAATAAAAGATAAATGTGGGAAGGCTAAAGAAAGTTGGTTAAACGAGCAATGCAAAAAAATTGAATTAAATTCCATTAAAGATACAAAAAATATGCACAGACAAATCAGTGAGCTTACAGGAAGAAAAATAAGAATAAATACAGGGTGTTTGAAATCAAAAACAGGAAAGATAATATTAGAGGAAGATGCTATAATGAAGAGGTGGAATGAGTATATAAGAGAATTATATGAAGGAGAAAGGGAAGAATTAACAGAAGATAGTAACTTAGAAGGTCCACCTATTCTGAAAGAAGAAGTCGCTGACGCTATGAAGCGTATGAAGAAAGGAAAAACAGCTGGGCCAGATGAAATCACAATAGTAGAATTAGAAGTATTGGGAGAATTTGGAGTAGATATATTAACCAAAATGTTGAATGATATTTACAGCAGTGGATATTTACCCAGTGATATGCTGAAATCTGTATTTATAGCTATACCAAAAAGACCGGGAGCAATTGATTGTGAAGATTTTCGTACAATTAACCTCATAAACCATATCACTAAGCTTCTACTCAGAATCATAATGAGAAGAACCAACAAGAAAATAAAAATGGAAATTAGTGAAGAACAGTATGGATTTGTGGAAGGAAAGGGCACAAACAATGCAATTTATACATTACGGACACTAATAGAAAGGTCAATAGAGAAACAGAGAGACATATATTTGTGCTTCATAGATTATACTAAGGCATTTGATAAAGTAAAACATGGTGAACTGATTAAAATGTTGGAAGATATCAACACTGATGGAAAAGATTTAAGAATAATAAAGAATATTTACTGGAACCAAGTAACAGCAATTAAAATGGGAAATAAAGAGGGTAGTTATGAACAGATAAAGCTAGGAGTACGACAAGGGTGTGTCTTGTCACCAGATCTTTTCTCCATGTATAGCGAAGTAATAATGAGAGAGATCAAAGAGATGCCAGGAATACTAGTTGGAGGTTATAATATAAATAATATACGCTATGCAGATGACACAGTATTGGTGGCGGATAATTCAACAGACCTACAACAATTATTAGACGTTGTAGTAACAGAGAGTGCAAGGAAAGGACTCTCCTTGAATATCAAGAAAACAGTAACAATGGTAATATCAAAGAAAATGGTGACACCAAAATGTGACATAGAAATAGAAGGGAAAATCCTTAACCAAGTTGATAATTTTAGATACCTAGGGGCATTTATAACATCAGATGGAAGATGTACAACAGAGATTAGGAGCAGAATAGGGCAGGCAAAAGCCGCATTTCAGAAAATGAAGAGTATCTTATGCAATAAGTCACTATCACTGAATGTAAGAAAGAGAGTGCTGAAATGCTATGTAGAACCAGTTTTGCTGTATGGCAGTGAATCTTGGAATGTAAATGAACAAATTAAGAAGAAATTAGAAGCAACAGAGATATGGTTCCTGAGACGAATGTTGCGAATTCCTTGGACTGCCAGAGTAACTAACGACGACTGCCTGAAACAGGCTAACGAAACTAGAACATTATATACAACAATAAGACAGAGACAAACATCTTTCTTCGGTCATGTGATGAGAAGAGAGGCATTGGAGAACATCGTAACAACTGGAAAGATCGAGGGGAAGAGAGGCAGAGGTAGACCAAGAGAAGTGATGCTGGATGGATTGAGACGGTGGCATGGAGGAATATCAGCAGCAGAGTTGATCCAGAAAACCAAAGACCGAGATCTATGGAGAGCCATGAACGCCTACGCCAGCCGACACGGCACTTGATGATGATGATGAGGTCCAAAAACAACTTAAATCATTGAAAGCGGCGACATTCCTTTGATGTTTTGCTGAACAACTAGTGATTTCTCGCTAACAAAGTTATTTTTACGGTAATGGGAGACCTGCCAATTCTGATGACACACAAAGGCGTATCCGGATTCGTATGGGAGTGGGTGCAATGAAAGAACTAGCTTAAAATCGACAGGGTCGGCTGCATTGCACCGGGTTTTTATCCCATATGGCTCATTTTCTTTCCGCATCGCGGAAAGCGTCGCACAAAGCACGAACTCCGTAGCTCCAGCGACGACCCTCGGGAGTCTCAGAAAAAATGCACTCGTGAAATGAAGGACGCGGCCCGGAATCGAACATACAACCTTCGGAGCCCGAGTCAGACGGCTTGACCACTTCACCACGGAGAATCCCGAGAGGGGTGCAATGTGTAATATTAGTAAAGACAGACAATTTACAGAGGCACGGGGTAAATAATTTGTAAATTAACAGGAAAGTAGAAGGAATATATTTCTTACCTTATTTTTCATTTCCTTCTTGTTTCTTCAGCTGATGCTGATGCTGTAATGTTTAGGGCCTGCAATTCGTCTGAATAGTTGGAGCAAAATATCCCAGCAAGTTTGTACGTAGATTAAGGTCTGCGATCTGCTCAGACCTTAATCTGTGTCGGACGATTCCAGTAGGTTGATGATTGCTCTCGGTTGCATAAAATTCAATCCATCCTTTCTCCAATAGTCCTCTTCCTCTTTCAACACATGGTCCTGACGTTTTTTCCAGTAACTTTTATCAATATTTAATAGCGCGGACAGACAGACAGACAGACAGACAGACAGACAAAAAGGTAGGTAGGTAGGTAGGTAGACAGAAAGGTAGGTGGGTGGGTGGGTGGATGGCTGGCTGACTGACTGGGTGGGTGGGTGGGTAGGTCGGTCGGTCGGTCGGTGGGTCGGTCGGTCGGTCGGTCGGTCGGTCGGTGGGTGGGTGGGTCTGGGGCAGACAGACAGACAGTCAGACAGACAGATAGATAGATAGATAGATAGATAGATAGATAGATAGATAGATAGATAGATAGATAGATAGATAGATTAGATTAGATAGATAGATAGATAGATAGATAGATAGATAGATAGATAGATAGATAGATAGATAGATGGATAGATAGATGGATAGATAGATAGATATATCCCCGCCAGGAGCCGGGCTGAGCCAGCTAGTTTATTTATATAATCACGTTTCATGAAAGAACCTACAGTTTGACGACACCTCTGAACTAGCCATATAAATTCCCTCATTCTGACAAAAGCGAAAACCGCGCAGACAAATTTCAAAAATAGCGGGGGGGGGGGTGTCTTGTTGAAGCCGTAATACTCTTAAAATGATGGAATGAATGCGGGGGCAATAAAATATATACAGCATATAAACAAACATTGAAATCTGCTGTACAATCTCCAGAACAAAATTTTTGTTGTTGGGTGGACATATTATAAGGTTATATGCTAAATCTCATCATTTTCCCTCAGTTGGTTACTGAGATATTGAATTTTATATTGAGGCAACAAACAAAAAAACACTATAACATCTGTCTTCCCTCTTACTAGATCGTCCCCAGGACGGTTCCCGATGGACTCTAATCATATGACGACTGTGGATACAAGAAGACACCTAACTGACTACACGAGAACAATCTTATAAAAGGCGAATCTAGAATCTTTATTGGAGATTCAGACTATGCCCAACCGACAGACAACAGACAGACTAACAGACATGGAACAATTAGCTGGGTGAGAGTAGTATGCTGGACATTCTCATCATCCCACTCGATAGAGTTCAATGTCCTTAGTGTCTGTATGTAAACAAGGTGATAAGAGTACTTTCACCTGCGCCCGTATGATGCCGCCTGGAACCTTGGGACTTGAGCCTGGTAAGTTTCAACTGTGACTTGACACTTGGCTTCAGCACCATATAGCTTCGCAGCAAACAGTCACTCGCCCATAGCCACCAGAAAAGGATGTCACATCACACAGCAAAGGCCCACAGCACACAGCACAGGTCCACCGCACACATCACAGGTCCACAGCACACAGCAAACAGGAATCAGCAGCAGCAAAGGGCAGTCGCCCACCGCCCCTAGTTAACAGCACAGGGGTTCCTGCAAGCAAGAACAAGCCAGGTGTACATATCCATCACACCCTTGCATAATACATACTACACCAATAGTCTACACTGACTCCATCGATATCATGTGGTCAGGCCCTTGAGCTCAGACCGCATCGTATGTCTGAACTCCCAGACATATCTCACGGACAGATTAGGTTACAGCTCCTAGTAATCCTAACTTAAGTCCAGTAGCTTTTCAGCCACGTGTCTCATCCTTAGTAAATAGTCAATAGGATGACACATTCCCTACCAGCTCATACCTAATGGATATTAGATAGAGAGACAGGGTCCCTTCCTGAGGATGGTCATGTTCCATACCTCCTCTGGAGATCATCAAGTGTTATGGTCGGGATCATCTTTCGTACTCACAATTTGTCTCATCCAAAAAATAGATAAGCATATCAGGATCTTTCAGGTCAGTACTCTATGACACCTCCCAGATTACTGGAAGATGATCAGGCTATAATGATACTAACCTGAAATACTGAATTAAAGACCACACAAACAACAGAAGAGTTTCATGTACTTGCGTTTGTCGCTTTCCACCCTTCTTCCTCGGATACCCGGATTTCTGTTGTGTGTGGGTGTATGAATATATAGACACTCATCACATAAATACATTCCTTAGACTGCCTAGGAACTGTGTCGAATCATCACCCCAATCAACCTGGTTCCGATGACAGTATAGAGACAATAGAAAGATAGACCAACCTGACAGATCATTCCTTCCTCAGCAAAGGAAGTATAGAGTCAGACAACACTGATGAAATACACGCGATACATGAGTGGGTGTTTCCCCACCGCTATACTGGTCCACGGTTCAATATCTAGTAGGTGTGAAGATATCTTTCCCCCTTCTGACTAAGCCCAGTTAAATAACAACAGGCCTATGGGGCGATAATCACTTCACAGCTTATAGCCTCCTACGTATTTGGGTTTCACCGTAACGAGAAACGTATGTGGTTATCGCGCGTCACATGAGTGCTTGACAAGTACTGTTTTCAACCACGCCACCTGATGATGATCGAAACCTACTAATGTCAACCTCGTCCATTAAGGGAATTAAATTAAAGCTCTGTTCAAGAGGAATTCTTCTGTCAGAACCATAATTCCCTCATATGTAGTGTTTGCATCTCTGATAATATTTCATGATACTAATTTCCCACATATTTTTATTTCTTCTTCTTCCTTCTTTCGCCCCTGTAGGGACCCCAACCAACTCCGGCCTTGCAGTTTAATATTTACATATCTCATGCAGCTCCGTCCATATCCTCGCCATATTTTTTTTTCTTCTAAAATAATTCTCGGTACCAGCGTTGACATATTACATATACGACGTATTGCGTAATGATATTCGCATTCTAAAGCCCCTACTTCTCGTCCTGTTGTGTGTATGTGTGTGTTTTGTTTTATTTTAATTTCTTTTCCCTTGTGGATTCCAGATAAATGTATTTCTAGTCATACTATTCTCAGATTTTCTAACACTGTGTCCTATACATCTCCTGCGTCTTTACTTCGCCTTTTGATTCACTTGTATTTGTCTAGTTCTCTCCATTACTTCCACATTGGTGATTCTGCCATACTATTTTAATCTTATTTTCACAGAGATCAACTCATTAATATGTTTGGATGTCAGCAAGGCTGAATGGATAAAAGCGGTCGCTCTTAAACATCCAGTGTAGAGGGTTCAACCGCATCACCGGCCATATTGACAAACATGTTGACTTCTCTTCTCTGTCTTGGAAAACTTAATTTACAAGTACAAGTACTTCTGAATTCGGAGTGGATGTGTGGTTATTTCCTCATATTACATATTGTTAAACGCTTTAGTGTAGTAAACGAAGCATACATACACATCTGTTTTTTCTACTATATCTCTTTTTAATTGTGCACTGAAATGTTTATGACATTGTTTGTGCCGTGTCCATCTACAAATCAACATTGTTCATCACTAATTTCTGGTTTAATCCTGTTTCTTGTTCTTCTAAAATCATTCTCGGTACCAGCTTTGACATATACGACGTATTGCGTAATGATATTCGCATTCTAAAGTGTCTAGTTTCTTTGGCAGAGCTATACATGTTGATTTTAATAGTCAGTAGGTTTGATTTTAGTAATCAATACACTATTAAAGACGTCTTTTAGAAATTATATCAATACAAAAAATGGCAGATTGGACAGAGAAATCAAAATCAGATGTCAAAAAGCTAGTGCACTTACATATCAACTATCACCCTTACTGAAACATCCAAATATACCTATGTCGATACAACGACAGATAATATACAGCATATTCACACCAACCACATGCTACCAATCTCAAACTTGGACTTTATGCAAATCACACTTTCACAAAATCAACACCTGCGAGATGAGTTGCCTGAGGAGAGCTCCAACTTAACAATCCGAGACTGCGTAAGAAATGCTGTTATCAGACAGACAGTGGGATCAACACCTTGTACCACATTTATTGAAAGACAGAAGATCAAGTGGTTTGGCCATGTCGTTAGAATGCAACACCATCAACTACCATCACTGGCCTTACATCAAAGATCATCTGCGACGAGACCAAGAGAACGTCCAAAAATAAAATGGATTGACGACATCAAAGACATTATACAATCACACGGAATGACGCTATCCAATGCCGCCCATCGGGCGCTGGAGCGCAAATTATTCCTCCCCACGAAGCTTGACGGCAGAGGTGGAAGATGATGATGTCAATATTTGGATTCCAAAATCTTCTAGAGCCTAAATGTCTTTCAACGTAATATTGTCTGAACCGAGTCGCTTTCCTGTCTTCATGTGGTGTAGAACATTGTCAACTTCCACTGCAAGTATTGATGGACATTCGCCATTGTCTTGAATATTTACATCCAGTCTTATATCATCAATCACCTCCTCCACATCCATCTAGTGACTGTCTTGTCCCATCAATGCTGCACCATTACTAATTTATAAATATCAAGTGGTATTCCTTTTGTCATACTTATTAGTGTTTAGTTTGTGGTACATAGAATGTGAGTCTTTCCCATAGTCTCAACCTCTGTGTATTGTTGACTCTTCCTTCTTTAGCCTCATTGCATTTGTTTACTGTTTCTTTAGGAAGTAGGTTATTTCTTTTTTATCATACTTTTAAAGTCTTCCAATATTTTGCTATTATTTTATTTGAAATATTTTCATTTGGTGTCTGTTGGATTGATTTCTACATGTCTCATTGTTCATCAGTTGTCAGAATTATCTACATTGCATTATATCTGTTCATTAAAGTAACCCTGTACCTTTATCACATTTCTTTGTCCGCTTTAAGTAATGCTAGATCTAACAAGATTTTCTTTGTGATATTCTATATACTCGTATGAGGGTAAGTTAATTAGTAAGTCACAAATGGCTGCTTGCTCTGTTTTCTAAACCACTTTTTCACTTCACATTCAACTTCGGCGTCATTCGCGAAATGTCTGCCACCAAGATGAGTTGTCAGTGTTTATGCTGACAAATGTTTGCCCCGTAAAGTGGTGCATAGCTGGGCAGAAAAAGTTACGAGGGCGAGTCAATAAGTAAGTCACACAGTTCTGTGGAATGGCGTGTAAATGAAAACAAAGCACGCAGTTCTATGCAGCCGGTTTGGGAGGACTGATAAAACGATGGGATAAGTGCATCAATGGTGGTGGGAATTTTGTGGCGAAATACAGGGACAATGTATGTATAAAAATAAACTGATTTCAAGTAGTTATCATGTGTAGTTATTTTTCTACAGTCATTTGTGACTTACTTATTAACTTACCCTCGCATTTTGAAGTATTAATCTCTCGTTGCTATAACTAACAAATGGTTGCTTTTTCCATCTACTTCTGTTAAACACTTATTTCACCTCTTAGCACATAGTCATTCGTGTTAACGATTACATCCTCTGGTCGCGAATTGTCGTTGATCTATTGTTGTACCTCCCTCCTATCACTGTGTCTGCCGGCCTGTGATCCCGATCCACTGTTATTAGGACCCTGCATACGGCTGACATTTCCTCTAGCGTTCCGACCCAATCTTCTCCTCTCCTATTGTTCTCAAGCATGCTCACTGCTCTTATCGTGTCCTCTACCTGGGCCATCCATGATTTTCCTCTGATCATAAGAAGAAGAAGAAGAAGAAGAAGAAGAAGAAGAAGAAGAAGAAGAAGAAGAAGAAGAAGAAGAAGAAGAAGAAGAAACCCTTGCTTTCTGAACAAGAAGCCCAACTGACCGGTGTGAAATGAACACACTAAGCCACCTATAGCACAGCAAGTGTAAGCATGAGTGGTTTAAACCTTTCGAGCACGGCGTTGAAAAGACGAATAACAATAAACAATAATATAACAACTCTACATCAATGATAACCATTAACGTAACACAGTAAACATGGTTGAACTTACAACCATAACAAGTGTTATAAAATCAGGTATTTGTTTAACTAGAAACAAGGATTCAACATATATGTGCATCAGTTTATTTTCATTCTATGCCTGATGATTGTCAGTCTAACAGTTCTCAAGGTCCAGTTCTTTGCTATATCCATATGCTATAACAAGCACAGTATCTTGATGTGATGGGGTGTTGTCGGATAGGAGGAGCTGTGTAACATTACCACCAGGGTTGGCAAACAGAACCACCTTGTCAATGCCATCCTCTGGTTCTGGTGCACCATATTTTCTGAAACAAATGCAATAGAATATTAAAAAGAGAATCTTTCGCGTCATTTTGTGTTTTGGATATATGGTGCGATGGGTGAAGTGGTCATTATCATACCGATTGCCTTTACTTTCCAGGACGTTTCCTGGTACACAGTGTAGGCTGGATACGCATCTTATGAAGGTACGTTTTTAAAAACTCTACCGATTCGAACCCGTGGCCACAGAAGGGTCAAGCAATCTTCTAGCCCCAAGAGTTCCAGTGTTGACGTTTAATCACTATAATGCTGGTTTCACTTGTGCATTACATGGACGAGATCTTTGCTTCTGCGTTCGCTCACTTTCAATTCAAGCTAAGTCCATATATGTTCCACTACCTCTAGTGCAGCGGGCTGATTTGTGCGTGCGGATCAGCTTTTCCTTATTGTCAGTGTCCTTCGCCATCAAGTGAACCCACTCCGAATTCTGACGTACTTGTAATTTACATTCCCAAGTCAGGGACGAGAAGTCAACATTTTTGTTGAACCTGCTACCTCCTCATCGGCACAACGGAAGTTTAAGACCAATCACTCTTAACCATTCGGCCATGATGACCCTAATTGACCGAGATACATGTTTTCTCATAAATATTAATTATGTATGATTTCAAAAGAGTTCAAAAAGGCAAATGGGTCTACTTCAGGTCGGCCTGCTGAATGTGTCACACACAACACGAACTCTGTCGCTCCAGCGGCGTCCCCTGGGAGATTCGAGAAAGTTGCACTCGTCAACCGAAATACATAGCTTGGAATCGAACCCATGACCTCTGGAGAGCGAGGCAGATAGATGTCTTAAGCACTTCGCCACGGAGACTCCTTAATGCTGCATGCATCATATGCAAACCGTGGTGTCTTGCACGCGTCCCAACCGGCCTGGTGTTTGTTTGTTCATTTCCTGTCTGACGTGGGGATGCATTTTTCACTGACCAGGGCTGAAAAATCGAGCCAGCTTAAAATTGATGTTCAGGAAATGTTCTGGGATGAGTAGTTGGCCGACGCGACACTGACCACATCCATCATCGAATACCGGGCCATATGTCTGAAAATGGGGTCATCACCATTTACCTCGTTTGCCTCAAGGCGTGAAATGGGGTCATTTACCTGCTTACTTTAAAATATACCATATGTTATCCTTAGTATAAAATAAAATTGACGAGACTGCAGTAAAGCAGTAAAAATGCAATGATTGGATCAACGGAAATGTGGAGTAGAATCGGTAAGCTTTATTACAGCACAATGACAAGTAATTGGACACTGCGGATAAAACCTTCGTCAGTGTACAACAACAAACATATAATAATACAACTAAATGAAAATTGCATGTGTATTGTTTGCAAACCCACTCTCTCTCTTCAGAAGTACTTGTAATTTACGTCCCTAAGTCAAGGACGAAAAGTCAACATTTTAGTCCAACTGACCAGTGTAGGGGTTGAAATCCTTATCTCAGCATCAGCACACCGGATGTTTAAGAACGAAAGCGCTTATCAATTCGGCCATGCTGATCTCCTATTTCAGAGCTTTAGGGAGGCAAGAACACTAACATAACAATTAATGATGACAATTTAGAGGACAGAAAACAACAAGCTAGAATTCTAGAGACCAGAATATGACAGCAACAATGATCTTGGCAGAAATGCACAGACCAACATCTTCAGACTTTGAAGAATACATTATGGACTCAGAGCTCACCTCTACCTAAAGCTCTCGTAACTCAGCCTCTTGCAAGTGTAGAGCACTCATACACCAAATCATGTCCTAAAATTCTGCCCTGACTTCACAGAGCTGAGTATAGTTGCGGGTTCATGTAGATTATAGACCTGGCTAATGAAGACATCATTTCCAACGGGTCTAGTTGGTCGTGCGTGGAAGTACACTTGTTTCCGCAGCGAGACACTGTCGTCATTTGGAGGTGACAAGTTCAATGTGTATGTTGTCTGTTGCGTCGTCTAGCTTCTACTTCTTTCTTCTACGTCTATGAGCGCGAAACAAATAATGTGTGTTTATTATAGAAACGACCCTTGAAGACACAACCTGGGGGAACCAGTGAAGACCTCAAGCGAACCATCCTGTATATGAGGCATGTTGGAATTCATGCCCAGCAAACGTTGGTGGAAGGAGAAGAAGAAGAAAAAAAGGAAGACAATGAATAGGATCCAAATATCCATCCTGTGCGGATCAAAACTGATGTTTAGACAAAATAATTTGTAACACTCTTCGGATATATTATTTCCTTATTTCCGTGTCGTCCTCTAATATGTTTCTCCCGGTAATTTTTTTGACACACGATTTCTTTCTTTCTTTCTTTCTTTCTTTCTTTCTTTCTTTCTTTCTTTCTTTCTTTCTTTCTTTCTTTCTTTCTTTCTCTCTTTCTTTCTTTCTTTCTTTCTTTCTTTCTTTCTTTCATTCAATATTACTTTTCATCCCTCAAGCCAACACACACCAATATTTACGTACACAACTCTACACACACATGCACTCACACACGTGGCAGCAAACACACGTGTACACGACTAGCAGCAGACAAGAATAGCGTACCCGAGGCCGAGGCGGTGCTCAAAGCCAGTCAGAAATCCATGATAGAATTCCGGAAATCCGGGATGGGTCACCTTTGCAGTTGCTAGACCTCGCTTATCCACGTTCAGAGACACTTCGGTAGCCTTAACTGGAAATGTTGAGATAAGGATAAGCATAAACTCAGTGATCTGTATGTCTGTTAGCCTGTCTGTCAGTCTGTCTCTGTGTCTGCCTGTCTGTACGTCTGTCGCACTATGTGCCTGCCTGTCTGTCAGTCTATTTGTCTGTAAATATGTCTCTCTGAGTGTCTCTGTGCCTGTCTGTCAGTCAGTCAGTCAGTCAGTCAGTCAGTCAGTCAGTCAGTCCGTCCGTCCGTCTGTCTGTCTGTCTGTCTATCTGTCTGTCTGTCTGTCTGTCTGTCTGTCCGTCCGTCCGTCCGTCCGTCCGTCCGTCCGTCCGTCCGTCCGTCCGTCCGTCCGTCCGTCTGTCTGTCTGTCTGTCTGTCTGTCTGTCTGTCTGTCTGTCTGTCTGTCTGTCTGTCTGTCTGTCTGTCTGTCTGTCTGTCTGTCTGTCTGTCTGTCTGTCTGTCTGTCTGTCTGTCTGTCTGTCTGTCAGTTTTGTGTGCATTGTTATCTAAATATGTGTACTATTCTGCCACTTGAAATAATAATTCAAAAATGAAGAAACCAGTTTTTTTTTGTTCATTCTCAACATCTTTGTCTCTTCCGTATGAATGTTTAGTAATCATTGTTGTGACCTCACATGAAGTGTTTGTATTTATATCCTGCACCTGATTACGTGCGTGTCACATGAGTGCAATGTTATTAGTTAAAAGGTTAGTTGCATACCCTTTACAGGGCGTTGCGGTCAACCCCAGCATTTTTAGCTGTAAGTGATTAGTTGGCAAATTTTCATTCAGTAGTTTTTCATTACTTTCTGGACGACCGGCACTAATAACTTTATATGGGAAACCAACGCGGTCTCCTGCCAAATCGCCCACTTCTGTATTTCGAACGCGGTATTCGGGATTACGAATTGTGTCCGTAATACTTTCATCATAGAGACAATGTTATTTGCGAAGTCCAAATCGTGCAGCGTCCATGCTACATATAATTAAACATTTGTCACAAGGCAGTTTTCTGCAATGGGACTGAGTTGTGATAGCGCCATGGAACAGGTGGCCAATATTTCCTTCACTTTGACACGCGACGAGTACAGGCATCGAACTTGCGTCCCACCTTTCTCGTGATAATACCTGCGCAGCTTGATATCAATTTCGCTAGCAGGCCCTGGATATATCAAAGTGAGGTGACTTTGGTGGATCATTTGGGTGATTATTGCCTGCTGTCAAATGAACTGTATAGCCAGGTCTTAGTCAGATATGACCGAGCTGCTGTATAATAGTAGACGGTAATATATGCTTTCTATTAGAGCCCACTTTTGGGCGGCGGTCATCAAATCCAACACCTGACATTGTGCCAGCGGCTTCGAGTGAGAGGAGCACAATTGGGAGAGCACAAGCCTTACTAAAGTGCGAGGAAATGCAACCTAAATACTGAATGCCATGGCTGGGCAGACAAGGTCCTAAGCCTTGATCAGCAACTAGTCTAGGATCGAAGCTCTAACAGACGGACAGTTAAAGCATGGTTTTGCTAATCCGGCCGCTTCTGCAGCCTTCCTTGTCCCAGACTTATTGGTGTTACCTTTCCTTTGAAGGAAACCCAGGCAGGCCGAGAGATGCTGCATGGGCAATACATGGTCTCTACAATTCGGTCTAGGTGTCTTTTGCTATGTAGAGGTACATCTCCATTTTTACAAACTATCGTCTCTCAATTTTACAAACTATCGTCTAACAAGACAGCACAGTGCCAAGCATTCAAATGACCTGGATGCAATTATTCATCATATTTATCTTAATGGCGGCATGTGCACAAACATAATCATACATGTGCTGTAGTCGAGTCTTGCAATCAACTGATCAATCTCCAACTGCTGAGCTGCAAGCTGACGAGTGTTTTCATACACCTTCTCTGCCACTTCATTCAGTCCCGCGCTGATCGTGAGAGCCTGTTTAAAAGATACGGTTTAATATCGGCTTAATGAAACGACTCACTAACACATCACATTATCCTAACTCGGTAATGCGTCGTATGGCAACCACAATGAAAACATCAACATTTAGTATGCAAACCGCAGTCAGATCTCTGGGTGATGTGATACCTACTTGGAGGTGTTCATCTCCTCTCCCTTTAAACAGCTCTATCATCTGGTATGTGGAGCCGCGGTCGTGTTCTAGCACACTTGTCTGTCGCTCGGTTTTCATGTGTTCGAATCTACATCTAGGCAAACATTTTAAATTAGCCTAGGCTCCTAGCTTGGCCCGGCTTGCATTTAGTACCAGAAAATCTCACAGGAAGTAACAGCGACGGACGTGATTTTACCCAGATCACTAATCGGGCGCCGAATGGTCTATACAAATAGGCGGCTAGCATCACAAACTCAATAAGACTCCAGGAGTGGGTAAGGTCCCTAGTTTGACTAAATTACCTTCTGGTATATTTGCCTGGTCTTATTTTCAGTCGCCACATGGCTTAGTGAGATTTAAATATGCATATGAAGCAACTGTTTCAATATTTCGTTAATCAGAAGAAGGGGACATTTTACCCCTGGTGACAATTAATAGTATTCTCATTCGGTGGACATTTGAACCTGTTATTAAGTAGGAATGATAATCGACAGACGGTAACACCGATTTGTCAAGCTAGTAGAACACTCTTTTAATGTACAATTTCCCATGTTTTGGGCGTGCTCTGATGAGTGCTAGAATGGTTTCCGAAATTGTATATCTAGGGGCCACCAACTCCGAAATCCCCAGCCAGTTCCGTTTAACCCAATAGTAACAATTTATTCGAGATACCTAGAAAGATATCGTACATTTATGGACTGAATGGTTCTATGTGCAGTGATGACAATCTGTGGACTAACTAACTAACTAACTAACTAACTAACTAACTAACTAACTAACTAACTAACTAACTAACTAACTAACTAACTAACTAACTAACTAACTAACTAACTAACTAACTAACTAACTAACTAACTAACTAACTAACTAACTAACTAACTAACTAACTAACTAACTAACTAACTAACTAACTAACTAACTAACTAACTAACTAACTAACTAACTAACTAACTAACTAACTAACTAACTAACTAACTAACTAACTAACTAACTAACTAACTAACTAACTAACTAACTAACTAACTAACTAACTAACTAACTAACTAACTAACTAACTAACTAACTAACTAACTAACTAACTAACTAACTAACTAACTAACTAACTAACTAACTAACTAACTAACTAACTAACTAACTAACTAACTAACTAACTAACTAACTAACTAACTAACTAACTAACTAACTAACTAACTAACTAACTAACTAACTAACTAACTAACTAACTAACTAACTAACTAACTAACTAACTAACTAACTAACTAACTAACTAACTAACTAACTAACTAACTAACTAACTAACTAACTAACTAACTAACTAACTAACTAACTAACTAACTAACTAACTAACTAACTAACTAACTAACTAACTAACTAACTAACTAACTAACTAACTAACTAACTAACTAACTAACTAACTAACTAACTAACTAACTAACTAACTAACTAACTAACTAACTAACTAACTAACTAACTAACTAACTAACTAACTAACTAACTAACTAACTAACTAACTAACTAACTAACTAACTAACTAACTAACTAACTAACTAACTAACTAACTAACTAACTAACTAACTAACTAACTAACTAACTAACTAACTAACTAACTAACTAACTAACTAACTAACTAACTAACTAACTAACTAACTAACTAACTAACTAACTAACTAACTAACTAACTAACTAACTAACTAACTAACTAACTAACTAACTAACTAACTAACTAACTAACTAACTAACTAACTAACTAACTAACTAACTAACTAACTAACTAACTAACTAACTAACTAACTAACTAACTAACTAACTAACTAACTAACTAACTAACTAACTAACTAACTAACTAACTAACTAACTAACTAACTAACTAACTAACTAACTAACTAACTAACTAACTAACTAACTAACTAACTAACTAACTAACTAACTAACTAACTAACTAACTAACTAACTAACTAACTAACTAACTAACTAACTAACTAACTAACTAACTAACTAACTAACTAACTAACTAACTAACTAACTAACTAACTAACTAACTAACTAACTAACTAACTAACTAACTAACTAACTAACTAACTAACTAACTAACCAACTAACCAACTAACCAACTAACCAACTAACCAACTAACCAACTAACCAACTAACCAACTAACCAACTAACCAACTAACCAACTAACCAACTAACCAACTAACCAACTAACCAACTAACCAACTAACCAACTAACCAACTAACCAACTAACCAACTAACCAACTAACCAACTAACCAACTAACCAAC
>OY992880.1:118835635-118955635 GCA_963921405.1 Cepaea hortensis
GCGCATATTGTTGCAATATCGCCAAAATTGATGCAGCAGTACAGATGAACCGTTGTCGAAGCATACGTTCGCTAGCGAAAGAATTTGATGTGTCAACTGGGACAATTCAAAAGGTCGTTCGTAAGAAACTGCATTATCGGAAGGCGTGTTCACAGTGGGTACCACGGACGTTGACCGACCACCAAAAAGGGGAATGCATGGAATGGTGTCTGAACCACTTGCTGCGTTACAGAGTGGAGGGTGACGCATTTCTCTTCCGCATAGGGGCAGGCTATGAGTCATGGTGTTACCACTTTGAGCCGAGCAGCAAAAGAGAGAGCATGCAATGGAAGCATGCTGGATCACCAAAAGCCAGAAAATTCAAGTTACAGGTTTCCACTAGTAAGGTTATGCTGAGCGCATTTTTTTTTTTTTTACCATGAAGGGCTATTCTTGGCCTACTTTAAAGAACCTGGTGTCAACATCAAATCTACCCAAAACTTGCAAACACTAGACAAGCTGCAAAAAGCTATCGAGAATGAACGACCCGGCATGCTTTCTCGTGTTGTGATTTTGTTGCACGATAATGCTCGTCCGCATGTCGCAAAGATTGTGCAGGAAGCATTTACAAGGAAGAAGTGGGAAATTCTGCAACATCCAGCCTATAGTCCTGATTTGTCACCACATGATTTTCATTTGTTCGGACCTCTAAGAAAAGCTCTCAAGGGGCAACGATTTCACATAGATGCAGACGTAATGAACGTGGTAAACACTTGGTTCGGTGAGCAACACAATCCTTTTTTTGCGGACGGCATTCGCCGCCTACCTAAGCAATGGGATGCTTGCCTGAATGCCTACGGCGATTTCTTCTGACCAACCCATGGTGCATAATTCATTCAAAATGAATGCTTTGGTTAATTCTACCACACCTGTTAATGTTTCTTTCATTTTTTTTTTGTAATAAAGCCATTAGAACGGGTTTCAAATGAACGCCCTAATACAAAACCTAGTGGAACAAGTAACCAGGAATCGTGCAAAATGTGGCTTAGATATTAACATACAAAAACGCAAACTATGATAATTATCAGTGCAAAGGAAAGGTGATCAATGATCACGACGGGGAGGTACTAGAACAAGTAACAAGTAACATTTAATAAACGCTTTCTTTTTGCACAAAACCAACTGGAACTGCTAATTGCTAATGGCTCACAATATTTGAACAATTATAAACCACCATTTCTGTTTCCCTCCTATCAACAAGAAGCTGTGTTCAAATTTATTTTATTTTGTGTGCTTTATTTCGTTGTTTATCTGTTTGTGTGTCCTGTCATTGACAAAGGTACTAGAACCGAAACGTCCCAGTGTTTTGTTGTCCTATAATACTTATTGTTTTATTTTAATACTTCAGTATTATATATTTATTTATTGTTTCTCATTTTTGATAACTTTGTTTTCACCTGTGTATGGAGTTTTCTGTAAGGTATGTAATTCGTGTCTGTTTTTAGTATACCTCTTCGTTTCGCAGGAGCTAAATATACTTAATTGTTTGCAATTCATATTGAATACAGTATATGAAACACATTTTATTTGTTGATGTGTGTGTGTGTGTGTGTGTGCGTGCGTGCGTGCGTGCGTGTGTGTGTGTGTGTGTGTTCGTTCGCTCGCTTTAAACTCAAGCATAGTCAATACAGATATGACCACTTCTAGTGCACTGCTGTGGATTAGCTTTACCTATTACTAGTGTCCCTCGCCATCAGTCGAACCCACTCTGATGTCGGGGGTACTTGTAATTTACGTCCACAAGTCAAGGACGAGGAGTCAACATTGTTAGTTCAACTGACCGGTGCAGGGGTTGAACTCACTACCACCGCATTAACACACTTGTTGATTGTAAAGTGTTTCCTGTGAGCGAGACAACGTTACACATTGTAAATAGACCGACAGCAGTCTGCCAGAGTGTTTCACCCGAGCTAGGAACACACAGTTGACATCCTTACCTTTTTATATGCCTCCTGAATGTCATTCGCGATACCGTCTCCACGGAGGTCCTCTAGTCTGTCTGAGACTTTAATGTCTGCGGCGATCGTCTTCTCTGTGACATTTCTAACCTTTTCTATTGTATTCTGGAGTTTGTCAACCTGCGTTCTCAGACCCCGGATTGTGGCGAGCTAGACAAACATCAAAATCAGATGGTGATCATATGCTACCACTGGCTACGATATACATGCACTGCAGATTAGCACGCACACAAATGAAACAAATACTCGCATGTATATAAACAACAAATAAATATTCGAAGGTAATCTTGTTGCTGCTATTATTGTCGTTCTTCGTGTTTTCATATTGTTCTCCACCCCTCCTTGCCCTTCTCCCCACCCTCCTACTTCTTCTTCGTTGTTGTTTTCCACATTTTCTCATCCTTCTCTACTACTACTACTACTACTACAACAAAATCTACTACAACAACAACAACAACAACAACAGCAACTACTACTACTACTACTACTACTACTACTACTACTACTACTACTACTACTACTACTACTACTACTACTACTACTACTACTACTGCTAATACTACTACTACTACTACTACTACTACTACTACTACTACTACTACTACTACTACTACTACTACTATTACTACTACTACTACTACTAATACTACTACTAATACTACTACTACTAAAGATTCTTCTTCTTCTTCTTCTTCTTCTTCTTCTTCTTCTTCTTCTTCTTCTTCTTCTTCTTCTTCTTCTTCTTCTTCTTCTTCTTCTTCTGCTTCTTCTTTATGTGTCTAGTCTGGAAAATACATCGGTACCATGACTCAGTCAATTAAGGTTTTGAGTTTACTGCTGATTATACTAATATTTGTTGCCAAGCTGTCCAGTCTGTCCACGTATATCATTCTATATCTTTCCCTGTCTCTCTTGCCTCGTATTATGTGCCTAAATAAGGCTAATTTCTTCATTCCACATCTTTGGAATTTGCAAATAAGCATACAGTGAATATATTTATTTTAACGTATCATATATTGATTTTTTTTTCGGGATTTGAGATTTAAATATTGAGCACAACCCACTACTGGCAACGCTGATCGTATTCTGGTATGAACCTAAGGCTTATCCACGTCAATGTGGAAGCACTAGACTCGAGTTTCGCTCTCGTTTGAGCTCGTCAGTAGTGCATATCCTAATCCCGGAAACAAACCCTGGATCACTGGCGTGTGAAGCGGGTGTGTAATCACTAGACCAGGCGGCACACGCTGGACACGGCCAAATTATCACAACAGAATATTACAAATTCACCTATAGTAGGCTATAGCTCAAGATTTGCCCGATCGCCGCGACTGACGTCCGTCAATCGATGTCCGTATCATATATTGATATTTAAAGCAAGAAAGTAAACTGGCTGCTCGGTATCTAATAATTCTTTGCGTCAAATATTACAATTGGTGATGACTCACTGATTGACGTAACACACCTGCTTGAAAGGACATATCACGCCTGCTTGAAAGGACATATCACATCTGCTTGAAAGGACATAACACACAAGCTTGAAGGACATAACCTACCTGTTTGAAAGGACATAACAAACCTGATTGAAAGGACTTAACAGACCTGCTTGAAAGGACATACCAGACCTGCTTGAAAGCAGCCAATAGGTTTATTAGTTATGTTCTCATGTCCGTGGCGGTAGGCAAACGATCGCTTTTTAAGGATAACAGATACGGTCACCTGCCATTATGATCACTTACATGAAGGAAAGCAATGACCGACTACCTTCTTTACATATGCCTTACAATCATTATTGGAATGTACGTGTATATGAATTGAAATACACATATTACCTTACACAGCCTACATAGTACACACACAAAAGTCGCATTGGTGTGGTCATCCTGCGACTCAGAGGTTAACTATAAGAGATAACAGAGGTCAAAATCCAGGAGATCAGAAAAAAGAGGAAGCACAAGAATCAACTACACGACACAGGCATGCTAGGAGACTGGGGTTCAGACTCTGCTGTGCTGAAGTTGTTATGGTAGTCCAATAGAATACACTGCCATTGGAGTGTGAATTATTAGACTTTCACATATTCCATGGCACGACGTTTGAGGTGTAAGTGACCAGTTCTGTTTCTCATCACCTTTCATTGCCATATAATTCCCAGAAATGTCTTTAATATTGTTTGGGAACAGTTTTAATTAGGTTGGGTCGACACCAGACCCACACTGGTCGGCACAAATTAGCATGTCTAGGTTGGGGATTGGACCTGGACCAACGTCTAGATAGGAAAGCGCACGTACCAGTATGTCAACTTCTCCAGGGATTCACCGACAATAGAGGCTATTGGAGCGACTCGAACATAGGACTTTAGTACCAGGCTGTGTTAGTGAAGTTGATAGTAAACTACGCTGATAATGTCATGAGCACAGTCGGATACGGATTCGACGCCTGGGCTGGTCGACTGCAAAAGTGAGGCAAAGATTGGCCAACTATTAACCTGTGCAGTCAGGCCTACAGTTTGTGATGGCGCTATCACATAACGGACGCAATGCCGGACACTGCATCGAGACAATTCAAAAGTGTATTGGTTATATGATGCTATTGTTAGACCACTCGGCAGCTGATTTGTGGTGTGGTTAATATCATACCGACCACTATTACTTCCCATACAAGATCTAAGTACCACTTTAACACTGGGTGGGCCTGGGAGTCCAGTTCAATGGAATGTTCCGCCGTGAAGGAGATTCGATCACATGGCCACCAGGTCAACAGACATGCCATCTAGCCACTGGGTTACAGCGGCTCCAAGCGCGGGTGACCAACATCATCGTGCAGTAAATTGTCCCGTGTATAAATATAGCTGATGTGAAATGAGTTGAGTCAAGAACCTACATCACAACACTCAGGACATTCCCGGACGCGATCCGTCCTCATCTTCAGCAGCGATCGAAGAGTCCCAATACTAGTGGTACCAGTTGCAGTCTGATGACGTGTCTGGTGACCTTTTCTCGGAGTTCTGACTGTTGGCCACATCCTCTGGTCACTCCATGTCGCTCCATTCTCTCCAGGCCATAACGATCTATCTGTTCTTCCACACTGTACACATGACCTCAAATTGACGAAATTACAACTGCCTCATCGTGCACCCACACCCCACCCAGCGGTTCAGACTTAGCCTATAAATCGGCCTGCAAGTTTCTCAACACACCAGCATGCCCTTGGTCCCCCTCCCCCTCCACTTATAGTCTTTTTAAATATATCTGTTGTTATAGTGGTTAATAATGTCTACATAATTCTACAACCTTCTTGGCTAGATTGTAGAGTTGATTATTTTGTTCCCGTATTTCATCGTTGATATCTTTACTGGCAATATCCTTGAATTTGTATTGGAAGGCCCGGTTTCTGTCTGAACCATCTTTCAAATTCCCAATCATCGCCTGTTGCAGACTCTCTCTCTCTTCAATCCCTGTTACGGAAACGTAATACCAAGTGAGTTTTGGGCAATACATGTAAATCATATTGTGTGATTATTTTTTTTCCAGCATACTCTCTCTCTCTCTCTTTCTTTCTCTCTCTCTCTCTCTCTCTCTCTCTCTCTCTCTCTCTCTCTCTCTCTCTCTCTCTCTCTCTTTCCCTCTCTCTCTCTCTCCCTCTCTCTCCCTCTCTTGAGCCCCAATAACGGAAACGTAAAAGCTGAGTGATTTTTTTTAACAATAAAAGTAAACTATATTCTGTGATTATTTTCTTAAAACGATTGCATACGCCTGCACGGGATAGTGCAGGGGATGCTTTACAGGCTCGTTCAGCAGGTAATAATTTCAGTCACTGAGTATGGTTTAGGGCTGCTGACAGTATCAAAGAGCCAGCTTGAAAGGTTGGAGCGCATAGAGAATGGGTCATGCGGATGATTCTTGGGTGCACAAAAGACACACCAATTATATGCATGAGGCATATCATGGCACTACTAACAATGGCAGACAGGCATAGGACCCTTCAAGTCAAATCATACCTGAGAGTTGCTGTAAATATGTATCACCCCCTACATGAAACCATGGATATAATCAAGGGCCATAGACTGAGACGAGATAGGTCTTGGATGGCACAGGCAGAAATATATATACGCCAGGTGTGAGATCTATTGACCATAAATCGTGAAAACGAGTGGGTTAAAGTACCGGAAGACATGTCGAAATGGCACAATGTAATATTAACACTGGGTCGTGAGTGCAGAGAATGGGTAGCAGGCCACACATAGTTTTAGGACCAACAACTGATACAGAGCAATACACATCAAGGTGACATAGTGATCTACACCGATGGGTTAATGGTGATGAACAGACATTGGGGTTGAAGTTTCGTCGCGAGGGTAATGGCCGATGCTTGAAAAGGGAGAGTCTAGCATATGAGACTACTATCTCCAGCATGAGAATGAAGTTGGAGTCAGTAACAGTGGCCTTCCGATGTTTAGGGGAAACAACTGCAGCACACATTGCATTCCTTGCGGACTCAAGAAGTATGCTTAGTAAGGTGGTGAAAGGAATATTTCGTGTGAAATGGCTTTCTTCGCTTCAGAGGTCAGAGATTGTGAGAATTTGATGTTTTTGTTTTTTTTGCCCTGGCCTTGCGGTAGTGCAGGGGAATGAACAGGCTGATAGAATGGCAAGGAATGCACTCATTGGTAGTAGATTACATATGGATAAGGAAAGGTGGTCGAGCGCCTGTGAGACCAGGTCGAGAAAGCGGGGTGGGCGGGGGGGGGGGCAGACTGAGAACTCCTATGTGGTAATAATGATATGGCGGAGGATAGGTAGGGGTTATGGATGAATGTTTTCATCATTGTACATGTTTGCTTAATGAAATATAGCATAAACAAATAAATGATTCTTTAGCGTATTTTTATGTATAACAGAACGTTGCAAACGAAGCCAACTAATGCATCATTGTATGTGTTTGTTTAAAGGAATGTCGTACTGGAAACAATCCTACTGTAACATTGCAAGTATATGTGTAACGGACTGTTGTATAAAAATCTCACCAATGCGCAAATGTGGTTAACGGAAACTTGTATAAGAAATAACTAATCCGTCAATGTTTGTTTATCGTTAAATCTGATTCTTCTTCGTTCCTCTATTGCATCTCACATTTCGGTGTGTCCGACTTCGGTATGTATTTATGCAAGGTTTGCTTCTTCTAGAAAGATTCCATCCAAGGTAACGGGCTTTATCTACCCGTGGGTAGGTTTTCTTTGACTAAAGGCCTGCTCTTTGTTACATTTAAACGAAAGTTGTATTTTGAAGGGGGAAAAAAGCTAAACTATAATTGTAAACGTATAACTAACAAAAAAGTATATAGAAAATATACCATATTTCGCCTTACGCTGTGCTTCTTGTATATGTATGTATATGTACTCACGTGTAAGATTTAATAATTATCAAGAATCGTGAGTAACCGAAAACATACTTTCTATGTCATTCAACAGGCGATCCAGTTGGGCCACAATAGAATCATCTACCACACGCTGTCTGTGAAATAATTTAGAAAAAAAAACCAAATCTTTATACAAGAAAGTGTTTGATTAAAGAAATATAGCATAGAAAACAATGAAGCTAATTACAAAATATTTTTGCTGAAATAAATATAGCATTGAAAAATAAATGAAGCTCTATATGAGTAAGTGTTTGACTTTAAAAAAAAAAATATAGCAAAGAATAATACATAAGGCTTTATACAAAATAATTGTTTCATTAAGGAAATATTGCTAGAAAAATAAATGAAGCTTTATACAAGAAATTATAGTTGGACTACTAGAGACCAAGGGTTTTCTGTGAAATAATTGAGAGAAAATGAAAGCTTTATACTAGACATTGCTTGATTGACTCAATGCTCTGTTGTAATTTGGTAGGTTTCTTTTGTGCGTGCTTGACAGATGCAGTGCCAAACTAACAGTAGGTGTGGACCAAACAAAAATGTATGGCGGAAAATGGGAAGTAGAATGTGTTATAGTTATGAGTTAGTTAGTTAGTTAGTGAGTTAGTTAGTTAGTTAGTTAGTTAGTCGACAGATCATCCTCATTGCACATCGAACCATTCAGTCCATAAGTGCTCGGATCCCCTCATCAGCAAATCCCGCAGCGTGTAGCGGCTAACGACACCAGTTCTGTGTTGGTTTATCAGTCCTCTTTGGCTTCCTGCATAGTGTTCTTGTTTGGCCACCCCTCTTTTAATTTGCTGCTCTCGCAGTCTGGCCATTGTTGTAGAATCACAGTCATCACTTGGCTCTCGCAAAAGTCTTACTTCTCGTAGAGCATTCAGAATGTCAGCCTGGTCCATGGCGCGTCCGCCCTCCATAGTAGCCTCACCTGCGAGCTTGTCAGCCCGCTCATTTCCTTGTACTCCCGCATGCCCTGGCACGAAGATGAAACTAATCTTTGCCAAACCGAGACCGCTCCAGAGACAGCAACCATTCTCTTCGGATCTCCCCCATCTCTATCCTCTTGAGCATGTTCATTGAGTCGCTCAGGAAACATGCCCTAGTGAATGTCTGTGTAATAGTTATATTATTTATACTAGTTTTATTATAGTTATATAGTTATGACTTGAAAGTTGTTAATATGGTAGCATGCATGCATTATATATCAGATTAAAGGAGATTGCATAGGAAAAACTACTGTATATACGCGCATGACAGATACGGTAATTCACTTAAAGTTATTAATTATCCTATTGCACTTAATCAGTTAAATGACGCATGTGAATAATATAACGATATATTATTGCATCTCACTATATACAACATGTACATTGACTTCAGTGGACATTATTCCTAATGGTAGTCGCTCTTTTATTCAAAATTGCCTAGAAACAGTATCCTGCTATATATCAGTGAAGTGAAATAACCATCACATTGTGTAGGCCGAATGCACGGGGGAATACATGAAATAACCATCACATTGTGCAGGCCGAATGCAAGGGGGAATACATGAAATAACCATCACATTGTGTAGGCCAAATCCACGGGGGAATACATGAAATAATCATCACATTGTGTTGGCCGAATGCACGGGGGAATACATGAAATAACCATCACATTGTGTAGGCCGAATGCACGGGGGAATACATGAAATAACCATCACATTGTGCAGGTCGAATGCAAGGGGGAATACATGAAATAACCACCACATTGTGTAGGCCGAATGTACGGGGGAATACATGAAATAACCATCACATTGTGCAGGCCGAATGCAAGGGGGAATACATGAAATAACCACCACATTGTGTAGGCCGAATATACGGGGGAATACATGAAATAACCATCACATTGTGTAGGCCGAATGCACGGGGGAATACATGAAATAACCATCACATTGTGCAGGCCGAATGCAAGGGAGAATACATGAAATAACCACCACATTGTGTAGGCCGAATGTTTGGGGGAATACATGAAATAACCATCACATTGTGCAGGCCGAATGCACGGGGGAATACATGGCCGGCCTTTGGCTCACTTTCGCGGGTGATGGGCCTAGGAATCTAACCCGCGTCTGATAGTTTTCATTGCATTACCTGCACAGTTCGCTATCAACTTCGCTAGCACGCCCTATAGGAAGTCACTTTAGTAGTGATAACATAGTTTATTCATCATGTTCTATTTGATGAAATAATGAACAGATGTTCCATTTCACACAGGTGGAAATAAAACAACAAAAAAAAAAAAAAAAAAAATTACATAAATGAGAATTATATTTTCAATTTTCATAATCCATTCTCAACAGCACGCATAGGCATACATGGATAATTTCGCTGACAGAATGTCAACACAACAGTTCGCCATTAAAATAACAGTTCATCGTCGATTTAAGCGGCAGTCACTAGAAAATCAGCAGCTGCACACTCATTACTGCATAAGACAAGGCCAGATAGTTCAGCAATCGGTCATCCGCCATTTTCTTGAACAAGCAGTTCACAATACAAATAACCGCAGACAGATGTCAAAGCATTCTACATGAAATCACAGCTGACAGTCACTCCACGCACTTTACACAGTAGCTAGACTTATTAATTATTATTATTATTATTATTATTATTATTATATGTGTGATTATTTACAAATCATTAAGGCTATTTCATTGTTAGTTTATATTAAATGTTACTGACAACTGATTAAGGATTGTTACCTGTATCTTTCAGAATTGGAAGAGGGATAGTTGCTGTATGGTTCTGGATGGCTTGGATAAGCTTGGCCTTGAGGATACCTCGGCTGATATCCTTGTGCCACACAGAGCCTCAGGAGCCCGCACACGACGACAGCAGACAGCAACATCTTTAGCATCTGGTAACGGCAACCAACGACATAAACAAGCATTCATTAAGTACTACAGAATGTAATGAATGACCAGATAAATGTAGGCAGTAAGAGAAGTAAATATCTGGATGGCTGGACCATGTGGCATGGTCGAGACATGAACACAGAGCTGATCTACGATTCTGGTGATCGTGTGAGATGGCGAAACATGGCCGCCCGCGCTTATTGGCATAGAACATGATGATCATAAACAAGAATAACATGAGCTGTACATTTCAGTAGAGACAAATTATGTAAAGGCCATTTTTACAGGCCCAAGGCGCATTGGACATATGCTAAGTAAATAAATTAAAGGACCCTTTTATAAACCTTAAGATGTTTTGGGCAAATGGTGCTAAACCCGTATTTTATAGCCAATTCGGCACTCCTGGGGTCTGTGGTCAGCATCAGGAGGACGGCCTTCACCTTTCAAGGAATTTCCGCAACCCATTTATTTCTGTGTTGACACAGGAACACTGAACAATTTGGAAAATTCGCCTAGACATTGGAGTTGAGTTAAGTACATGTTTGACTAATATAAAGCAGAATAGCTTTTAAGTTGAGGCCCTAAGCCTTGATAAGCAACTGGTCTAGAATCGAAGCGCATACAGCCGGACAGTTAAAGCATTGCTATGTTGATCCAGCAGCTTCTGCACTTTGTCTTGTTCCTGGTGTATTGGTGTTACTTTTCCTCTGGAATTAACTAGGCAGAATGCGAGGGGGATCATGCTGCATGAGTAGTACAAGAGAGGAACAATATGATCATCGGAATAATAATGAAGGATCATCAGTTTTGAAGATGGAAGTTCAGAATGCTCTTAACCATATGAAAACTGGAAAAGACCTTAGACTTGTAAAAAAGCATATATTGGAAACAACAAGCTGCCATCAGAATTGATAATGAAGTAAGCCAATATCAGCCTATTAAGAGAGGTGTGAGACAGGGATGTGTAATGTCTCCAGATATTGTTTCCCTATTACAGTGAAAATATTTTCAGAAATATAGAAGAGATGGAAGGAATTAACATCAGGGGGACGATACATCAATAACATTATATATGCAGATGATACAGTCATGATTGCAGACAATGAACAGGACCTGCAAAATTTAATAAATGCGGTTGTTGCACACAGTGAACAACTTGGGTTAGAATTGAATTGTAAGAAGAAACAAATTATGGTTGTCACTGGGAAGAGGGAAATACCACAATGTGATATACGAGTAAATGGGAATATTCTTAAGCAACTGAATCAGTACAATTATCTCGGAACAGTCATAACACCTGATTGGAGATGCCTTGAAGAGATTAGAACAAGCATTGCCATTATGAAGGTAGCCTTTTGCAAGATGAAAAACATACTAACCAATAGAAAGATATCAATTGAAACGAGAAAACGAGTGTTGAAGTGCTACATAGAACCTATACTTTTATATGGATGTGAGGCGTGGACAATGAGCAGTCAAGCTGAAAAACATCTGATGGCTGTAGAAATGTGGTGTCTGTGGAAAATGCAAAGAATACCATGGACAGACAGAAACACAGATGAACAAGTCCTTCAAGAAACAAATGAAGATCGTAAACTGATTAGAGTCATTAGACGTAGACAGTCAAAACTGTTTTGGGCATGTTATGAGAAGAAATGACTTGGAGAACTTGGTGACAACTGGAAAGATCGAAGGGAAGAGACCAAGGGTAAGACAGAGAAGTAAATATCTGGATAGCTTGGCTACGTGGCATGGTCTAGACAAGAGCACGGAGCTGATCCACGACTCTGGTGATCGAGTGAGAACTCAAAACTTGACCGGCCACGCTTATCGATATGGCACATGATGGATGGATGGATGGATGGATGGATGGATGGATGGATGGATGGATGGATGGAGTAAAATTAGTCTCTACAATACAGCTCGAATTTGTGACATGGGGAGATTATTATGCCTATATCATTCTGAAACACAATGTAACAAACTATCGTCTGTCAAGACGGCAATGTTGACAAACACTATTATTTGCCTACATGTTTACCTGTTTCATGTGTGTCGCAGAGTGACAATGGTCGACAAATACGCTTCATGTTTATATACAGGAAAATGTACGCTAGTGCTCTTTTCGCAGTTTTCACATTAATCAAAGCTGTATAAGATATTCAAACTGATAAAATGTTCTTGTCATAAAGCTGTCTCCAGCTCAATATACTATTAATATGTCAAAACAGCTGCTGATTTGCCATTGACAAATGAAACACCCGTGGCAAAATGAGTATGGGAACACATGAACGCCTCGCCGATGTGCAAACGTGTTATCCACAGCGCTATCTCGGCTACCATAAAACCTATTGCTGGAGACACCACTTCCTTTAGTGATAAAAACCCCACCGCAGTCCCTCTTCCCATAATGTTTCGGCCCTTTACCTTGTTGACACTATTTGGGGGTGGGCCCGTCCGGGTCGTGACTCTGGGTGTCCTTCTCATGCCGTGCTCAGACGTTCGATATTTTGTGTTGTCCTTTCGTTGTCTTGCAGTTTTTCATGTCCCACTCCTGATAAATGGCTGCTCCCAAGCCACCCCCCCCCCCCCCCATCGGGGTGGAGAGCCATGTGCACCTAGTGCTTCGTTTCCCCACACAAATCCTGGCACTTGTGACCGTGGGAAGCCAGCTTCTTCCTTGGCCATTACCTTTGTCGCCTTCGGCCTTCTTCGTACCCCATTCATGGCACCGCACTCTGGGAAGCTGGCTCTTCCTCTGAGTTCCTCGACCCTTCTCTTGGTATCATGCTGCAGAGTACGGTCCTCATTAGACGGCTACCACCATGGCCTGGAAGTTGGACTTATATATAAATAATAATATTATTATAAATATAAATAAGTCTACTTATATATATATATATGCACACACACACACACACACACACACACACACACACACACACACACGCGCGCGCGCGCGCGCGCACACACACACACAATATTTCCATTTAGGACAGTGCATCAAATCTTTTTACCTCTACGTTGAATTTATCTGTTATGTCCTCTCTTCACTGCCCTTAGAACAAATTTTGTGTTTGATTTTGGATGTGCACTTGACTTTCTTTAATCATATATATATATATATATATTCATTCATTCAGTAGCATGTCCTTTACAGAACCTCGCTCCCATAACAACCCTCCGGAAAACTTCTCGATCACAAGCAAGATGTCCCGCGTCTGATACACCCATCTGGAGATCATCCGCCACATCCTGCACCCATCTTCTCTTTGGCCTTCCTCTTCCTCTCTTCCCAGGCATATACCCTTCCATTATTGTTCTCTCCAAACTGTCGTGACGTTTCAAGTGACCAAAATACTTCAATTTTCTTTGTTTTATCGTCTTTAATAGCCATCTCTCCTCAATATTCAACTCTTGAAGTATGGATGCATTTGTTCTTTTCTTTACCCAAGATATTCTTAGAACTCGTCTATAACATTTATATTCAAAGGCATGTATGCGCTGTTCAGCTTGTTTAGTAAGTGTCCATGTCTCACAGGTGTATGTTGCAATGGGAAAGATGCATGCTCTTAAAAATCTAATTTTTGTAGTTCTGTCTGTCCCACACCATAATTTATTCATCTGTTTTAGTCTTTGAAGAGCAATGGATAGTCGCCGTTTTATTTCTTTCATTGTGTCACCATTATTCGTAATCAATGACCCAAGATATTCAAAATTTTCCACCACCTCCAATTTTCTCCCATTAATGTATATTTCTTTCTCCATAGTAGTTTTATCTGTATGCATTATCTTAGTTTTTGCTATGTTAAGATATAAGTTGTGATTTTCACTATTCAATTGTGTTGAGGCTATTAGGTTTTCTATGCCATTCTGTGTTGTGGATAGTAATACTGTATCATCAGCATATCGAATCTCTGGTATGTCATGACCGCCAATATTTAGGGCATCATATGGCTCCCTGTTTATATCATCTCTTACATTTCTCATTATATTTTCGGCATACAGGTTAAACAAATAGGGTGACAGCACGCAGCCCTGACGGACTCCTTGCTTGATGTCAAACCAATCTGATGTCTCGCCATCTATTCTAACTGCTGCTTGTTGGTCTAGATATAGCATTTTTATGAGATGTACTACATGTGAAGGAAAGCCCATATTCCTCATGATGTCCCAAAGTTTCTGATGCTGTACACAGTCAAATGCCTTTGAATAATCCACAAAACATGAGAATAGGTTTACATTAAATTCTCTGCACTTCTCTATTATTAAACGCATGTTGAATATGTGATCTCTTGTTCCTCTTCCTTGTCTAAATCCAGCTTGAACTACGTTAATCTCTTCTTCCATTTTCTTACTAAGTCGTTGCATTATGACTTTTAGTAGAATTTTACTTGCATGACTTATCAGGGCAACAGTTCTATAGTTGGTGCATAATTTCAGGTTGCCCTTTTTTGGTATTGGAATGAAGATAGTTCTCTTCCAATCTTTTGGCCATATACCATATTTCCAAATCTTTGTACATAATGCATGATATATGTGTATGCTTTCTTCTCCTCCTGCTTTAATTAGTTCAGCTGGTATCTCATCACATCCAGGTGATTTACCATTCTTCAGGTTCCTTATAGCCCAAGCAATTTCATCTAATGAGGGTTCAGGTTCTGTCTCTGCTGTCATTGGCTCATGTATCTCATTCATATCCTCACTGTCACTCATATCATACATTCCACTGCAGTACTCCTGCCATCTTTCTAGAATTTGTCTAGATTCTGTTAAGGTATTTCCCATCTTGTCACAGATAACATTCAATTGAGGTTGAACATTTCTTGTCAATAACTTCATTTCCTTGAACATTTCATAATCTCTTCCAGCCTTATGATATTGCTCTATTCTGGTACAGCTATCTTGTATATATTGATTTTTTTCCTTTCTTGTGTTCTTTCTTATTTCTCGAGTTAAAGATTTATACTTCATCCTGCTATCGGATTCATCTCCTTTCTGTTTCAGCTCCCTTCGTTGTTTTATTAATTCTAACGTGTCTGATGTAATCCATGGCTTACGTTGCGTTTTCTTGGTCGGAATGAAATCTTTGGCTGCAGTTATCAAGATATCTCTAGCTTGTACTGCCAGTTCATCAGGTGTCATTTCTTCTTGTACAGACATCAAGACCCCAAAGCGATTCCTAACTTCTATGTTGTATGCGTCCGGTATTTGTGTGAGATCAAAACGAAGTGGCCTTGGTCCTCGGGTAAGCTTTTTGAGTTTTAATTTCAGATCTGCTTCTAATAACTGATGATCTGTATCACAGTCTGCACTTCGTAGGGTTTTTGCAGATGTTATGCTTGATCTCCATCTTCTTTGTATTAAAATATAATCTATCTGATTTTTGGTAAAACTGTCTGGAGACTTCCATGTGAAGAGTCTTCTTGGATGTTGTTTAAAAAGTGTGTTGGCTATCGTTAACTCATTTTCTGTGCAAAATTCAATTAATTTGTCACCTGCATCATTTCTATTTCCTAATCCAAATTTTCCTAAAATGTGTCTCTCATTTTCAGCTCTTCCTGCACCTACTTTAGCATTAAAATCTCCCATTATTATTGCTATATCATTATGACCAATCTTATTTAATGTGTCTTGTAGTGTGTTGTAAAAATCTTCAATTTCGTCCTCCTCTGCTGTTGAAGTAGGTGCATATATCTGTATGAGAGTTGTGTTTTTTGGACGGCCTTTAAGTCTAATAGTGAGGATTCTATCACTAACTGGATTATATCCCATTAACGCTTTTGCAGTTGTCTTATCTAAACAAAATGCCACTCCACTCTGGCCTCCGACATCTCTACCAGAATAAATGAAAATACTTCCATTTTCAGTTGTGAAATGTCCCTTGCCGCTCCAGCGATGTTCACTAATTCCTAAAATGTGAATGTTTAACCTCTCAATCTCATCACACACTACTTTAAGCTTTCCCTCATACAAACTTCTCACATTCCACGTTGCCATTCTCACTCTGTTTCTTAGTCTGACACAGGGAATTTCCTTGGTAACACAGTCAGGATTAACTCCGTCATCACGATTACTAGTACTGGTCCCTGCGTCACACTCTTCCCCAGTGTTATCTGATCTGCCTGGCCTGGGGGTCTCGCCACCAGATCTCTTTCTTATTATGTTTTCTTTCATGGTTGTTATGGTTTCTTGGCAAGTTTTGCAGAAGGTAGTTTGCCGTTGCTTTCCTTCTGGGCAGTGACTGTACTAGTCGGTGGCCATAGCCATTGTCTCTACTGATGAGATCATCTGCCTATCGCAGCAGAGTGCAAGACCATAACCAACAACAAACTGTCGGCTGCTCTCACACTCCATCCACCACCTGCTTCCATGGCTTCACGTAACCCTGATCGGGGGGCTAAACGGGTACTCCACCTTGCCCAAGGGTGTCCCGTAGACTAACGGAGGAAAGGAGGCGTCTTACATCTCCTTTGATAGGGGATACCCCTACCCCGCTAACCGTATATATATATATACAGTGGAATATCGTGTTACGAACGCCTCAGGTCACGATCAATACAGGTTACGAACAACAACTTCGAAAATTGTATGTCTCGGGTTACGTACGAAGGCGAGCGAGAGAGAGCCAGGTGTATGTAACGTTAGAGACAAACGATCGCGTATAGTACAAACAGTACTACATATGAGCTTCAGGATCTTCAGAATGAAAAGCTAAAGACATAAAAAAAAGGAGTAGTCGTCCGATGATGAGGAGTCAGTGTCTTTTTCAACTGCTATGATTAAAGAAATGTGCAGCAAGTGGGCAGACATCAAAGACTTAATTGTGAACCATCATCCAAACAAACTTGTTGCTAACAAGCCCTATGTCCCTATATGTGATGAATGGTAACACGATGGCCCACTCCAGGAAGATTCTCCAGCAAAGGAAGCGACAAATTTCCCCTGATAGTTTCTTGGTGCAGAAAAATTCCCAGTCGGCTGACAAAAACAGCGACAAGATATTCCTGAAACTAATGATTCAGAATAACAAAGAAATTGAAAATTTTCCATGATCGTTTTCTTGGTAATAAAGATAGACTAAATCTCTTTTAATTTTGATTTAATGAACAGGCGGACAGATTGGCTGGCTCGGCAAAACTTGGTGGAGTATTGATGCATGACAAGCCAGACGTGGTTGCGGTCTTGTGGGAGCACGTGTACACCTCGGAGGAGCAAATGGATCACCATAGTCTGGTAAGAATGAGACAGCGAGGTGTGACGAGGGGATCTGGCCGACGCTCGACGCTCAGAGGAAAGGCGAGACGGACATATAATCAGATTGCTACTGGAACTATTAGTGTTGGAACTCTTCGCTGGCTGCTGAGGATGGGGACGGAGCGCTTATGGGAATGTCCCGAATGCTGTGATGTCGGTTCCTAAATCAATCAATCAATCAATCATTCTTTTAATTTTGGATTTAATTCATTTGGTTGTTTTCTTTCTCTTTATTTAAAACACGTGAAATACACGCATTCTTTGCATTTTGTCAGGTAAACGACCGGATGTGAATAAAAAAGAACGATTCTTTCATCTTGAAACGGATTGTCTTTATTTCATTGATTTCAATGTGTCGGGTTACGAACGTTTCGGGTTACAAACCGATTTATTGAACGAATTAAGTTCGTAACCCGAGGTACCACTGTATATTGCTTGTGATTAAACTATGGTTGCTGTAATTGTCTGCGCTTGGGATTATTTTCGTGACTTTTAAGGCATTTTTGACATCTTTTGTTGATGAGAATGTAATCAATCTGATTTCTGATCTTATGATTAGGACTCCTCCATGTCTATAATCTCTTTGGATGATCTTGATATCAGGTGTTTCCAATAATCATATTATACTCTTTTGCCCACTGTACAAGTCTGCAACTTCTTTCATTCTGTTCTCCCAGTCCATACTTGCCTAATATGCATCCGTTCCTCTTAATTTCCAACCTTTGCATTCGAGTCATCCATTATGATATTCAATTCTAACTTCTTCCATTTCTTTAAGGCATTTTCCAAATCGTTATAAAATGCATCGATTTTGTTATCACCGATGTTTGCTGTTAGTAAATAAATCTGTATTACGTTGACATCAAAAGGTCTTCCACTCAACTTCACCAGTAACACTCTATCTGATACAGTCAAATATCCTTTGGTCGCTTTGGATCTCTCTATATCCATTTTAATTGCTGCCCGTCGCTGTCTTTCCTCTCCACTAGAATGGATAATATACATTCTTCAGATGTTGTAAAGCCCACTCCTTTCCATCTGGTCTCACATATACTAACATGTTAATATTAATCTTCTCATTTCATTCTTAATGTTATCAAATTTCCCATCCCCACTCATTGTTCTAACATTCCAAGTTCCCACTTTCAATGTTGATACTATTTTGCACTCAGTCGTGTGCTGCGGCGGTCTGGAGTCATCTGCTGCACATTACTATCTCTACCGGCTAGGCTGCTCCTATAAAAAATAATTAGCTGCATGTCCTTTACAGGACGTCGCGGTAAACCCCAGCATTTTATGGCTGTTCGTGATTCCTGGGCAAGTTTACGTTCAGTATTTTGCTATTGCTTTCTGACCTACTGGCACCCATACCATTTCATAAAACACTAACACATTGTTTCCCAAGATCGAGAGAGAGAGAGAGAGAGAGAGAGAGAGAGAGAGAGAGAGAGAGAGAGAGAGAGAGAGAGAGAGAGAGATAGAGAGAGAAAGATCCTCTGCCTACCCTTTTGGAACTGGGGACCATAACCTACAACTATCTGTCGGCTGCCCTTCAACTTCATCCACCACGTGCACCTATGTTTTCTCGTAACCCCTGATCGGGGAGGCGGGCGGGCTAAGCAGGTACTCCAATTTGCCCAAGGGTGTCCCAAGCACTTTACTTCTCCTTTGTTAGGGGATACTTCTACCCAGCCACCCATTATGTATTTCCCAACTGTTTATTATTTCCGCGAACAGCGTCCTTTTACTTACTTCAATATCTTGCAAATGCTTTGCAAGACACTACGATAAACCCCAACTCCAAGTTGATTGTGTAGACAATTTTACGTTCAGTAGTTTGCCATTGCTTTCTGAATGAATTAACGTTGAAGTCCAACTGATCGGTGTGTGGAATGAACCCTTTGCCCCGCCGTCAGCGCATAGTCAGTTTAAGCGCAAGCACATTAAACGTAGTACTCTTTACTTATTATCTTCAAATACCATTACACCGGATAAACCCATTTGCATTCGTTTGTCTTGGTTCATCTTGTGCAATACTATAATTTAAAATAATAAGTCATTGTGTCTGCTTGTCATAAAACACGGATTCACCTTCAGGTTTACAGTTGTATTTCCTATGTCTGAAATCCCGCGGGCTGCTTCACAAGAGGATTGTAAAGCACTTAAACAAACTTAATTGATATATATCTCGCTGCAAATTATATCCCCGTGCACAAAAAAAAAAAAAAAAATTAGATTTGGCTTGAATGATTTCAATCTAGCGATTATGACCCAGGTCAGAAAATTCAAGACGTATAAATTGTATTAAGCCTAGTTAATAGTATGCCCTCTAGCAAAGATGAGACGTGCAGCCTCATATTACCTTCAGAAAAAGAAAACTAAATCATATTCATAATCTCTGCATCTCCATGCATCCCTTCATCTCAAACGTAGGAAGTGTGTGTGTGAGTGTGTGTGTGTGCGCGCGCACACACACACACACACAAACACACACACACACGTGGTTTGTCTTTCTTCTTAGTTCCTCTTTCGAAGGGAGTTGGTCACACCTAGTTATGCACTTCAAAGGTCAATGTGCTCAACTTCAACAACATTTGAGTAAGGTTTGCGTCCAGATTTTCTTTCGTAACAATTTTTGCCTGGTTTGCAGCCTGAAGACCTGCTGTTTGCTCTTTCTAGTTGTAGAGAAATTTTTAAAATTCTCGACTTACACTCGCAGTCTCCTGTTTTTCACCGTTATCCGAGAAATGTGTCAGATCTCACTGCCCAAGAGATCAGGGTGTCGTGTTTTATCATGATATGCTTATACTCACTGGAAAAAATATCTTAGCACTATTTTCGGGACTAGACTTGCAGGGAATGAGCCACGAACTTTGTCAGGGCTCCCCACTAATAGTCTGATAATTTGCTTCTGAATACAACATCAACCATGATAGTCCAATAGCTTTCCTAACCATACGGCATCAACAACAATAGTCTTATAGTTCTCCTGGAAACGCAGACTCAACACAAATACTCCAATAGTCACAACTGACATGGGTTCCGAAGTCGACCTAGCCTAAAATGAGTTCTAAGATAATGTTGTGGCAAGAAAGGACAGCCTGCATATTGATCACATCATAAATCAAGTATCGATAAGTCTATAATAATATATAGTCTATATTATACGTTTGATATGCCTGAAGACATGGAAGAGGGCCTCTTACTTAAATACATTACAACCGAGGCGAGCTACGGCAGTGCAGTTGCTAGCGTGTCTGTCTGCCTGCTGGGCGATCGCGTGTTCGAATCTTCATCAAGCCGGGATATCATGGAGTAGAATGTGCATGGCTGGCTGTGGTTGTCATTTTGCTTGGATGTATAATTATTCAGCCTTTGCAGATGCACCTCATATGCATTCCAGCTATGCTACGAAAATAGACTGTCTTACAACCAACGACAGATAGCATAACTTCGGTTAGTTGGCATTCTATATATAATGGTATATCATTTGCATATAACCCCCACACAACTGATAATCTATAATATTTTATAAATAGTATTTCAGAATATTCATTGGCACCTTGCCGTCTTGACAGACGATAGTTTGTGCTCTAAAAAGGCATAATAACTTTTAACTATGGCGGTAGCGAGTGTGACTGATAATGCCAATTTGCGCTGTAAATGTCCGTTCACAGTGGGTGCATGTGAACACGTGGTCATTTCCACCATCATGCACCATCTTACGTCTCAAACGCTTGGTGTGTGACTTTTCTGCAATAATTTTCTCCTTTGACTTGATTCCATTTCTGATATTTGCCCTCCATGCAACACGTTCAGCGGCGATTTGCTCCCAATGTGCATTATCAATGCCTGTATCAATCATGTCCCGCTTACACACATCTTTGTATCGTAGTAGAGGCCGACCCTGAGATCTCTTACCCATCTGTAATTCACCAAAAAAGATATCCTTTGGTATTCTACCATCATCCATCCTCCTAAGATGTCCTATCCATCTAAGTCTACGAAGACTGAGCATGGAATAAATTGTCACACAACCTGATCTTTCCAATACTTCAGAGTTTGTGATTTTGTCTTGCCACTTAATACCAAGAATTCTTCGCAGACACCGCATATGAAAGCTGTTTAAATTGTTCTCTTGGTGTGAGTAAGTTGTCCAGGTTTCACTGCCATAGAGAAGAGTACTAAGGACACAGGCTTGATAGACAAGGACTTTTGTTTTGGCAGTAAGCTTCCTGTTCTCCCAGACTCTTTTTCTTAACCTGTTCATTGTTGTTGCTGCCTTACCAATCCGGATGTTGATTTCCTGATCTAGGGATAATTTGCTATTTACCACTGATCCTAGATATGTAAAATGGTCTACTATCTCTAGTTCGGCGTCGTCAATAAAGATTGATGGTACCCCATGTGCACCTTGTGACATAATCTGTGTCTTCTTTTTTGCTAATTGTTAAACCAAATTCAGAACAAGCATTGGAGAATGCAGATAGTAGACATTGCAATTCTTCCTCAGAGTGGGTCGTAACTGCAGCATCATCTGCAAAAAGCAACTCTCTGATCAGTACCCTCCTAATTTTGGTCTTAGCCTTCAATCTCTGAGCATTGTAGAGGCCGCCATCTGAGCGTGAGTGAATGTATATACCACCATCCTGATCACGAAATGCATATTTCAGTAGAAGTGAAAAGTATATTCCAAAGAGGGTGGGAGCTAGTACACAACCTTGCTTAACTCCACTCTTGATTTCAAATTCTTCAGAAGTTGCACCATCAAACTTGATTATACCCTTCATGCCTGTGTGGAACGATTCCACAATGGACAGAAGAGTTGGTGGGCAGCCAATCTTCTTTAGTGCCTTGAACATACCCTCACGACTGACCAAATCAAATGCCTTTGTGAGGTCGATGAAGGCAATAAACAGTGGTTGATTCTGTTCACGGCATTTTTCTTGCATTTGTCGCAATGAGAATATCATATCAGTGGTAGACCGGTTCTGTCGAAAGCCACACTGTGATTCGGGGTAGACTTGATCTCCTAGGACTTGAAGTCTGCGCAGAACAATTCTAGCAAATACTTTTCCAACAATACACAGAAGGAGATACCCCTATAGTTGTTACAGTCGCTCCGATCGCCCTTGTTCTTGTACAGCGTTATGATGTTTGAATCTTTGAAATCCTGTGGGACTTGTCCTTCACGCCAGCATAGCTCTATTAGCTGGTGGATCTGTAGAGTGAGTGTGTCTTGCCCACTCCTGATAACCTCTATTGGAATCCCATCCTTACCTGGAGCCTTGCCAGATGCAAGTTCATTTATAGCACACTTAACTTCTGTTATGGTGGGAAGTGTGTCCAGGTGGTCAAGAGTTGGTAGAGCCTCTATGGCGTTAAGGGCATCATCCGCTAGTTTGGTCTCACTTGAGTAAAGCTCCAAATAGTGCTCTACCCATCTGTCCATCTGCTGTTTCTTATCAGTGATGACTTCTCCAGTCAAGGTTTTCAGCGGTGCACTTCTTTTGATAACTGGACCACAGGCTTTCTTTATTCCTTCATACATGCTTCTTATGTCTCCCTTATCACTTGCGATTTGAATGGACTCACATAACTTGATCCAATAATCATTTGCACACTGCCTGGCAGCCTTTTGCACATCCTTCCTAGTTTGCCTTAGCTCACCCAGAGTGTTACGCGTTGGTCTTTCCTTGTTTCTTAAGAGAGCTTTCTTCTTCTTATCAATCAAGGGCTGCAGAGTCTCGCTGTTGGCCGCAAACCAGTCCTGCCTCTTATGATCCACAGTGCCGTAAACCCCTACGGCAGTTTTATAAAGAGTTTCCTTAATTTGACCCCACTTTTCATTTACTGTACAATTTTCTGGTGTATCAGTGAAAGCGTCTTCAAGTTGCTGTTGAAACTGAAAGCACTTTTCAGGATCATGAGTGTTAATAATATTAATCCTGGGGCTAGATTTGTGTTTAGCTGTGTAGATTCTCTTTGGTCTCAGTCTAACTCTTGCAACAACCAAAGAATGATCTGTATCACAGTCAGCACTGTGGTAACTACGAGTCAATGATATATGGTTCAGATGTTGTCTCCGTGTGATGATGAAGTCCAGCTGGTGCCAATGGCCGGATCTTGGATGTTTCCATGTGACCTTATGCATCTCTTTTGTTTTAAAAAAAGAGTTTGTAATACATAGGTCATTACTGGTGCAATGCTCCAGCAGCCTTTGCCCATTTTCATTCATGCGACCGATGTTGTATTTTCCAAGGGACACTGGCCATGAACTCGAGTCCTTGACCACACGAGCATTGAAATCACCGAGCATATAAATGTAGTCAGATTTTGGAACTGCCTTGATCACGGAGTCTAACTCCTCATAGAACAAATCCTTCATATCATCAGAGGAATCGAGTGTCGGTGCATATGCAGTAATAATGGTGGCAAACCCACAAGAGGTTGCCAAGCGCAGGGATAATAGTCTTTCATCTCCTCCTGCTGGAATTTCAATCATTCCCAGTAGCGAATTCTTCACTGCAAAGCCCACACCGTGTTGCCTTTTTTCTGCCTGCCCTCTACCCTTCCAGAAAAAGGTGTAGTTGTTTTCCCTGAGTGACCCTTCCTCAGCGAGGCGAGTCTCCTGCAGGCCAGCAATATCAATGTTAAGACGATTGAGTTCGGCATCAATCACAGCCGTTTTTCTCACATCGTCAATATTGGTCAAGTCAGTGGAAAATCCTGGACACATGGTTCTCACGTTCCAGGTTGCAAGCCGTAGCTTGAGGTTTCTATTTTTATTTTTGTTTGTACCTGGTGCATTGGTTTTACAGCCTGCGATTCAGATTTTGTCCTAGCCCCAAGCACCCATTGAAGCAGGCAGGCTGTGGCGGATCAGCACCCAATTGGCTGGGGGCTGCCCAGCTTGAGGCGGGCGGTAGCTGATCAGTGACACCTATAGGTGTCTCCCACCGTCAGAGGCAACGCGTGGCGCCCCATGTCTACGCCAAATGACAAGGACTTATAACCCGTAACAGTTGCCTCTCGCTTTGATTCCGAGACCAGTTAAGACCAGGGATGGAGTTATTGCCTCTCCGTAGCACAAAGCCTGGGCTAAAATATAGAGATCATGTGTTGCCCATGCAGCATGATCCCTCTCTCGGCCTGCCTAGTTCACTCCAGAGGAAAGGTAACACCCCTACATCTGGAACAAGACAAGCTGCAGAAGCTGCCGGATCAGCAAAGCAATGCTCTAACTGTCCGCCTGTCGGAGCTTCGATCCTAGACCAGTCGCCAACCAAGGCTTAGGGCCTGGTCTGCCCTGCCATGACAATTTTGTCTTTAGCTTGCATTTCCTCGCACCAGGGTAAGGCTTGTACCCTCCCAATTGCGCTCTTCCGCCCGAAGCCGTTGGCACAATGTGGGGTGTCGGGTTTGGTAAGCGCCGCCCAACGTTCGGCGCTAACAGAAACCAGGTAGTACCGTCTACTGTCATACGGTAGCTCAGTCATATCTGACTAAGACCTGACTGACTGTATTTCAGAATACTGCGATAAACAAACATATTTTAAAAGATCCCCCGCTCCTATCCGCCTTATCTCAAAACACCCCAAGACATTAACATTCATACATTTTACGCCTTGCTTGATATGAACTTATGACAAAAGAATTACTTCCTGATTTGCATACAGTCGCTGGATGTGTCAGGTCACATGTAGCACATGCTGTTCCATACCGTAAGAGGCAGCTCTTTCTTTAACTCCCCTTAGCGTCGTCACTTTAAATATATTGTGTACAGACATGATATAAGCGGCAGCTATAAAGAAGGAAGTTTATCATTGATTTATTTCTTGGCAGTAACCATACTGGTCGGTAATCTTAGAATCTCTATAAAGAAATCATCTGCTTACCGACGCAAAACTTGAGACAACCAACAACTATTTGTCAACTGCTTCCCAGCTTCGTTCAGCGCCTGCTCACATTCTTCCTCGTGACCTGATGGGGAGATAAACGGATACTTCGCCTTGCTCAAGGGTGTCCCGTAGGCTAGCGGAGGAAATGCAGCTCCTTACTTCTCCTTTGATAGGAAATACCTCTACCATGCATCTGTTTTTGTTTTTTGTTTTTTGGTTAAAGACAAAATAGAAAAGAATGGAACCTATGTTTAAGTTGTTTTATAATGTATTGCATTCGTCAGGGTAAAGCTATATCAATCAATCAATCACGTGCCATGCCGGAAAGCGTGGGCGGTCATGACTCGCCATTTCACTCGATCACCAGAGTCGTGGATCAGCTCACTGTTCCTGTCTCGTCCATGCCATGTGGCCAAACCATCCAGATATTTTCCTCTGTGAAAGAGAGTGATAGAAGGGCAGAATGTTAGACGGGCCTGCGTGCCCAATTCTTAACCCTTTGAAAATAAAGTTTGTTCGTTCTTGGTCTGTTCCCTTCGATCTTGCCGGTTGTCACCAAGTTCTCCAGTCCATTTCTTCTCATAACATGTCCAAAAAATTTTGACTGTCTACGTCTAATTTCTCTAATCAATCTACTATTTTCATTTGTCTCCTGTAGTACTTGGTCATTGGTTTTTCTGTCTGTCCATGGTATTCTTTGCATTTTCCTCAGAAACCACATTTCTCCAGCCATCAGATGTTTTTCAGCTTGACTGCACATTGTCCAAGTTTCACATCCATACAAAAGAACAGGCTCTATGTATCCCCTCAACACGATCTATGATTAATATTCTGCCTTTCAGTGTCAGAATTTCGTTGTGCATGTGCCAGCCTCAGAAGGGAAAACACTCTACTACCATAGAATACAAACAAACGGTTGTGGATATTAAATCCGATTTTAGGACAAAAATCTGTAAAATAAGTAATGTCCCAGACGTATTGTATTAATACATACTTTATATTAATGTTTTGTTTTTTTTCTTCAGCGATTAACGTTTGCTATCTGTCTATTCCAGGTTACGAACTGGAGGGTTAGCCTGGGGTCTTTACAAACTGCCCCCCCCCCTCCAACACTCCTGAGTCTGTGTCGCATGGTCGCTCTTGTGGACCATATTAACATGATCAATTGCTATTAATTAAAAGTGTCTGGCTTTTATTAATCCGCGTGCTCCTCTGAATAATGCAAATGTATCTGCAGCGTGAAATAACAATTTATCGACACACACAAAAAACAGGTTTAATCCATGTTAAATTTTCCAGCATGGTGCGACTCAATAAGCAAATGAGAAATGTTATAGCGCTCCCATGATCCTGGGAAAGTGGATCGCTTAGCCAAAATTGATTAGATCCAAAAACTAGGAGGATCAGTATATATATTGTGTGAACGCTATAAATTCCTCTGCAAGTGGACATCGTAAAGAGAAGACAGGAAGGTCGGCTACTGAAAATAATGCTTATAGTGTAAGTGCAGCTGGTGCTTTGGGGTAACCGTTAAGACGTTAGGCAAAGAATGGTATTAGCGTTGTCGGACGAGGTTTTCATGTCAGCCCTCGTCGTTCGCTATGGTAAGGCCACCTATTCCTCCGTGCACCCAGGCCCAGAAAATGTGATAATCCTGACACTTACATTCCCGCAACATGTTCATGGGAGAGGACTTATTGTTGTTTTTAATAGAACATGCAGTTATAACAGACAAGTATGGGTGATTACAATACACACATATATTTGATTTTTATACACATGTATATGTGATTATAATGCACGCGTATATGTGATTCTACTGCACAAGTATATGTTATTACAATACACGCGCATATACGATTCTAATGCACAAGTATTAGTTAGTTAGTTAGTCGCGGTTCCAACTTCACGGCAACGGGTCGTCCCCATATTGCTCCGTTCCTGTGCCAGTGAATATCACAAAATGGTCCTCACTGCCCCATGTGAACAATGGAATAGACAGGAGTGTCGGGAAGCCAACAGCCCGCACAGGTACACTGTGCATAATGCCGCCGCCAGAATGCCAACACAAAAGTCCACACACAATGTATGTCAACAACTCAACTGACAGGCATCATCGGGTACTTCTCTCACACCATACAAGAAACTTGCAAGTCGTGTGGGAGGCAAAATGCATGGTCCATTTTTATTGCCGTTGGCTCGCTAACAAGCAGTAGACAGTCGCTATTGAAACACACCACATACAGTCACAGAATTATCTAACATAAACTGCTACCCTATGCTAACTCTATCTATTCAGTGAACACAAATCTCCTAGCCCTCTTCTAACGATGTGAACGCTACAAAGTCCGGTCTCCCCTCTGCCCAACTTCTGTCCCATGGTCAGACACCACGCGGCGTGACCTTCACCTTGGTGCGTGTTACCTCACATCGCACGCCGTTGGCAACCGTGGCTTGTTGAGTGCATACTCAACTGTGCTGTGGCTACACGAGGTGTGATGTTATCGTGATGAGAGTGCTAACTCTCTGAACAACGCCTGCGTGTCTCATGAGGGAGTGGCCAACCTTCTCCTATTACCTCATCTCCCCTGCCCTTGCCTCGGGCACCGTATCTCCTCCTGGTCTCTTCAGGATTGACCGCTCTCCCTGGCGGAGGGGATGCGGTCGAGTCTTTGACACACACCCACCCCTCTTGTGTTGCGTCATCAACTTTCACTCATTGGTTGTGACGCAAGAGGTTCCTAAACAAAAAATTAGTGTCTCTAATTTTTGTCAAAGACTCTAGATAACCTGGCTTTGGGCATTCCAATAGACTATTAATAACTATTGTCACAATGTAGCAAAGCCTTACTTGGCTACTGGCAATCGCCACAAACTTGACTGGTTGGCGTGAGCCCTCTTCTCACATGCTATATTATATTTATTAGAGGTATGTCTGAACCGGACCGTTGTCTTATAAGACCTGCCCTCACATAGTAAATTAACTTACTACCCATACAAAGTTGACTTTCTTAGGGTCAACACATGAATTGCTTCATGTCCCCCATATAATATTTAACAACCATTATACAAGAGTGTGTGCGACAGGCTTTACCTACTTCGCTTCCGCACGTAAAGCTTTATTTCACTGTTAATTTAGTTCTTCGTTGTCTATTATGTCCCCTGACCCGAAGTTATCTGCCTTTGATTTACAAATAGTGTATGCAATTTATATATTTGTTTTTCTGGTTGTTTGCGTGTTTGGATGTAATAAATCTACTAATCTAATTTCTATCCTCTATTTATAAATTCTATGTGTATGTATGTTATTTTTTTTTGAGTGTCATAATTTGGTTCAATGTGGCCACAAACAGGTGTATAACACTAATTCGTGACTACATTCCCTTGTTATGAAACCCAAAATACTGTAATCTAAGTTCTAAACTATATTACAGACAACACATTCACACTAACACAATTTCACTAACGAAAACCAACACTAACACATACAAATATTAAAAGTCGTGCCAAGCAGCAGAAGAATTTGCTGACTGATCGCACTCTCTCCCGTCTCTCCTCCATTCATTCTCACATTCATACTTCTGTCATACTCCCTTCATCCTTAATTCTGTCACACATCTTTTATCCTTCCACACTAATTCTTCCGATTAATTAAAACCTTGGAGTGACACTGTACAGGTTTGGCTCAGTTTAAGCTAGTTGAGCCCCATGACTGTGCGAAAGTCGCTGCACGAGTCATGTATTTACAGTATATTTACATTGATGAGAACGGGTTGATGGTTTACCCCCTTGATCTTATCACACTATATTATACTAACATAAAACTCTATATTCTAACATACTAATCCTAATTCTATAATTAAGTATTTAATGTGTTCCCTAAATTTATTAAATTTGTTATGTTAATTATATGATATGTTTATATTACTTCTTATTTTTCTCTAATCTAAGGGATGTAATCTAACTATTTAAATGTAATTGTTGTGATGTGAGTTATGTACCTTAATTAAATGGATGATGTGAACACAATTTATGTACTTTTCTAAATACTATGCTAAATAATGTTTTTAAATGCACAAAGGAATTATATGAGTGATGTTCTTAATCTAAATGGTGTAAATGCTGTATGTTACCTTATCTACTCTTTTTAATCTATTATGATGTCAAATGATGATACTAATAAATGGTAATATTTGGTCGATGGTATGGTTTTCCTTAGGATGGAATAAATTAAACTGCACTAAAGCTAAATGAAATGTAATAATTTAAATGGTACTATTTCTATCATAATTTTAATTTCGCTTGTAATTAACTATTCTTACGTCTAACCTAAAATTTAAGTTTAAATTAAAGTTAAGTAACTGGGTTAATTACTGTACTAAGTAAACTATTTAAATAAATGAGAATATTATATTACCTAATTCTATCTCTAATTTATCACTATCTTAAAATACTATCTTACATATCACATTTAGTTTATATACATGGTATTCAGTTTCCTCAGGTTAGTAGCTGCCTTCACGTTTGTACATTAGTTACATAGGCACAATATATAACTACACAATTTGCCTGGGTATCTGAAATACATTATACAGTCATCATAGAGTTTATCGGTAGTGCACGTGTAGAGATTCGCTGGTGTCGTAGCTCAGTCTTCACGTGTCTGAAATTAAGCACTGTTCTGACACTGTTTTCTGCATTTTACACACATGATACACCGGAATGAAGCTTAGTTGGAAATGAACTGTCCTGTTTCACATGGTGGTATCTACATTTCGCAGCACAGTTCTTCAGTTAATGTCTACGGACACCTGACAGTTCATTGTACTTGGTATCTTAATAACACATACTGTGGATGTATGTGTAACACATTCTAAATAGAATATTGTAATCTATTTATGTATTGACTATCACTCTACAACTATATGTGGACTTTCAGGTATTTCTACCCCAGATGGTAGAATTAGTGACCACCTGTATATCCGGTCATTTTAATGCGTAACGCTATGAATGACCGCACTCGGGGAGTTGTCAGTCTGGACATTGCAGCGCACCTCCGTCAGAACTCGCTGGAGCTTTGCTACCGCATAGATGACCCATAGTGCTGCACCTGTGATATATAATCTCTGGACTCAGCAGGTGTGATCTTACGGCTCACGTAGCAGCTCGGGTGGGAGATGCCCTCACCGAATTGGCCTAGTACTGCTGGCATCTGTCCTAAAATAATAAACGAGCCTCGGATTAGGCAAGCGGAGGATTGGAATATTACAAAAAGAATTTTCAATTTTGACAATGCAGAAATTAATAATGCATCTTTCACATTTCATTTTACAAATACTCATAAAACATTGGAATATTGAATTTCTGAGTAATTCACTAATTCCAGAAGGCTTCTGACCTGATTCTTTCTGGTAGACATGGTCAGATTCATTCTTTTGGTATTAATTTTCTGGTCAGTCTTTAGTTGATCTTGAAAAATGACATGACCCAAGATGAATTTTTTTTAGGCCTAATTCGATTTTTCTCGGTTTGACAGTGAGCCCGAAGAGTCGCAACCTATTAAAGACATGTCTGAGCTTCAGTCAGTGTTTTGTCCAGTCATCAGTCTTCTGATATATTCATGTGTATTCTATAAGTTCACTATATGTATGTACATTGTCGGATTTGCCAGTCTCGCTAACTAGTGTAGTTGCGTTGTGTATGTCTGTCGTCTTATTATTAGGTGTGGATGCAATATGTTCGTCTGTCTCTACTTATGTGTCTTGTTTTGAAAAGTAAGGTTTACGCATGTTGACATGGAATATCTCTAAGTGTCTGTTTATCGATATTTCATAGTCAACATGTACTATGGTTATGTATCACCTTGAATGGTCATTGCCATTTCGTTTGGATGGAAGTCGCCTAAATCTGTCTTGCTCAAGTTCAAGATCACTGGTTTTCGCACCGTTGTTTGTGTGTTTGTGGTAGAACTGACCCTTCCTCTATCAAATGGCTTGAGAGCCAGTGTAGAAGGTTGTACTTCAGCTGTAGGATGTTTACCCTTCAACTTTTGTACCAATTGATGACAGCCATTACAAGCAAATAGATTATGACAAAATAATTTTATGTTATTGAAAACACCTGGTCTGGTGTTGTTGTATGCAAGATGACCAGTCACCGGTGTTTTATGTGCATATTTTGGCATAGTTAACCGGTGTTGTTCAGGTAACCCCTGTTCATGGTTACCAGTAGCATGACCTGTAGTTGAAATGCCATTCTTACATCTAAATAAACAAGATGCATTTTTGGTCACTCTGGCTTTGACCTTTAACAATCTTAAGTATGGAGACACATTAAGAGTAGATTTCTGTTGGTGTAAAAATTTCTGTTTGTTTGTGTCATCTGTGCTGGTTGTAGCAAGCATCAGTAGTGTCTCATCTTGTAATGTGTTATGATGTTTTGAAGTGTCTGTTTTGGCTGTTGTAATAGTTGCCTTTACTTTTTCCCATGCAACTATTTCATCATTCGTACAATGTTTTAGTTGGGGTAAGCACCCCAGAATTAAATCAGTACAAGGGTTGTTCAGTATTGCACAGGTAAAGGTACCAGAGAGAAAAGGAGAGTCAATACGGGCTTTTGCCAAAGGGTAAATTTCAACGTTACCCGAAAAGGTTCGGCATTTCACAGTGTCACCTGTGTAATCACCCGGACTCACCAGTTCTTTCCGAAGACCAATAAGGGTACTGCCGCTGTCCAGCAAACATTGGCATGGTACGTCATTGACCATTGCATTGTGGAACACTAACTTGCCTCTGGAGGCTAATGCTGCATTCACACTCTCAGATGAGCATGGTACTGTATGTCCACATTCTAGTCTTCCGTCTGCATGGAATTGGTGACATCGTTCACAGCTGTCAAAGCTTAATATATCGTTAGCAGCACACACATCCTCTGCTTGGTTAGTTGGTAAGTCACTTTCAATCTCACACTCATTCTCACTACCACTATCTGAAGAGGTGTCAATCAACATAGCGTTGTTAGCTTTCAAACGTTTTCGGCCAAGGCACTTATTAGAATAATGGCCATAAGAGGAACAAAAAAAAACATTTGATTGCACGCATGTATGCAGACCGTTTGCTTTGCTGCTTCTTGATCACATTTTCAAGATGCGCCGGATAATTCGGCGATTTGTCGCACATAGCATAAGTGTCGTGCATTAGTTGACAGTACATGCATTTGGAAACTTTTCTGTCTTTCTTATCATACTTCTGAAAAGGTTTTCTGTTACCCTGATAGTTTTTTGATTGGTCTTTGACAAAGGAAACTATCTCAGAGTCACTTGAGGTCTTAAAAATCTCTCTGTTAGAAGAAAAATATGCTGAGCCTTTTTTTTCGAACTGCTCGATGTTCTCAATGTCCGACTGCTGCAAAAACTTAGCAAAAGGAGAAGGTATAGTAGATATACACTTGTCCATAGCTATTAGGTTTTTTAATCTATCAAAGTCTTTTCCTATGTTAGCTGCTTTAAGCCACCTGTTTAGTACACTCTGCACATTTGAAAAATAATCTATAAAAGTTTCACTAGGTTTAGGTTTTAAATTTGAGAACTGAACCTGATACCCAGGGGCATCAAGTAAAAAGTGCTGCATAATCCTATCATGGATGTATTGATAGCTAGATCTAAGTTCAATAGGAATAGACTCTATTACTTTAAGGGGCTCACCACTTAGATTCTTCATGTAAATTTGAGCCCACATATCTAAAGGAACTTGGTGATATTTAAATTGATACTCTACATTCTCTGTCCAGGCTGATATGGAGTCATCTTTACAATATGGTTTGATAATATTTTTGTATTTGTTGAACTTATTTTCCTCTTGTTGACTTCTTAGTTTAGTGGCAGAGATCTCTGAGTGTGACTCTACGTCCATGCTTTTCATTTTCAACTGTGTCTCTGATTCTACTTGAATCTGTTTTTCCTTTAGATCTAACTCCCTTTGTTTTAATTCTATTTCTTTCTGTTTTATCTCCTTCTCATGTTCTAACTGCTGTTGTTTAACTGTCTTATCATGTTCTAGCTGTTGTTGTTTTAATTGTATTTGATGTTGTCTTTCTCGTGCGCGTTCATTTCTTTCAGCATCTTCTTTTCGTATGCGATCAGCTTTTTCAGCCTCTTTTGCTTCTTTCTCAGCATCTTTTAATTCTTTAAATTTCTGATCAGCATATTGTTGTAGTTCTTTTCCTGTTAATTCTAGTTCTTTGCCTGCTTTTATGAAATCTGATAAAGTTGCCATCTTACTTTAGTACTTGGCTAACAGTGATAGGCAATGATGACTTTAATCAGTTATTTATCTTTGATATGTTATGTTTGTTCTTATCTGATCACTATCAGTTGTGCTTTCTGTTTATACCCTGCCCAGATTTATCTTGCAGAAAAACAGAGTATACAAATATGTCAACGCGTTACAAGCTGAAAAAGAGATGCACTATTAATCAAATTGCATGCCAAAATATATAAGTGTACTCAGCTTAATGTGGGAACGAAGCTCCTTTGACACAGGTCACCTTGTTTGGTACACTGGGGTGGCGACACGTTTCGTACGTAGCACACGGTATTTGGCCTACAGGTGTATGTGCACAGCTGTTGTTTGCCCTCTGATATGTAGGGCAGCAGTAAACACGCCTCCTTAACGATATGATTTACTCGACAACTAAGGACAATGACTTAGACAATGACAGACTCACGAACAACTAGAACATGTATTAATTAAATTTAATGTCACTGTCCTGTCTTTGTTCTAAACAGTAATTGCCTTTCGTTACTAACATAGTTAATTTTTGTAAGCGTTGTGCAGCCAAGTCTCGTATGCTTGGCCGAAAATAGTTCCATCGTGACGATAAACAGAGAAAATAGAACCAAAAATATGAATAAATGCTTTTAAATAAATATAACTAACATAATAATGTTTAAATAAATAAATATATTCGTTTAGTAATTTAAATAAACAAATAATAAATAATATAAAGCACAGATTCAGGCGAGCCGCCGCTAAGCGATCTTGTAAACACCCGACTGCTTTATGCTAATGACGCCGAACAACTGTTTGTCAATCAATCTACGTCACAGCCGCAGCGCTATTTTTAGTTCTCAAAAATCGATATTGTCGGCTGACAGTGTATTGCTCCGCCCTGAATCATTTTTGGTGCTTATTCAAGAATAAATTGGTAAATACATAAATAAATATAAGAAAATAAGAATATTAATACTTACAGCTTTGAAGAATACATGTTTTCAGTAAATAAACATTTTATAAACACAATTAAACACTATTTTGTCACGATAGGCATATTTCTAGCTCGCAAATTCTCCTGTCTGCACAAATTATCGTTACTACAAAAATTAAACCCTAGTCTGGAGCCCTGTGGAAGAGTGGATTAGCTTGAACTTTTCGTTCAAGCTTCACTTTCTGACACCACAATTACCCTGTTACTGTGGGTATTAGCTTGGCGCTTTCGTCCAAGCACCACTTTCTGACACCACAATTACCCTGTTACTGTGGGTATTAGCTTGGCGCTTTCGTCCAAGCACCACTTTCTGACACCACAATTACCCTGGCCTGTCAACAACTCAACTGACAGGCATCATCGGGTACTTCTCTCACACCATACAAGAAACTTGCAAGTCGTGTGGGAGGCAAAATGCATGGTCCATTTTTATTGCCGTTGGCTCGCTAACAAGCAGTAGACAGTCGCTATTGAAACACACCACATACAGTCACAGAATTATCTAACATAAACTGCTACCCTATGCTAACTCTATCTATTCAGTGAACACAAATCTCCTAGCCCTCTTCTAACGATGTGAACGCTACAAAGTCCGGTCTCCCCTCTGCCCAACTTCTGTCCCATGGTCACACACCACGCGGCGTGACCTTCACCTTGGTGCGTGTTACCTCACATCGCACGCCGTTGGCAACCGTGGCTTGTTGAGTGCATACTCAACTGTGCTGTGGCTACACGAGGTGTGATGTTATCGTGATGAGAGTGCTAACTCTCTGAACAACGCCTGCGTGTCTCATGAGGGAGTGGCCAACCTTCTCCTATTACCTCATCTCCCCTGCCCTTGCCTCGGGCACCGTATCTCCTCCTGGTCTCTTCAGGATTGACCGCTCTCCCTGGCGGAGGGGATGCGGTCGAGTCTTTGACAATGTATATGTGATTCCAATGCACACGTATATGTGATTCTAATGCGCACGTCTTAACAGACGATAGTTTGTAAAGTGAAGTTATACCTCTCCATAACACAGAGCCTGGACTAAATTTAGAGATCATGTGTTGCCTGTGCAACATGATCCCTATCTCGGCCTGCCTAGTTTACTCCAGAGGAAAAGTAACACTAACATGTCTGGAACAAGAAAATCTGCAAAAGCTGCGGGAACAACAAAGCAATACTATAACCGTCCGCCTGTCCATCCTAGACCAGTTTCCAACCAAGGCGTAGGGTCTGGTCTGCCCTGATATGATATGTAGTCTTTTGGTTGCATTTCCTAGCACTGGTGTAAGGTTTATACACTTTCATTTGCACTCCTCCGCCTGAAGCCGTTGGCACAATGTGAGCTGTTGGGTTTGGTGAGCGCCACCCAAGTTCGGCGCTAACATAAAGCAGATAGTACGGTCTACTATCATTTGGTAGCTCAGTCATATTTGACTAAGATACACGTAAATGCAATTATTATACTCACGTGTATGTGATTGCAATAAACACGCAAATGTGATTATAATAGATATGTACATATATATTTACTAATTCTGCTGAGTTGTTCACTGTGTCAAGAATATGTTAATTTCTTTTTGTTTTGCCTGTTATATACAAGTATATATGCATTGCAGGCCTGGAATCTGTGTAGAATGTGACATTCGTTGCCTCTGCTATTCAATAAGACTAAATATTGCGGGTTTAGTTCTTGATGAGTTTCCTCTAAAATTAAACGTCAACTTTGGGGTTTGCTGTATCAGGGTTGACTTGCTGGATGACCAAGCCAACCAAGGCACTGTATTTTCTATAGCTCTGATTCCTGACATTGTGCTCCCTTGTTCAATGGTACCATTATTTCTGATATTTCTTCTTGTTTAAAATATACTTAAGCGTACATCGACAGCTCTTCAGATTTAACATTATCTCTTGTGTATGGAGTACAGCACAAGGAATGCATTGTTTTGGTCAGTCACATGCGTATCGTTCCCCCACGCAGTCCCTGGACTGACAAAGATAAAGTGTATTCTTCTACTTTCGTTCGCTTGAAATATATTTATAAATGCAATGTTGTCTCTTCTATGAATCTAACAGTCTTTTTTAGTTCACTCAGCGGTCCATAGAGTGTATCTTCCACTGTTGTCTCTCTAGGCCAGAAGGTATGCCTGGTTATGTTGTAATTTGGGCAGTCTTGGGGTACGTGCTCTGCTGTCTGCGACGCCAATCCACATGTGCACGTGGCTGATTCACCAATCTTGAATTTTGTTTACATGTAGTTGCGTAATCTATTGTGTCCTGTTCTAAGGCGCAGAATAATGACTTGTTCTGGTCTGTCCATAACGTGGAAGTCGTCTTGAGAAGGTTTTGGTGGCCTTCTGACTGATTTGATCATTCTTTTCTTTTGGTGGTATGTAATGGGCACATCAGGCTGTTCTTCTTTTGCTCCTTTCTTAGCCAATTGGTCAGCTCTGTCGTTTCCGGGTACTCCACAGTGGGATGGTATCCACTGCATGGTGACCTTATGCTGACTGCTAAGTTCAGAAAGTAGTGTCCTTAGTACTGGCAATTTCCCAGACAGGAGCGCCTCGAGTACTTATTTTGCATCTGTCAACAGCACAGATTATGGTCGTCACTGGGAAGAAGGAAATACCACAATGTGATATACGAGTAGATGGGCATATTCTTAAACAAGTGAATCGATACTGTTATCTCGGCACAGTCATAACATCTGATGGGAGATGCCTTGAAGAGATTAGAACAAGAATTGCCATTGCGAAGGTAGCCTTTTGTAAGATGAAAAACATACTGACAAATAAAAAGATATCAATTGAAACGAGAAAAAGAGTGTTGAGGTGCTACATAGAACCTGTGCTTTTGTATTAATGTGAAGCGTCGACAATAAGCAGTCAAGCTGAAAAACAGCTGATGGCCGTGGAAATATCGTTTCTGAGGACAAAGAATACCATGGACGGACAGAAAAACCAATGAACAAGTCCTTCAAGAAACAAATCACCAGTCTGCACACCAATAAGCCAGACATGGGACAACGGATACTCACGCAAAACTCAGGTCCTGTATGACATCACACTGATGTTGGACAACAGGATGCCTTCATCCGACATACAGGACTTCGCGTTAGAGCTCAAGCCAACGAACACAAGCAAGCAAGCAAGCAAGAAACAAATGAAGATCGTAAACTGATTAGAGACAGACGTAGACAGTCAAATTTTTTGGGCATGTTATGAGAAGAAATGACTTGGAGACTTGGTGACAACTGGCAAGATCGAAGAGAAGAGACCAAGGGAGAGACCGAGAAGTAAATACCTGGATGGATTGGCCACATGGCATGGTCGAGACAGGAACACGGAGCTGATCCACGACTCTAGTGATCGAGTGAGATGGCAGAACATAACCGCCCACTCTTACCGGCATGGCACGTGATGGATGGAACAGCACCACAGGTTGTGTACTATGGTTGGTATTTAGTAATTTACATATTGAGCACAACCCACTACTGGAACCGCTGATCGTATTCTGGTACGAACCTAAGGCCTATCCACGTCAATATGGAAGCACTATACTCGAGTTTCGCTCTCGTTTGAGCTCGTCAGTAGTGCATATCATTGACCGGATCCGGAAACAAGCCCCGGATCACTGGCGTGGGAAGCGGGTGTGTAACCACGCGGCACACACTGGACACGGCCAAATGATCATAAAAGAATATTACAACGTCACCCATCGTAGGCTATGCCCAAGATTGTTCGATCGCCGTGACTGACGTCCGTCAATCGATGTGGACCCGAACGATCAGGACTTCTAACTGGCAATTAACACCAGGCCTCATAAAATCCAGTGAGCAATAATCGAATTGATTTATTTGGTTGTTTCGCGATGTTAAATTTAAATATTGAGCACAACCCACTACTGGAAACGCTGATCGTATTCTGGTAGAACCTAAGGCCTATCCACGTCAATATGGAAGCACTATACTCGAGTTTCGCTCTCGTTTGAGCTCGTCAGTAGTGCATATCCTTGACCGTATCCGGAAACAAGCCCCGGATCACTGGCGTGTGAAGCAGGTTTGTAACCACGCGGCACACACTGGACACGGCCAAATGATCATAAAAGAATATTACAACGTCACCCATCGTAGGCTATGCTCAAGATTGTTCGATCGCCGTGGCTGACGTCCGTCAATCGATGTGGACCCGAACGATCAGGACTTCTCACTGGTAAGGAACATCAGGCCTCCTAAAATCCAGTGAGCAATAATCCCAGTGATCCGGGGATATAATGTATATGGTCTAGAACAATATGTTTAGACCAATTGTCACTTGATGGTTAATGTGGCCAATATTCTATCAGCCGTCTTTACTTTCAAGAAATGTTCCTGTTATAACCAGTGCTATTATTTTCTTCTGTTTGCATGTTTTCCATTCTCTTTTCAATGTTATCATAATCATCATCATCATTGTGTGCCTTGCCAAATGGTGTAGATGTTCATGCTCCTCGACCGATCTCCGTCCCTAGTTTTCTGAATCCCGGGAAGGTTAACTCGGTCAACAAACACCCGCAGAAATCGGATGTGCCGGCCTAAGGGCGCAAATAAACTTGACACAATGCAATTACATCTGAAAAATAAATAAACACTCCGGATGAACGCAGAAGAAGAAGAAGAAGAAGAAGAAGAAGAAGAAGAAGAAGAAGAAGAAGAAGAAGAAGAAGAAGAAGAAGGGTTCTGAATCAGTTGATGATGATGACGGTGCTACCATTCTCTGTAGGTCATGGTGATTGCTCAGTTATGTCATATTGTACACATTTATTTTTATTGTTGCGTATCCCTTACGGGACGTTGCAGTCAAAACCAGCATTTTTCAGCTGCTGTTGATGTACTAGGCAAGTGTTACGTTCAGTTCACATTATCAAAGGGAAATTACAGAAAAATGAGTTGTTTTAAACATATATAGGTTGTCTGCTAACTGACGAAGAAAAGCTAGACACAAATTAATAGAACAATCGTTTCTCCAAACAACTACAGCAATTAAACTCTGTATCATTTTGAATACTTAAAACAAGATACGTCAGTATACTAAACCATGTATATTTCCTGTGGCAACATAAAGGAATACTTAACATATCAGATAAAAAGTACATATCCACATTTGGATATAAATCCTACAGAAGAATATTATAATGTATTGGACAGATAGAAGAACAAACAGACCTCGCCAACAAGACCGTATTTTTGTGTCAGTTCATTTGCTGACATCTTTAGATTCCATGACGCAATGCCGTAAAGTCTGCTCTAACTGTTTCTATTCATTACAAAGGGATCACTGATAATTGTATAGTATTCGTGTATACTTTTATATTGTTTCTCGAAATCACATAGAACTGCAGTTGGTACACAGTGATCTAAGGTGACGTTGTTATTAAAATCGTCTGAATGTAAACTATATAAATTCATACCAACCCTAGGCTACCATTTGTCGAACTTGGACTTTATCCAAATCCCCTTACCCAAAATCAACACCTGCTTGATGAGGTGTCTAAGAAGAGTTTCCAAGTTAACTATACGAGAACGATTAAGAAATGATTGAAAGGGAGTTGATTCTGCTTTTGCTCGCTTCTCTTATCACCACTCCCGTGGCATTCATTACTTTGATAACTGATGGCAGGAAACACCTGTTGGTTTACACACGGCCAGGTTAAGCAACATATAAATTTCATAGGCCGTTTGCGCTAAGATAACTGGACGACAATCTCGTTCTTGGCGCGCCACTACTGTAACATTTCAGTGGCGCTTCATTGACATTTCTGGAGATGTTTGTTCTGTATCTGGTAGCCATCTCGATTTCTACTTCTTATGACCATTGAGCCTTTGCATCTGATACCGGCTAAAGTCATAAACTACTGGAACCAAACTTGCACAACACGACACGGATTTGATTATCCTGTCTACTTTACTGATACGCTACAATTGACATGTCAATAACACATTTGCTCCACAGAGAATTCACAGAAGTGCATAACAGTACTTAAACATGATACTATAAAAGAGCGCCGTAATTTTAGCCATGCTCTGTCAACTCAGAACTAGGTCTGATTCTAACACTAGTCCTCGTTCAACTGACTTTTACGTGACATTTTTGTCCTTGCACAAAACGTCCAGCCTACATTTCACGTGTTTGTGACCAATGTCGTGATAGGTCACATCGCACTGTCTCCTTCTGTCGACCGCGCTTAATACGTCTCATGCCATGTTCCCAACCTGTATCAACTGACCATGGCAATGATGCTATCAGACAGACAGTGGGATAAACAACTTGCGTCACGTATATTGAATCTGTTGAAGAACAAATGGTTAGGCCATCTGGAGAGAATGCAACACCATCAACTACCCCCACTTGCCCTACACCAAAGAAAATCTGATACGAGAACATGAGGGCGCCAGCGAAGAAATTGGATTGACGACATCAAAAGGCATTGTATACCACCACAGAATAACACTATTCATACTACCCTTTGGGAGCTAGAAAATCAACTATTCCTCCCCACAACGCTTGAAACAAAAGCGGAAGATGATGATGATGATGAAGATGCTAATCTTCACTTACTGCATTTGTGTTATTCCATTAAACCATTCCAAGAGAGACAGAGTCAAAATGGAACACTTCCAAGAGGCCTGTGGTTATACATAAATGCTGACTGATCCACATGGACGGGAACCTTCTATAAACTTCACTGGAGGATTTTGAAATAAGTGATGCATGTGTGTATTCGTGTGTGTTTGAATGTGTGTGTTTGTGTGTATGTATGTGATTTTGAGTTTGTGTGTGTGTGTGCATGTGCGTTTGTGTATTTGTATATATATATAGTTGAGTTGAGTCAAGAACTGACATCACTGCAATCGGGACATTCCCATACTTGCTCCGTCCCCTCGTTCAACAGCCAGCGAAGAGTCATACTACTAATCGTTCCCACCGCTATCTGATTAAAAGGTCTCCTGGTCTTTCCTCTCAGTTTTGAGATTCTTCCAGAACCCCTGCCGATCCCCTGCAATCTAATTCTTTCCACATATGGGTTCTCAATCTGTTCTTACGCCTTCTCCACCTGGTTCCATAAGCGCACGACCACCTCCCCCTTGTCCATAGGCAAAATTCCACCAAGAGGTGCATTCCCTGCTAACCTATCAGCCTATTCATTCCCCCATACATCCGCCTAGCCAGGGCAAAATATCCATACAAATCTTATGATCTGTGACCTCTGAAGCGACGAGAGCCATTTCACACGAAACATTCCTTTCTTCGCCTTGCTAAGCATACTCTTTGAATCCGTAATGAATACAACGCGTGTTGCAGTAGTCTCCTCTAGCCAACCGAATGCCGCTGTTACTGCCTCCACCTCCATTCTCATGTTTGAGGTCGTAGACTCATATGCCAGACTCTCCTTTTTCAAGACTCGCCCATTAACTTTTGCAATAAAGCCCCAGCCACTACGTCTGTTGTGTGTGTGTGTGTGTGTGTGTGTGTGTGTGTGTGTGTGTGTGTGTGTGTGTGTGCGCGCGTGTATATATATATATATATATATATATATATATATATATATATATATATATATATACATGTATATGTATATAAAGAGTGAGGAAGAAAATACAACCCCATATAGGGGAAGAATAATGTGGGTTTGTAGAAGGAAAGGGTACAGTAAATGCTGTGTATATGCTGCGAACAGTTATTGAACGTGCTATAGAAGTAAACAAGGATATACATCTTTGCTTTATTGACTACACAAAGGCTTTTGATAGAGTTAGACATGTCAACATGGTGGATATGCTTGCAGATCTACAAATTGATGGACATGAGACTTATTAAAAAACATATATTGGAAACAACAAGCTGCCATAAGGATTGATAATGAAGTAGGACAATATCAGCCTATTAAGAGAGGTGTTAGGCAGGAATGTGTAATGTCTCCAGATCTGTTTTCTCTATACAGTGAAAATATTTTCAGAAATGTAGAAGATATAAATGGAATCAGTACTGGAGCACGATACATCAATAACATTAGATATGCAAATGATACAGTATTGATTGCAGACAATGAGCAGGATCTGCAACAATTAGCAGATACTGTTGTTGCGCACAGTTAACAACTGAGGTTAGAATTAAATTGTAAACATACACAGATTATGGTCTTCACTAGGAAGATCGAAATACCATAATGTAATATACAAGTAAATGGGAATATTCTTCAACAAGTGAATCGGTACAATTATCTCCGAACAGTCATAACATCTGCTGGGAAATGCCTTGAAGAGATTAGAACAAGAATCGCCATGGCGAAAGTAGCCTATAGCAAGATGAAAAACATACTGACCAATAAAAAGATGTCAATTGAAACGAGAAAAAGAGTGTTGAGATTCTACATAGAACATGTACTCTTATATGGATGTGAAGCTTGGATAATAAGCAGTCAGGCTGAAAAACATCTGATGGCTGTAGAAATGTGGTTTCTGAGGAAAATGCAAAGAATACCATGGACAGCCAGAAAAACCAAATAAACAGCAAATTGTGGATATGAAGACAATAAAACTAAATACATAAACACACAACCAGTATGTCTCGGGTGTAGAAGATGTTGACATTAAACATCCCACGACAGTTAGAAGTTGACAAGAGTCAGCGGTAACGCCGTCGCCCTGATAACATTGTTAAAACAGGAAACCATAATATATATATTCTTCTTCTTCTTCTTCAGCGTTCCGAGCCATTGAGGTTCTTTGCTGCAAATACAATCCGTCTCCATTCGTCTCTCTGGTGGACCTTCTCTTGCCAGTCGTTGATTCCAAGTGCTTGTAGGTCTGTACATGTATTATCTCTCCACCGCCTTCTTGGTCTACCTCGGGGTCTACGGTCATTTATTTCCTGAGTGTAAGCGAGTTTTGTTTCCCTATTATCTTCCATTCTTTCTATATGCCCCAGCCATTGTAGTCTATTAGCCTTCATGATACCAGTGATTAGCGGGGACTTAAACAGATCATAAATGTCTTTGTTACTTCTTCTTTTCCACTCTCCACTTTGTGTATCCCTAATGGGTCCAAAGATGCGTCTTAAAATTTTGTTCTCAAAGGTTTGTAACAAGGCTTCGTCTCCTTTCGTTGTACTCCAGGTTTCAGAGCCATACAGCACAACTGGTCTGATCAGTGTTTTGTATATTGTGATTTTGGTGTTACGAGATAGCGCCTTTGATTTTAGTAGATGTTGTAGTGCATAGTATATCTTATTTCCAGAGTTGATTCTAGTTTGTATTTCTTCCCTTATGATGTTGGAGCAGTTGAAGATCGTACCCAGGTATTTGTATGTTTCCGTTCTTTTAATGGTCATATTATCTATTTGTATGTGGCCAGAGTTTCTAGCCATTCCGTCTCTTATATATATACGTATTATCAGCATCATGCGCCATGCCGATAAGCGTGGGCGGTCATATGTGTTCTTGTTTCGAAGATATTACGTGATCAAGCCTTCCAGGTATATACTTCTACAGTTTCCCCTTTCCCTTTTCCCCTCAATCTTGCCAGTTGTCACCAAGTTCTCCATATTTTTTTTTCGCATAACGTGTCCACAAAATTTGGACTATTTTCAATTTCTCTAATTAGTTTACGGTTTTCAAGTGTTTCTTGTAGGACTTGCTCATTACTTTTTATGTTTGTTCATGGCAATTTTTGCATTGTCTTCAGAAACCTCTCTCTCTCTCTCTCTCTCTCTCTCTCTCTCTCTCTCTCTCTCTCGCTCTCGCTCTCTCTCTCTCTCTCTCTCTCACACACACACGCACATATATATATATATGAAGGTAGTTAGTTAGTTAGTTAGTTAGCTAGCTAGTTAGTTAGTTATTTAGTTAGTTAGTTAGTTTGGTAGTTATTAAGCTAGTTAGTTAGTTAGTTATCTAGTTAGTTAATTAGTTAGTTAGTTAGTTAGTTAGTTAGTTAGTCAGTTAGTTAGTCAGTCATTCAGTCAGTCAGTCAGTCAGTCAATCAGTCAGTTAGTTAGTTAGTTAGTTAGTTAGTTAGTTAGTTAGTTAGTTAGTTAGTTAGCTAGCTAGGAATAGCTAGCTATTTGGATTGAACGCAGTGGCGATACATCGAAATATGATACATGTGTGCTTTACTTTTTCAGAATATATTCACCCACAACATCATTTACGGATTTTATTTGATGCCCCCTCGAACCTCTCCATAGTACACAACTTAAGCTGAAATTAGAGACCATTTGTTGCCCATGCAACATGATCCCTCTCTCAGCCTGGATAGTGTATTTAAGAGGAAAGGTAACACCAATACGAATGGAATAAGACAAAACAATACTCTAAATGTCCGCCTTTCGGAGCTTCGATCCTAGGCGAGTTGCCGACCAAGGCTTAGGGCCTAGTCTGCCTTGCCATGGCATTTTGTCTTCAGGTAGCATTTCATAGCACTAGAGTAAGGTTTGTACCCTCTTAATTGCGCTCCTCCTCCGCCCGAAGACGTTGGCACAATGCTAGGTGTGATGAGCGCCTCCCAACATTCGGCGCTAACAGAAAACATGTAGTACCTTCTACTGTCATACAGTAGCTTAGTCATATTTGACTAAGACCTGACAATTACGATTACAATTATTAAACAAACGACTAGTATGATTATTATTCAGGTATATCCAAGGTACTAAAGGCGAGGCGGCGGTTGACACGGAATCCATATTTATTTATACTCTACCAACAGTTAATTATTTCAGTGACTGAGTAAGGATTGGGGTGATGATAATGTCGCTATACCATCTGGAGTAACCTGGACGCTTGCAAAATGAGGCCAAGAACGTTATTTTGGGCTGCACATTGGACACGACCATTGTCTTCATGCAGTATATACTTGCTCTAATGTCAGCGGGTGATAATCATACAGTTCTGCAGTCAAACATGTACCTTGTCAGCGGAAAAGTAGCACTCTCTGTATGAAGCATTGTGTGAAGCAATAGGAAACAGGATGACGAGCTGCAGTACCTGGATAGCACAAGCTGACGATACAATTAGATACATCAGTGAAATTGGTAAGATTATCCCGGAAAAAGAGGTGAATCATGGTGCCGCGCGACAAGGCTGTTCATAGGGTGATAGCCATATCGAGCCAAGGGTGTAGGGAACGGACAGCGCGTGATACTGGCGTCCATGCAACAACTGATAATTCAACAACCCTGCCGACATTTCCTGGTAACAAACACGAACAGGTCTATTGTACGAGATAAACGGAATGGATGGGGCGTCACTGCGAAGATAAGGAACGCTGTGTAAAAACAAAACCACAAAGAGTTTGACGAATATCAAGACTTCCAGCATGTAACGTCAGCGTTCGAATGGGTAGAGAGTAATACAGAACAGCATCTTCTGCTTGTGACAGACTCGCACAGTATGCTACACAGAATACAAGCTTTTAGGTTTCACGTGGATAGTTTTATATCTGTCGTAAAGAGGAAGGTCAGGAGCATGTCATGGTATTTATGTGGGTGTGCAAGGAAATGAGCAGGCTGATAGATTGGCTGCTGCTACTCATGTCTTTGTTGGCTACTGAAGAATTCGACTGTGCGAGTGTGGGACTATTCCGAATTCAATGAAATTGATTCTTTATTTTATGCTACCATATTATAACTTTCCAGTCAGCTTTTTTAAAGAATGAAGCTGTAAACATAACAGTAGTCATCATCATCATCATCATCTTCCACTTTTGCTGACTAGCGTCGTGGGAGGAATAGATGGCGCTCTGGGTGGCAATAGATAGTCTCATTTCGTGTGATTGTACAATGTCTTTGATGTCGTCAATACATTTTCTTCTCTAACGTCCTCTTGTAATTAATCCTATCTCAGGTGTCGAAATTTGCTGTTGTATGTAAAGTAAATTGGCAAACTTACCGTTGCGTTGACAATCTCACACAAGGTACATATAAGTTGAGTACTAAATACATGATATGATATCCTGTCCCTAGAGTGAACTCAGAGAGGCTTTGAATATAAACGTGGTCAGTTGTGATTAATCTCTTTTCTGGTTCCGGAATTTTCTATTGAATGTATAGTAAATTGGCAAACTGGACGATGAGTTGACAGTCTCACACAAGGTTCTGATACAGTTTAGTACTAAATAGAGGTTCTGATATCTAGTCCCCAGGGTGAACTCAGTGACCAGCAGACCAGTTATGTTAATGATGATTTTTGGAGTGTTGCAGACGATGTACACAACAGAAATGAGCATCACCTGCTTGACGACCCTCAGGTCCTTTCTGCGGACTTTAGTAGACGGCTTTTTGCTGATTGCCAGTTCGTTAGCCTTGTTTTCGTTGGTTTCATCACTTGCTTTGAATGTTTGTCGAAATTTTAATGATTTTCTTAACGTGTTTGCCATAACAATAAGGCATATGAGGATAATAATTTGAGTGGTGAATGGAAGGAAGATGTCCGTGAGGCCCCAAACACCATGTTTAATCACATCTCTACTTGAAGATACCCATAGTGTTAACCGACTTGTATTAACTCTGTAATCAAACTGTTTGTGTATTCCCATGGTGACAACCACAGGGAGACAACTACCCAATGAACACAATGCAAATGCTAACGAACACGCAAGTGTTGTCGCCCTGGTAAACGTGTTCTTAAAATGAAGAGGTCTGACTACACACATGCACCGAGCAACAGACACGTATGTTGTTGTCAGTTCTGTTAGCACATATAACATAATCCCCGTGTTTGCTAAGATAAGAGACGTTCCGTAAGGTTCGACAGGAAACCATACTCGGTATTCGGTCTGCATCTCGATTACATACAAGACGGAGGACGTTCCGAGAGCGAACATGATAATCAGAAATCCGAGATCTGAGACAGACAGGACTAAAAATGCCAGAATCATGCCGTCGTTAAGTTTGGTCGATGTGAAAGTTTTAATGTTTATAATATTACCAATGATACCAAGACCAGAAAGACTCATCCATGAAATGGACATAAAATCCATGAGGATTACATACACGTTGTCGCTTAAGACATTTTGCACTGTCTCTGGGAAATCCGAGGTGGTGTTGGTCATCTTCACCAACGTAATGAACTATATTTATATATGTCTTTAGAAAATGTGACTGCTGTAGGGTTGACAAGTCACATAGATAATGCAATGATGGGTATGTTGTTAATTATATAATATAAACAAACAAACCGCATGATATGTTCACCTTCGGTCTTTGTCAAATGAACATAATATGCCAACTAACAGCTCACGAAAATGAGGACAACTGAATCGAAGATTAAAAGCCAATTAAATTGAATGGGATGCAAGTATAAAAACGATCCAGAAAATATCATGATATAGGGAAGAAAATACAAACTAGAATCAATTCTGGAATTAAGATATATACTATGCACTACAACATCTACTAAAATCAAAGGCGCTATCTCGTAACACCAAGATCACAATATACAAAACACTGATCAGACCAGTTGTGCTGTATGGCTCTGAAACCTGGAGTACAACGAAAGGAGACGAAGCCTTGCTACAAACCTTTGAGAACAAAGTTTTAAGACGCATCTTTGGACCCATTAGGGATACACAAAGTGGAGAGTGGAAAAGAAGAAGTAACAAAGACATTTATGATCTGTTTAAGTTCCCGCTAATCACTGGTATCATGAAGGCTAATAGACTACAATGGCTGGGACATGTAGAAAGAATGGAAGATAATAGGGAAACAAAACTCGCTTACACTCAGGAAATAAATGACCGTAGACCCCGAGGTAGACCAAGAAGACGGTGGAGAGATAATATATATACAGACGTACAAGCACTTGGAATCAACGACTGGCAAGAGAAGGTCAACCAGAGAGACGAATGGAGACGGATTGTATCTGCAGCAAAGAACCTCGATGGCCCGGAACGCTGACGACGAAGAAGAAGAAGAAGAAGAAGAAGAAGAAGAAGAAGAAGAAGAAGAAGAAGAAGAAGAAGAAGAAGAAGAAGAAGAAGAAGAAGAAAGAAGAAGAAGAAGAAGAAGAAGAAGAAGAAGAAGAAGAAGAAGAAGAAGAAGAAGAAGAAGAAGAAGAAGAAGAAGAAGAAAGAAGAAGAAGAAGAAGAAGAAGAAGAAGAAGAAGAAGAAGAAGAAGAAGAAGAAGAAGAAGAAGAAGAAGAAGAAGAAAGAAGAAGAAGAAGAAGAAGAAGAAGAAGAAGAAGAAGAAGAAGAAGAAGAAGAAGAAGAAGAAGAAGAAGAAGAAGAAGAAGAAGAAGAAGAAGAAGAATTAAAAATATAAAACTTACATCTATTATTACCAATAAAGATTAGAGCGCATACGTATTTCAAAAGTAGGTGGTTTATGGAGCTTCAGAGTAGCAGACAGATAATTGTTGATGATAGTTTCCAGTTCTACGACAGTAAGCATAGAATCTTTTACAGAGACAATAGCTGCGGTCATCGACCAGTATAGTCACTGACAAGAAGAAGAGCAAAGATAAACTACCTCTTTCCTAACGCCTCGCATATCATGCCTATACGCAACAATTCAGTCAAAAAGGGCGGCGTCCATGGGAGCCCTAGAACTGCCAAGTCCGGCAGGGAACAACTTGTGCTACAGGTGCTACCAGCCAGTCATGCAGATGCTGTAGGCAAATCAGGAAGTGTTGTATCTTTTACTGGGATATGTGACCTAAGAATACTGATGCAATTTGACAAAATGGAAAATATTCCGTGATGTTATGTTATGATCTGTCGATTGCACATGGATTCCTGGTTTAAAACATCGAATTCGCCCATCATAGAACATTTGATGAGCAGCAACCACACAGTAAGTAAGAAATTCAAAATTCGTAAACTGTATTCTACGAACAAAATAGAAATATTGAAAGGGAAATGAAAATAATGAATATAAAGATCTTAGGATTATGTGCGACAAGGTAAACTCGAGCAAATGAAATGTACTCAGACGAAAATAGAGTAATGTACTCAAGAGGGTACACACATTAAAGGTATAATCTTAAACAGAGAAAGAGCGAAGACAGCAAAAGATTATGGAAGCGCGTTAGTTAATTAGTTAGTCGACAGATCATCCTCATTGCACATCGAACCATTCAGTCCATAAGTGCTCGGATCCCCTCCTCAGCAAATCACGCGGCGTGTAGCGGCTAACGACACCAGTTCTGTGTTGGTTTATCAATCTTCTTTGGCTTCCTGCGTAGTGTTCTTGTTTGGCCACCCCTCTTTTAATTTGCTGTTCTCGCAGTCTGGCCATAGTTGTAGATTCACAGTCATCACTTGGTTCTCGCAAAAAGTCTTATTTCTCGTAGAGCATTTAGAATGTCAGCCTGGTCCATGGCGCGTCCGCCCTCCATCGTAGCCTCACCTGCGAGCTTGTCAGCCCGCTCATTTCCTTGTACTCCCGCATGCCCTGGTACGAAGATGAAACTAATCTTTGCCAGCCGAGACCGATCCAGAGGCAGCAACCAATCTCTTCGGATCCCCCACCCCCACCTCTATCCTCTTGAGCATGCTTACTGAGTCGCTAAGGAAACATGCCCTATTGAATGTTGTGTCTCGAGCCATGTTATTGTTTTACTTACTGCCATGACTTCCATAGTCAGGCTACTTGTGGTCTCAAAAAAAGCACCAGAGTCCTCCTTCACAATTCTCCCTCCGGCCCGAGCCGTAAAGGACCATGAGCTTCTCACATGTCGAACGACCGACCCATCTGTGTAGATGACAGCATCACCGTCTAGCGAATTCTCGAAAATCAACGCTTGTACTCCATCCTCCACAGCAGCCGGATTTTCTTGTCTGCATTTTCTATCTAGTTGGATGCAAACTAAAAACGATGTGCAGAAATCTGTTGGCGCGTGTACCCACTTCTCTCCAGGCTCTAAGTCCTCAAGTGAGCACACCTGTTGAAGAATGTCTTCGGGTTGACCCATCCACGACCGTCCTCTTTTTAACCTGCTGCCCTTCACCTTCCTAATTTCACTATGCAGTGGATGTTGTGTGTTTGCGTTAACTCTGAGGTAGGCGCGTGCTATGCAGACTTGTATTCTGTCTTCAATGGTTGGAAAATCAAGACGATAGCGCATCGCCCTGCATGCTGTATCTCTTGTACATTCAAGAATAATGCGCATAGCTCCATTCTTGGGGGGTACGGGGTGTCAGGCATTGGTAGCACCTTTGGTAAGGATGACTCTCATGTCCTGTCAGGATACATCCCCCACTGGTCCAAGCCTGACACCCAGCTCGTGCCTGTGGCTCCTAGTATCTGTCAGCATGCGACAGCGGCCATCCCCCCCCCCCCGGGCAACAGCTGTGAGAGGCTGGCTAAACCAGGCATGGGTATCCGATTTGGTGTCAAACCAAGAGGTAAACTAGGGTATGCCTACCCAGCATGTAAAGACAGGATTCGGCAGACTGCGCGGAAGAAATCATTCCTGATTCAACGGGCAAGACGGCGTTTACCTGCAAAGCGTTGTGGAACGTAATGAGCACGGCAAGGCACGTAGAGCGCCCTGGTCATCCACTGCACCTGTATTCGTCTCCAGTCGTCTCGACTTGTCTTGCCACTGGACACAGATGGACTCAGGCGAGAGAGTGAGGTCGACGAATTGCGCAACTCTTCCTCACTTTAATCCAAGTCATCGCGCAAGTCATTCTTCATCCAACGTCACATATCACCTTCAAGCCCTGTGGCGATGGGCGAGCGGCAAAGCGGCAGGCGTGGGTACGCTGGCAGCCGTAGTCGCAGACCTGCACACAGACGGCTCAGGCCATATGGTCGTCTTCTACTGACCGGAGCAGCAGTGGGATTCGGCAGCCCCCTGAGCGACTGAGCAGCCCTCTATAGGAACACACTGCTCACCTCCATAGCATGAGGAAGGGGCTAGAAAAGGTGCCCTAAACATTGTCTGCTTCATCACTACCTAATCAGCTAGCCGCGGTTGGTGGGTACCCTAACTGCGGTCGACATACAAAGAAATATAAAACAAGCAAAGCTAAAAGAGTAAACCATATTCCCTTAACAATTGGAACTTGGAATGTACGAACCCTACTTGACAGAGACGGCGCGTCGGGTCCAGAGAGACGAACAGCACTGATTGGGAGTGAGCTGGGCAGGTACAACATCGACATTGCAGCCTTGAGCGAGACACGACTTGCAGAAGAAGGCCAAATCTGTGAAATAGGTGCCGGCTACACATTTTTCTGGAGTGGAAGGAAAAGCGAGGAAAGACGCCAATCCGGTGTGGGATTTGCCATTAAGTCAGCCCTGGTTGGCAAATTAGCTGGATTTCCAAAGGCTATAAACGACAGGCTCATGACCATGAAGTTGCCTCTGCTGAATGGAAGGAAGCACGCAACCACTGTGAGTGTCTACGCACCAACTATGACCAACGAAGATGATGTCAAGAACAAGTTCTATGAGGACCTTCACAATGTATTAACATCTGTTCCCAAAGGAGACAAACTTATACTCCTTGGGGATTTCAATGCCAGAGTAGGCAAGGACACCACCTCTTGGAGTGGCATTATTGGAAAGCATGGAGTCGGAAATTTTAACAGCAAAAACATGATCTCCTGATTACGAACACAATTTTCCGTCTCCCCATGAGAAATAGGACATCGTGGATGCACCCTCGCTCGAAACACTGGCATCTCATTGACTATGTCATCGTCAGGAGAAGTGACAGACAAGACGTTCGAGTGACAAAATCCATGTGTGGTGCCGAATGTTGGACAGACCATCGTCTCATTGTCTCGAAAATGAACATCCACATCAGGCCACCACGGCGTCCTCAAGGGGCGAAAAAGCAAACAAAGCTAAATGTCACCCGGCTAAACAGCAAGAAAATGCAGCAGTCGTTTGAAAATATGCTGGTAGACCGCCTCAAGCCCAATGCTGAAGCTAAACAGGATACAGAAACAGAATGGAGAGCCCTAAAGGACATAATTTACAACAACCAATTGCTGGCCGAGAAACATCTTCTCCTCAAGGCACATTTGAATGACCCAAAGTCAACATAAAAAAAAGATGCTTTCAAGAACATTCAGAGAGTAGTGCAGCAGAAACTTCGGCACATGCGGGACTCCTGGCTGAGCAGCAAAGCTGATGAAATTCAGGGCTTTGCTGACAGACATGATATGAAAAACTTCTACGACTCACTGAAAGCGGTCTATGGTCCTTCATCACCAGGCATAGTTCCCCTCCTCAGTGCAGATGGGGGAACATTGGTCACCGATAAGAAAGAAATCCTTCAACGCTGGGCAGAGCATTTCAGCAAAATCTTAAATGCAACTTCCTTCTTCGATGATGAAACCATCAACTGCCTTCCTCAAGTTCCCAACAATGAGACACTTGATGACCTGCCAACCATAGTGGAAGTAAACAAAGCCATCCAGCCACTCCCCTGCAGCAAGGCACCTGGTCCTGACTCCATCCCAGCAGAGATATACAAGGCAGGTGGGCCGGTCCTAACAGAGCAGCTTCACCAAGTCTTCACAAACATATGGATGAACGAGACCATGCCACAAGATTTTAAGGACGCGTCAATAGTCCACCTTTACAAACGAAAAGGAAACCGCCAATCCTGTGACAACCACCGAGGCATCTCCTTGCTTTCAATTGCAGGGAAGATACTCGCCAGAATTCTTCTCAGTCGCCTCACAGCCCATCTCGATCAAGGTCTTCTTCCTGAGAGTCAATGTGGCTTCAGAAAAGAACGTGAAACTGTTGACATGATTTTCGCTGCAAGGCAGCTGCAAGAGAAATGTCAGGAACAGAACTGCGAAACGTTCTCCACTTTCATTGACCTTACCAAGGCATTTGATACAGTCAGCAGAGAAGGACTGTGGAAGATTATGGCAAAATATGGCTGTCCACGAAAGTTTGTCCAAATAGTGCGGCTATTTCATGACGGCATGCAGGCAAGAGTACAGGACAATGGTGAACTGTCTGAACCCTTTCCTGTCACCAATGGAGTGAAGCAAGGATGTGTCCTGGCACCAACACTGTTCAGCCTCATGTTTTCAGCCATGTTGATGAATGCCTTCGAGAACGACGACATTGGAATAGACATCAACTACCGTATGGATGGAAAGTTATTCAATCTCAGAAGGCTGAAAGCTAAAACCAAAATTAACAGCGGCACCGTCAGAGAGCTCCTGTTTGCTGATGATTGCGCTCTATACGCCAACTCAGAGGCGGACATGCAACATAATGTTTCAGCTTTCTCACATGCCTGTGCCAACTTTGGGCTCAATATCAACTTGGAGAAGTATGTAGTTATGTACCAGCCAGCTCTAGGAAATAATCACACTGTGCCGAATATCAAAGTGAATGATCATAGACTAAGTGTTGTGGACAAATTCACCTATCTTGGCAGCACCGTGTCACAAGCTGCAACAATCGATGACGAAGTGAATGCAAGAATCTCCAAGGCCAGTGCAGCCTTTGGCAGACTGTACAAGAATGTATGGGACAGAACTGGAATAAGCCTGCAAACAAAGCTAAAAGTCTACAAACCAGTTGTATTATCCACACTGCTATATGCTTGTGAAACCTGGACTGTTTATCAGCGACACGCTAGGAAATTAAACCACTTCCACACAGTCTGCCTAAGGAAGCTACTGAAGATTAAATGGCAAGACAAGATTCCAGACACTGAAGTCCTGGAAAGAGCATCCATGCCCAGTATCCACACTCTACTGATGAAGAATCAGATTCGCTGGGCTGGTCACCTGACTCGCATGCCAGATCACAGGCTCCCTAAACGAATTTTTACAGCGAACTGCGTTGTGGTAAACGCTCCCAAGGTGGCCAGAGGAAACGTTTCAAAGACACTGAAAATTTCACTGAATGCTTTTGGAATTCATCATGACACCTGGGAGGCTGCAGCCAGAGACCGAAATTCGTGGCGTGCATCATTGCGCAAAGGTGCAGTCATATGTGATGTGAGTCAACCAGGACTGCAAGAGCTGTGAAGAAAAGGCAGGACAGAAAAACCACTGCAGGAAATCCTCCTCCAGAGACGTCAAGCATTCTTTGCCCACATTGTCAAAGAACATTTCGAGCCAAAATAGGCCTTATCAGCCATCTTAGAACCCACGGCTCCACACCTTCAACCCCACCGGATGAAATAAATGGTCATCATCATTCTTGATGGACAAACAACACATTCAAGAATAATGCGCATAGCTTCATTCTGTATCCTTTCTATCCTTTCTATCTGCTTACGGCTGAGAGTTAGGATTGCCATCGCATACTCAAAAACAGACATGACCAGCCCCTCTTATAGAAGACATAGATGTCGCTGCTCACAGTTTACTGCCGCCATAACCCGCATCGCAGCCACCCCCCGCTTGGCCTTTGATAACACCTGGTCTATGTGCTCATTATAAGCAAGGCTTCGATCAAACCGTATCCCCAGGTAATTCATTGCCTGCGCTCTTTCCACCGTATCTGAACACAGATTTACAGTTGGTATTGGAGTGTTGACAATATGATTATTCAACAAGAACCAAGTCACTGTTGCCTTTGTTGGGTTGACCATTGCCTCAGCTTCAACACACCAAGTACTTATGCGATTGAGTTCGGTTTGTAGTTCCACAGCAACCTGATCTCTATCCTTACCCTGACGATACACTAAAACATCGTCGGCATATGACAATGTCCTACCAGGTCCAGTGATCTGCTCACTGGTGATTCTCACCGAGTAGGCGTTGAACAGTAACGGAGATAATGGTGATCTCTGTGGTAGGCCAGGATATATTGTTGTTGGTTCGGAAGTCCAACTGCCACATCTAAAAACTACTTTCCGTTGGAAGAGGGCAGCAGCAATCCAGCTAAGGAAGAATGGACTTATTTTGAGTTCAAGTAGCTGGAGCATTAAAAAATCGAATGGTACTCTGTTCTACGCGTCCTCAAGATCAATGGCTGCAGCAAAGGTTTCAATGCCTGAGTGGAAACCTTCATAGACATTATGGGCAAAAACTGCTGCATTGGTCCAGGTTTCTCTTTTTGGACGGTACTCACCCAGGGTAGACGGGAAAACACCTTGCCTCTCTATCTGGTTTGATATTTTCCTGGCAATTAACTTCTCCAGCAGTTTGCCTATTGTATTCTGCATGGTTATAACTCGATATCCCTGAATTTGTGTGTGGTCTTTGCCAGACTTCGGCAAGGGAATCAGATAGCTGTGTAACCACTCCTCCTTGATGCCAGCACTCCCTATACTGTTGTTGTACATGTTTGCTAGTTTCTCTAGCTCGTTGTCGGTACACCTATTGATGTCGTCGTAGCTTATGCCATCAGGCCTTGGAACGCTGTTTTTTGATCGCGGAAGCGCATCTTTGATTTCTTTTAATGTCACTGTGTCTTCATCCGAAGTGTTCTGGGCCTTGCACCTGTCTGAGGTGACCTTGGCAAGATTTCGGCCTCCCATGTCTGTTTGGTTGCTCTTCTCTAGATAGCGATCAAAGAGGGTTTTGCCCTTATCCTCGTCAGTCCTCTGCCAGATGAGGTCAGCACCTTGGAAGTCAGAAATGCGCTTATTCTTGACTACCCCACTCATGCTTTTATGTAGTCGCCAGAACAATTTCAGTGACTTGTCAGTGCTTACTCTTTGACACACCTCTGCCCATTTTTCACTTTTAACCACCGTGACCAGTTTTTTTTAAATAGTTTACTTTTGTGTCCATCTCTCTTTCTAAGTGCATACAGTGGCTAGGATGGCCAGCTCTGGTCTTCTTGGCATGTTGCCATCTCCTTAGAGAACTACGCTTATCCACCCAAGCCTTCTCCACCTCGAAATTCCACCAAGGTGGCTGCTTCCAGCATTTTTACCTGCCCTGAAGCTTTCTTCGCTTGTCACGTCTTATGGAAGCCAGTAACAGATTATACGTCCTTGTTAGAACGAGTTATGTTAAACAAATTAAGTCCCAAAATAGTAGATATTAACATCATACAAGTATATGCCCAAGTTGCAGACAACACATAAAAGAATGTGAATATATTAATAGACAACATAGTCATAGCACAAGGTAAATCCTGAGAAATAACTACACTACTAGGATATTTCAATGCAAAGATTGGAGAAGAAAGAAATGAAGATAATACCGGTGAATACATCCTTGTAGAGAAACATGAAAGAGGTGAAAAACTTGTTGAATAGGTTAGGGCACATAATGTGACACTCAAAAATACTATCGTTTAGCACCATATCATCTGTAGCACCCAGAAAATATTTTCATAATCAAATTGCTTACATGCGAGCGTACTTATAAGCAATCTATTACGAAACAGCTTAATCATCATCATCATCATCATCATCATCATCATCATCATCATCATCATCATCATCATCATCATCATCATCATCATCATCATCATCATCATCATCATCATCATCATCATCATCATGTGCTTTTCCAGCTGTGTAGACGTTTAATTTTTCCACAGATCTCTCTCCTTTGAGCTCTGAATCAACTCTGCTGATGGTAATTCTCCATGCCATCTTCTCAGTCCATCCATCATCATTTGTCTTGGTCTGCCTTTGGTTCTTTTCCCCCTGATCTTTCCTGTTGTTAGTATGTTCTCCATTACCTGTCTTCTCATCACATGGCCAAAGAATGATGTCTATCTCTTTCTTACTGTTGTATGTAATGTTCTAGTTTCATTAGCCTCTTCAATGAAATCATTGTTAGTTACTCTAGCATTCCATGGCATTCGCGATATGTCTCAGGAACTACATCTCCGTTGCTTCCAAGTTGTTCATAATTTTTTTCATTAACTTTCCATGATTGGCTGGCATACAGAAAAACAGTTTCTGTATGGCAATTCAGTACTCTCTTTCTTACATTAAATGATAGTGAAACAGATTACTGTAAAATCAAGACATACAATTAAATGGACACATTAAAGAACAGTCAATTGAAACCTTTAGTGCCATCGATTTATAACCATACATCTCGAAATGACGACACCACCTCCATAAAGAAAAGAGTGGACTTCGGTGCACGAATTAATAGAAAGAAAGTCGATCAATACGCGGTATCACATAGTATGTTAATGAAGTCGTCGGGTCCCAGGTTGATTGGGGCACTGATCCACATCGAGCTTTTCAACTTCATAGTTGAAATTTGCCTTTTGGTTATTTCTCTAATGAATAATTATAAAAATTATTCCGTTAATAAATACTCCCTGTGGTTAATTCACATTCCGATTCCCCACACACAGTGATAAACATGATGGAGGATATTAGAACTTATGGGAAAGATCTTAGAATAATAAATAATATTAATGGAAACGCGTATCAGCTATTAAAACGGGAAATAAATAGTGGATTGTTAAAGCAGGGGAGGGGGTAAGACAGAAGTGTATTTTGCACAGTATCTCTTCTCTATCCGTATGGCAAAATAAGAACGAGACAATTCAAAGACAGACCAGGAATAAGAGTTGCGCATTATAGCCGATGTGTATTATCTAGATTCCGGTCTCTCTGGCCGAGGGGTTACAACACTTTCTCCGTAAACCCGTTTATCAAGCAGAGTCTCGTAGCGGGCGAGAGCTGGGAGCGGTTCGACCCCCGCTGGTAACTTGCGGGATAACTGAGCCGGCCGCTCAGAAAGAAATGGCAAACTACTGAGCCAAGAAATCAAGACAGCTGAAAGATGCTGCTGTTGACAGCGATGTCCTGTAAAGGATATGCGAATTTTAAAAAAAAAAAAAAAATTATCTAGATGGCGCAGTAGTGATGCTGAAAAAGCAAGATGTCTGCAAAACCTGCATATTTTAGTAATACAGTGTGTACAATATGGACTTTCCTTTTTTTTTTATTAAGAAAACATAAATATTTTAATATCAAGAAATGATAACAACAAAATTTGATATATCAATAGAGGGAAACAAAGTCTATAAATACAAATATTTGGGAGCTATTATAACATCAGATGGAAGAAGAGTGACACTGGCTAAGAGCAGAGTTCATCAAGTAAAAGCTGCAGTTCAGTAGATAAAATATCTTATGTAATAAATCACTTTCACAGAATGCCAGAAAGAGACTCTTGAAATGATATACCGAACACGCTCTGCTGTATGAAGTAAATCCTGGATTGTGTAAGAATAAAATAGGAAGAGCTTGAAAGCAGCGGAAATATAGTTTCTGAAACGAATGCCGTGAAAACCTTGGACTGCCAGAGTAACTAACAACGCTTGTCTGGAAGAAGCCAATGAAAGTGGACTATTATACACATCTATAAGAAAACGATAAACAGTGATATATGATCATACAACTACGAGAGGAGACACTGGAGAACGATCTTGTATTTGTTCATGTAATTGTGTCCTGTGTGTTTTATTGATGCCTTCTATCGTCATGTCTCATCATCTATTCATGAGGAGGCTCAGATAGAAGCAAATACATTTATTGAGAACTATTATATTCCTGCAAGATAATGTTACACAGATTGATCACACACTCAAAACACAGTGTTAGTGACACATGTGTGCAATGTAAACACCTGACACTTTCCGTTTGTTAGTCCACCCATCAAGTATAATTTCTACGGCTTCACGAAAGCAAACTTTTCAAAGACTACGCAACTAATAATTGTGCGAACTCTGTGCATAAGAGACATTGTGGTTGTGGGGTTATGTAATCAATATTATTGTCTTCGTATTTACATTCTGTTGTTTACGCTATATTATCAACACAATTATCATCTTCCACTTTTGCCGTGAAGCGTCGTGGAGAATGATAGGTGCCACTTGTGATTGAGTTCTAGTATAAAGTAATATTTTTTTTTCTTCGCGCTTTTGTTGATCCACTCATTGCATTATCCCGAGGGACGTGTGTTCTATCGGCGTTCATGCTTCGTGACAGGCCTGTAGGAAGTGTGGCTATTTTGTCTCGGTCTATCTTGCACTGGTTTAGTGGAACATCACAAATGCAATGAATGAAGGTCATCATCAACATCAACATAATCTACCACTGTTCCCGTCAAGTGTCGTGAAGAGGGATATTTGATAGGTGGTACTGAATAGAGTCAATCTGTGGTACTGTAAAATGCATTTGATGTCGTCAATCCATGTTGTTAGTTAGTTAATCGCGGTTCCAACTTCACAGCAAGAGGTCGCCCCACTATGCTCCGTTTCTTTGCCTGTGAATATCACAAAAATACCTCTCACTGCCCCATGTGAAATGTGGAAAAGACAGAAGTATCAACAAACCAACAGCCCGCACAGGTTTACTATGCATAATATCACTGCTAGAATGGCAACACAAAAGTTCGCCACGAAAAATACAGTTCATCGTCCACGGAAGCTGCAGTCACTAGAAAACCAGCAGCTACACATTACTGCATAAGGCAACCCAGTTAAGTGGAGTGGCTGACCGGACGCCATTTTTCTGAATATGCAGTTCACTGTACAAACAACTGCGGACGGATGTAAAAGCACTTCACAGCTTACAGTGTCGCTCCACGCACTCAAAGCAGTAACAGGACACCCGTGTTCTCGTATCAGATCTGCTTTGGTGTAGGGCCATTGCTGGTAATTGATTGTGTTGCATTATAATGAAATGTCCGAACTATTTGATCTTCATTCTTTCAATATATGCGGCACAAGATGTTTATCCAACTGTCGGTTTAATAAAATCATTTCTAACTGGGTCTTGGATAGTTAACTTGACAGCTCTTCCCAAGCATCTCATCTCACGGATATTGATTTTGCGTCATGACGATTTGCATAATGTCCGTGTTCGACAAATGGTAGCACAGGGTTAGTAGGAATTTACATATTTTAGATTCAGATCACCTTAGATCTCTCATAACTTAGATCACTGTGTACCAGCGCAAGTTCTATTTTTGATGGCGAGAAACAGTTTAAAAATATACACTAATACAGTGGTTCTCAACCGGTGGGGAATTTTAGGGTTTCCGGGGGGGGGGGGGGTGATGAAGATCATTTCAAAATCGCGTTGATACAAGAACCGATTACCTGATATTGCTTTTCCTTTCATACTTTACAGTTATGCACGTCTCATCCTCCTAAAATTAATTTTATAAAGTAAGTAGACCCACAAATCACGTTTTATGTGGATGTCTAGACCTGTTTTAACATATTTACCTTCCATTTTTACGTATACTGTATAGGGGTTGGGGGGGGGGGGATTTTTAGGTATTAGGTAGGAAATATGAAAGGGGGGAATGACGTTCTGAAAATATGGTAAAGGAGGGCACGGGACAAATTTTTTATAGGAAGGGGGGGGGGAATGACGTTCTTAACAAATGGTGAAGGGGGGCACGGGCCAAAAAAGGTTGAGAACCACTGCACTAATACTATAAAATTATATCAGTATGATCCCGTTGTAATGAAAGGAAGACAACAAGAATATATTATTTACGGCATTGTGTCATGGAACCAAAATATGTCAGTCAATGAACTGACACAAATATCTGTTCTTGTTGGCAAGGTTTATTTGCTCTTCTATCTGTCCAATAAATGTTCAACATTCTTCTGTAAGATGTATATTCAAATGCCGATAGTTGCCTTTTAGTTGATATTTTAGGTATCCAGTTTTCGCACCCGTTATGGAATTCTGATGTCTTTTTTATGTGTTCCAAATTATACATGCTTTAATTGTCGTAGTTGATAGCTTATTATTATGAGTTTTTGTCATTGAAAGTTAGATAAAGAGTGCTTGCATATTACATGGAGTCTTTTTTAATATATGGCTGTGAATCCTGGACAATTAGTTAGTCAGTTGCATATCCTTTACAGGACGTCGCAATCAACACCAGCATTTTCGTCTGTTGTGAGCTCTTGGAAAGTTTACGATCAGTAGTTGGCTATTGATTTTTGAACTACCGGCACCCATACCATTTCGTAAACATACCAACACATGGCGGTCTGCTGCCAAATCGCCCGCAGCTGTGTTTCGAAAGCGGGTATGTGGGATTACGAATTACGCCACGGAGCCGGACAATTAATAAACAAGAGGGGAAAAAACAAGCGATGAATTGGAGATGTGGTTTTATGAAAATTACTTGGAAAACCAAAATGTGCAATCTGGATAATTTGAGGGAAGCTAAATCAATAAAGAAGCAGTTATCGTTTCTGGCGACATTATGAGAAGACAAATACAGGAACATGTTGTGACAACCGGAAAGATTTGTCAAAATAGAGATAGAGGAAGACAGCGTGAGAAAAGTCTTGATGATCTTGTGTCATGGCACGAAAATCAGTCAAAACACGAGTTTATCCAAGCCGTCAGAGTTCAAAATTTGTGGAGGGACACGATCGCCTACGCCAGCCAGCATGGTACTGGACGATGTCAGTTTCAAATCCATTGGAGGACGTCGTAGTCAATACCAGCATTATTTGCTGTTGTGAGCTCTTGGCAAGTTTACGTGCAGTAGTTTGTCATTGCTTTCTGAACGCCCGGCACCCATATTATTTCGTAAACAATTAACGCATGGCGGTCTGCTGACAAATCGCCACAGCCGTCTTTTGAATGAAGGTATGCAGGATTACGAACTGTATCCGTAGCCTTTCGTCACGGAGCCGGCATTGGATGATGATGATGACGAGTTATTTAGAGCGATGATTGTTCTCTTAGGTCTAACTGTTCTTCGTCTGTTAGCGGAGAAACTATATGTATGAATGGGAATTGCCCACTGATAATGTGTACAATATGGCATATCTGAGCAATTATCATGGAATAGAAAGAATGGTATCACCATCATCATCATCAACAGATTCAAAACACAAGTACAGATACCGGTGGAAGTACATGATCGTCTACACCAGAGGTTCCCAAACCACGGTCCGCGGACCACTTGTGGCCCGCCGCCTGTCAGAAAGTGGCACGCAATGATACTGTTGATAAAGTCTATTCGTAAAACAATGAAAGATACTGACACGACGTGTGACTGAATATAACAATTTTGTTTTTACAAGTACACTTGAGTGTGAGGTATATGTACATGTGTGAAGACAGTTATTCATGTACACAACGGTTAGAATTTGTATCATGTGCAAGAAGCAACCACAATAGTGTCTGATCGTAGACCATGTGCAGGAGTCATCTCGGTACCGTCTGATCTTAGACTATGTGCAAGGAGCAACCACAGTTGTAACCTCGTTATTTAATATAATAAATTTTAATAATTTCAAAAATGCACTCGGGGCGCTCCATGCAATTCTGCATTGAGGTGTAAATTTCTGGAGCTGCCTGCTTCACCTTCAGCTGATCATATGATTTCATTCTGGCGACTATTGCCTGTCGAACAATTTGAACACTTGCGTTCATTCGCCCAGAGATACATTTGTCGTTTTGGTTCGACTTACAGATGCGACCAGTCATTTTCTGCAATGATAGTTAGATAAAAATCAAGTAACGTTTCAGACTCACCGACAGTAACCTTGCTGCGCTTATGATTATGGGCACGACTATTTGTGCCCAGACATTGATAAGCTGGCATCTGAACTTAAGTAACTGGTTATGAAGAACAGTTACAATTGTAAATTAATTACATTAATAGCGATTATGGAAACTGATGTAAAATTTATTGTTGAATGAACTTTTGATCTTAAACCAAAAAATGACCGCAGTGTAGTAGTGATACTGACTGCCTTTAAAGTTTTCGAATTTTGTTGACGAAAATTAAGAAAGGTAAGAATGATATTGCATGACTTTTATAATTGTATAACTTTGTGGCCCGCTTAACTATCGAAAATAGTAGATATGGCCCTCTGTTTGAAAAGCTTGGGAACTACTGGTATACACCATTTGGCAAGTCACACAATGATGATTATGATGACATTGAAAGGGGAATGGCAAAAATGCAACAAGAAGATAATATCACTGGTCTTAACAGGAGAAAATATTATGGAAGTAAAATCGGTCAGTGGGATATTGACCCATCAGCCATCAAGTGAAGATTGTTCCAAATATATTGGACAAAACCATATATCTCATAACCTAATGAGAGGTCTTTTACTTTACACACTTACTTGGCCATCATCATTTTCAAGTGCCATCTCAGAACTGAAGGTTAGTTGAAACAAGTCTCCAACATCCTTTTCCCTGCGTTTCCTTATTGAGCTCCTGCAGACTTCTTGCAGTTCGTATCTTGAGAGTGTCCACCCACATCACATGTTTCTCTCCTCTTGCACATCTCCTGGCAACTGCTGCTGCAGCACATCTAATACTAATGATCTGTTTCTCTTTATATAGCGTAAATACCAACATTGTCCTACTTTGATCCCATTAAGGAATATTTTCTTGAATACCAGTATATTTCGACTACTTCTTCTTCTTCAGCTTTCCGAGCCATTGAGGTTCTTTGCTGCAAATACAATCCGTCTCCATTCGTCTCTCTGGTGGACCTTCTCTTGCCAGTCGTTGATTCCAAGTGCTTGTAGGTCTGTACATGTATTATCTCTCCACCGCCTTCTTGGTCTACCTCGGAGTCTACGGTCATTTATTTCCTGAGTGTAAGCGAGTTTTGTTTCCCTATTATCTTCCATCCTTTCTATATGCCCCAGCCATTGTAGTCTATTAGCCTTCATGATACCAGTGATTAGCGGGGACTTAAACAGATCATAAATGTCTTTGTTACTTCTTCTTTTCCACTCTCCACTTTGTGTATCCCTAATGGGTCCAAAGATGCGTCTTAAAATTTTGTTCTCAAAGGTTTGTAACAAAGCTTCGTCTCCTTTCGTTGTACTGCAGGTTTCAGAGCCATACAGCACAACTGGTCTGATCAGTGTTTTGTATATTGTGATTTTGGTGTTACGAGATAGCGCCTTTGATTTTAGTAGATGTTGTAGTGCATAGTATATCTTATTTCCAGAGTTGATTCTAGTTTGTATTTCTTCCCTTATGATGTTGGAGCAGTTGAAGATTGTACCCAGGTATTTGTATGTTTCCGTTCTTTTAATGGTCATATTATCTATTTGTATGTGGCCAGAGTTTTTAGCCATTCCGTCTCTTGAAATTACCATATATTCTGTCTTATCTTGGTTAATAACCAGCCCCATCTGTTGGGCTTTTTCCTTTAAGTGAGTCAATATTTCCAATGTATTTTGTCCACTTTGCCCTATAATATCTATATCATCTGCATAACCAAGCAGCTTGGATGTTCCTCCAATATCACATTCCTCCTTTATCTTCCTTACAACTTTCTCTAGAGCCAGATTGAAGAGCAGCGGCGATAGTGCATCACCCTGTTTCAAGCCAGATGTTATTTGGAAGGGGTCTGATTTCCTGCCTTTATATGTTACTATATTATAAGTATCTTCCATGCATAGTCTGGTCATGTTGATTAACTTCCTTGGTATTCCAAATTCCTGCATAGCATTCCATAGACTATTCCTATGGACACTATCATAAGCCTTTTTAAAATCCACAAAAATGTTATGGAGATATCTTTTATATTCCCAATGTTTCTCGGCTATTTGTCGTAAGATAAATATCTGATCTATTGTTGATCTGTTTTGTCTAAAACCCGCCTGGTAGTCACCTAATATGTCTTCTGAATATGGTTTTAGTCTATTTAGTAATACTGCGGATAGTATCTTATAGCTTGTGGACAGTAGTGATATTCCTCTATAATTTCCACATTGGAACTTGTCTCCTTTCTTAAAGATAGGTATCAATAATGACTCTTTCCAGTCATGGGGTAATTCTTCTGTCCTCCAGATTTTTATTATTAGTTCGTATAGCTTTAGATGTAATGCATGGCCACCTGCCTGTATAAATTCAGCAGCAATTCCATCAGTCCCAGTTGCCTTATTGTTTTTAAGTCGTGTGATTACATATAGGATTTCTTCAAATGTAGGTTCTTCAATTTGTGGTTCGCATGTTAGAACCTCTTCCTGTGGGAAAATGTTACTTGGAGCTTCACAATTTAGTAATTCAATAAAATATTATTTCCATGTGTTGCACATTTCCTCATTGGTATTTATCATATTCCCATTTGTGTCTTTTAAACCATATGTGTTTTGTTGGTGCCCTCGTTTCATTGACTTTAGTTCTTTAACAAATTTTCTGGATTCATTTTTCTGGTGATTAGTTTCCATATCTTTGATTATATTACTCATATATTCCTTCTTCTGCTCTCGGACTATTTTTGTAGCCTCTTTACATTCATTTCTATAATGCTCTTCCTTTTGGATGTTATTGATGTCATTTAACCATAAATGTCATTTAACCATAAATGTCTGGCATTCTTCTTCCTAATGACTGCTTCTTCACATTTTTGATTGAACCATCTGTTCTTTCTATGCGTGGTTAACACACCGAGACATTCTTCTGCGGTAGATTGAATTGTATTCTTGATGTTCAACCAAGTTTGGTCAACGCTTTCCTCCGAAGGATTTTGCAGAGTTTCAAGTTTACATTTTATTTCATCTGTAAATTTCTCTTTGACTGTAATGTCTTGTAGTTTTTCTCTGTTATATGTTGGGTGTAATCTTTGTAATTTAGTATATAAAGCTCTCTTAAGTTTTATTTTAAATTTTGCTCCAACGAGGAAGTGGTCAATGTGGCACTCAGCTCCTCTATAACTTCTGACTTGCTAGTAGTGTATTACGGCGCCCAAACACACAATTTGAGATCCAATATGGCGGCTGATAGTTTTATGAAGGTTTTTTGCCGACTGGGTAAAAATCCCGGGTGAAATTTATTTTTAGCTGCCTGGTGGGAACGGTTTTTTGACGGGTGATGGAGGGTGTCTGTGAAAGTAATTAAGGTAAAAGTAGTCGTGTCTATGTTGGTTGGTTCTGGAAATAGAAAGAGAGGGTGTGAGTACGGATGAGGGAGGGTTGTAAGTTATATATTTTGGTTACGTATGAATGTGTTAGTATGCGTGGTGTAGTGATGTATAAACTGCCAAGGGTGTGATGGGTCGTGGTGTCTACTCATGGGTTGTATATATGGTGGTGGCGTAGACATCACATAATGTGTCTGGTCACTATGCGTGGTGAGTAATATATAATCTGCCAAGGGTGTGATGGGTCGTGGTTATACTCGACGAAGTAAGAGGTGCAGATGGTTACTATCATCTGAACAGTGTGCTAGTAGTGTCTAAGTGAAAGTAAAGGGTGGTATGTAGCTTATTCACTATCATCATTACAAAGGAAATCTTATAAAGTTATAATGGGTGTCATATGATGGTAAGGGGTGGATATTAGTGATCAAGTAGGAGTGGTCGATATAGGGGTGGTCATAATGTAATAAGAGGTGTTATGTTTGCAGTTACACACTGGTCAACCAGTGGTCAATCAGTGGTCAAGCAATGGTCAAGTGGTCAAGTGAGAAAATTTTAGGGAAAAGTGATTGTAATGATATGGTGATGATTAAAGGGTGGTAAATTAGTGGTCAATCAGTGGTCAAGCAGTAGGCAAGAAAGGGTCAAGTAGTCAAGTAAGGAAATTTTAGGGAAAAGTGATTGTAATGATATGTTGATGATTAAAGTGTGGTAAATTAGTGGTCAAGCAGTGGTCAAGCGGTGGTCAAGTAAGGAAAATTTTAAGGAAAAGTGATTGTAATGATATGGTGATGATTAAAGGATGGTAAATTAGTGGTCAAGCAGTGGTCAAGCAATGGTAAAGTGGTCAAGTAAGGAAATTTTAGGGAAAATTGGACGTAGCGACATGGTAATGATTAAATTAGTGGTAAATTAGTGGTAAATAAGTGGTCAAGTAGTGGTCAAGTAGTGGTCAAGTGGTCGAGTGAAAACTTAAATTGTAGAGGACGATGTGCCTAAGATTATGGTAGTGATTAAAGTGATTGATGACGTGGTCAAGCAGTGGTCAAGTGGTCGAGTGACCACTTAAATTGTAGGGGAAAGTACGTATAGTGCAATGGTGGTGGGTAAAGTGAGGAAGAATCAATAGTAGTGATAATAGTACTACCAATATTAGCGACAAGAATATTAGCTGGTGCGTTGTTAGAGATACAAGTCTCTTTTTTGTGGGCTGTGTAAAAATCATACAAAGAGGGTCATACAAACACAAAGACAGCCAAGTACACACATGTACACACTTGATACATTTGTACATACAGACATATACATAAAGACAGACAAGCACAAAGACACACCCATACCATTACTACTGTAATCACAACTATACACAAGTACACACACACTCACCCATACAAGCACAAAGTCAACCACACACAGCCATAAACAACCATTCAAGTACAGACACACTCACCCATAATCAATTACACAAATACACACCTACTACAAACTCAAAGACACACACCCATCGCCTAGGATTACTACTCTCATCACAACTATACTCAAGTACATACCCATAAACAAATACACAAGAACACCCATAAACAAATACACAAGAACACTCAAAGACAAATACAAAGACAACCAAACAAACACACGTACAGATTCAGAAGTACAGACAAACCATACCATTACTACTGTCACTATCAACAGATATACACACGTGCAGAGACAGCACAGACACACTCATACTATTACTACTGTCATCACAACTATACACAAGTACACACCCATAATCAATTATACAAATACACACCTACAAACAAAAACACAGACACACTTGTACATACAGACACAGAAGTACAGGCAATCCATACTATTACTACTGTCATCACAACTATACACAAGTACAGACACACTCACCCATACACAAGAACACTCAAAGACAAATACAAACACAACCAAACAAACACACATACAGATTCAGAAGTACAGACAAACCATACCATTACTACTGTCACATCAGCAGCTATACACAACTACACAACCATAATCAAATACACAAAGAGGACCACACAAACCATTACTACTGGTACCACAACCAGTACAGATACACTCACCTATAAACAAATACATAAACAAAACGTGTCCCTACAATAATATCACAAACCACATACCCTTTTTGGTAAAGAACGCGGATGTCCGAGACAGCCCCTACGTCATCAACGCCATATGCAAAAGTCATTAAGTATGAGTCATCGGTTTGTGGGGAAGCAGGCGGGTGTGAGAATAGCTTGTCTAACTGCCCCGTCAGCTATATAGGGTCGTGTGCAGAACCAGTGTATAAAATAGAAGGCGTCTCTTGTGAACTCAGTACCAGTTCACGTGCTGACTTGGCTAGCTACAGAGGTGCTTCAGGCTGGTGTGAGCAGTGTTCGTGTAGTAAGCAGATATTGTTCACGTGCGGACTTGGGTATCTACAGAGTTATTTGTGCTTCACGCTGGTGTGAGCAGTGTTCGTGTAGTAAGCAGATATTGATCACGTACTGACTTGGCTAGCTACAGCAGTGAAACAGGTTGGTGTGAGCCTTATTCGTTTCGTCAGCATCTGATAAAATAGTGAAACATTGTATACATCAGAACTTTTTGGTGTTGTAAGAAAGAAATAACAAAAACCAGTTTATCAATATGACCACCAGATCTACTTTCACGTGTTCAGTATGCGACAAAACCTATTGTGATAAGTATACCCTTAATCGTCACATTCGGACCATTCACGAGGGGAAAGACCAAATATATCCCTGTCAGTTATGTGATAAGGTGTATAATACGAACGATGGCCTACAAAAACACATGCTAACACACCATCAACCACGTATGAATACACCAAACAATACAACACCAGAGACGACAGCGCCATTGGTATATTTACACCAGCCTCGTAGTCTAATGCAAGTACCAGACTGCCACCACTGTGCCTTCAATGATAACCTTACCCGCTATAATGGGAACATTCACAATGATTATCCCTGTCAGGTACGTGACAATCTATACAATTCGAACCTACAACGGTACTTACATCACCAGACATCACGAGAAAGAACGACACCCTTAGACACCCTGGCAACAAGTCCACTCATAGTAGCAGAGGATATCCAACCAAAGGATAGAGACAGCTTGGCAGCTCTTACGACGTACTGCAAGGACCTGTCGCTTATGCTACCCAATCAAGTGGTAGTATTAGAAAAAAGTGTCGACCACCGCTACCGGGTGGTTTTGGTATGATAAAAAGAAGTATTCAGATATCTTGTATGAAGGATCAACTCTCATACATGACTTTATTCTGGATCCGAAACAAATAAGGTATGTGTGATGGCTTCGACAACAACAGTGTTTTTGATAGTCAACCACCAGAGCCCAGAAGAATGAAGATCACTAATCCAGAACTTTTTGGTTTTTTCACTAATCATGTATGTCATTGATTTTTTTCTTACGATATATCTCTAAACTGTTTTTCACTAATCATGTATGTCATTGATTTTTTTCTTATATCTCTAAACTGTTTTTCACTAATCATGTATGTCATTGATTTTTTCTTACGATATATCACTACATTGTATTGATGAATATATATGTCATTGATGTTTTCTTATATCACTAAAGTGTTTTGATGAATAATACATTCTTTGATATATTGAAATCAAGTTTTTTTTTGATTTTCTTTAGTGGTTTTGTGTTCATGACGTTGTCTTGTCGGCTCAGAGCTTACATTACCAGACATGAACAAAGTCTTAGAAGAAGTTATGAAAAGTCGGAACAGTCAAATGTATAAAAATAGGAGTTAACCAAGTATGAAAAGGCCTAAAGAGAGAAATGTCTCGACCAAGCTTATAAAAATCTAGGAAAAAAATATTACAACTACAATGTTGATCAAAAATTATAACTTCAAACATTATAAAAATAACCAAATGTGAAAAACATCATCCAAAGACAGAAATATTTCAACTAAACTTATAAATAAGTCACCAAAAGGGAAAAGGGCAAGTACAGAAATAGCTATGGAAAAAGTAAGTCCACAAAACTAAGAAGAAAAAAATGTAACTTCTGTAGTCAAATGTGTCTTATCTGAAAAGACGCTATCAATGGCACCACTTTCCTTTATTTACGCTACTGAAGGCCTTCACCGTATCTGGTACAGAAACCCTTTATACATCACTCATCTCTCCACACTCTTGGTTTCTTTCTAATAAAAAGTGGTCACATCACCAAGAACTTCAAACCTCAATTGTACACGTGCTCCCTTGAAACACCCATGACAGTTAACAACATGTATGGCCATGTAATCTGTGACTCCATCGGGGATAGTTCATCCGAGTATTCGTCACCAAAGATCCATTTCCCATGGCTGACATCTTCAACTTGCTATACCACATCTTATTCTAACATACACTTTACATGAAATTTCCCAAAATTTGGGATCTATTAAAGAATACGTAATGAGATACACAAAGACACCAAGAACACATCAGACAAAACAACTCACAAACTAAAACTAATACCATATCAGATCCCAGCCAACAAAAGCAACTAGAATACAAACATATAATAAGGAAACACATGACACACAGAGCTTACATCACCAGACAAATCACCTGGACTCAGACAAATTTTGCTTTTTGTACTTTAGAATTCTACCAACACTTCTTTCCTATCACCAAAACTAAACATCTACCACACAACCACTGGGCATTTGTCCAACATAATACTCATACCCTCGCCAACGACATTAAGGAAATGCATACTAGTTTATTTCTGGTTATAACTGTTTTAATAGGGCAGGGAGATATACATGCTAATTAGACTACAGCTGCCTTCTTCACTGCTGTCCTTTGTTCGATGACTTTTCTTCTGTGGTTGTCCCTCAAGACTGGGTTCAAAATTTTTTCCAAGTCTAGTATACGGCTTTCAAAATTCTCACGTTCTCTGATTACATGATGCCAGTTACCATTACGTTCTTCGTTGCCAACAGTATGGACTGTCAAGAAGTGAGGCTCTGGTGCAAAATTAACCTGTGGAGGTAAATAAAACACATTGAAACTTACAAGAATGTAATACCTACTACTTCAGTAGAGAAAAAACAGTAAAAAATTCACAATGAGAAGTGGTAAAATCCACTAAAAAACAGACTGTCGACATTCTTTTGGTCACGCCTTGAGAAGGGGTAAAGGTATAGTCACTGATGGTTTGTAGTATAGAGAGATGTACATAGAAAACATGTACAGCAGCTAGGTCTTCTGTATTAGACATGTTTACAAAAATACACATGTGAACTATGATCATTACTACCCATACACACCTTATTCGTTGAAGAGGAACACCTTCGGACACCGTCAGTAGGATATCTTTCGTTCCACATTACATTAATTTTCTTGAGAGACTCTGGGGCATGACTACTAGCCAAAAGGTCAATATCTTCATCTGAAGACGAATCATCACCCCAAGCAAAGATTGTCTCTGGTACATCTAAAGCTGACTGGGTGCCACGAGTAGGTTTCTGACAGAACAAAATGTCTAATGATAAAGCTGGTGTGAAGAAGCCAGAATCATCCTCCTTCAATACACTGTCATCTTCACAACAATCCTCATCTTCTGACCACGATGTCCGTCTATCAATTAAAGCTGTCATTGTACCTGATGAATGGAAGGTGAAAAAGTGTTACACAAGTAGGTTAAAACGTTTTTTGAAACAAGTGTCAACGTTAGGATTACAATGTGAAACTATAGAAGAATCTCTGATCGCAGACCCATACTACAGATACGACAGTGTGAGTGTTGCTTCCAGGAGTAACAATTATGGACTGGTGTAATGGTTTTCAGGCCAGTAACAACTGACAAGAGGGTGTTTTTGTGAAACAGGGGAATTCGACACCGGTGCTATGTTAGTAGTATGGGATTTAAATCCAATGTCTGACAATGTGTAAGTATGCGTTTCCTTAATGTCGTTGGCGAGGGTATGAGTATTATGTTGGACAAATGCCCAGTGGTTGTGTGGTAGATGTTTAGTTTTGGTGATAGGAAAGAAGTGTTGGTAGAATTCTACAGTACAAGAAGCTAAATTTGTTTGAGTCCAGGTGATTTGTCTGGTGATGTAAGCTCTGTGTGTCATGTGTTTCCTTATTATATGTTTGTATTCTAGTTGCCTTTGTTGGCTGGGATCTGATATGGTATTAGTTTTAGTTTGTGAGTTGTTTTGTCTGATGTGTTCTTGGTGTCTTTGTGTATCTCATTACGTATTCTTTAATAGATCCCAAATTTTGGGAAATTTCATGTAAAGTGTATGTTAGAATAAGATGTGGTATAGCAAGTTGAAGATGTCAGCCATGGGAAATGGATCTTTGGTGACGAATACTCGGATGAACTATCCCCGATGGAGTCACAGATTACATGGCCATACATGTTGTTAACTGTCATGGGTGTTTCAAGGGAGCACGTGTACAATTGAGGTTTGAAGTTCTTGGTGATGTGACCACTTTTTATTAGAAAGAAACCAAGAGTGTGGAGAGATGAGTGATGTATAAAGGGTTTCTGTACCAGATACGGTGAAGGCCTTCAGTAGCGTAAATAAAGGAAAGTGGTGCCATTGATAGCGTCTTTTCAGATAAGACACATTTGACTACAGAAGTTACATTTTTTTCTTCTTAGTTTTGTGGACTTACTTTTTCCATAGCTATTTCTGTACTTGCCCTTTTCCCTTTTGGTGACTTATTTATAAGTTTAGTTGAAATATTTCTGTCTTTGGATGATGTTTTTCACATTTGGTTATTTTTATAATGTTTGAAGTTATAATTTTTGATCAACATTTTAGTTGTAATATTTTTTTCCTAGATTTTTATAAGCTTGGTCGAGACATTTCTCTCTTTAGGCCTTTTCATACTTGGTTAACTCCTATTTTTATACATTTGACTGTTCCGAATTTTCATAACTTCTTCTAAGACTTTGTTCATGTCTGGTAATGTAAGCTCTGAGCCGACAAGACAGCGTCATGAACACAAAACCACTAAAGAAAATCAAAAAAAAAACTTGATTTCAATATATCAAAGAATGTATTATTCATCAAAACACTTTAGTGATATAAGAAAACATCAATGACATATATATTCATCAATACAATGTAGTGATATATCGTAAGAAAAAATCAATGACATACATGATTAGTGAAAAACAGTTTAGAGATATAAGAAAAAAATCAATGACATACATGATTAGTGAAAAACAGTTTAGAGATATATCGTAAGAAAAAAATCAATGACATACATGATTAGTGAAAAAACCAAAAAGTTCTGGATTAGTGATCTTCATTCTTCTGGGCTCTGGTGGTTGACTATCAAAAACACTGTTGTTGTCGAAGCCATCACACATACCTTATTTGTTTCGGATCCAGAATAAAGTCATGTATGAGAGTTGATCCTTCATACAATATATCTGAATACTTCTTTTTATCATACCAAAACCACCCGGTAGCGGTGGTCGACACTTTTTTCTAATACTACCACTTGATTGGGTAGCATAAGCGACAGGTCCTTGCAGTACGCCGTAAGAGCTGCCAAGCTGTCTCTATCCTTTGGTTGGATATCCTCTGCTACTATGAGTGGACTTGTTGCCAGGGTGTCTAAGGGTGTCGTTCTTTCTCGTGATGTCTGGTGATGTAAGTACCGTTGTAGGTTCGAATTGTATAGATTGTCACGTACCTGACAGGGATAATCATTGTGAATGTTCCCATTATAGCGGGTAAGGTTATCATTGAAGGCACAGTGGTGGCAGTCTGGTACTTGCATTAGACTACGAGGCTGGTGTAAATATACCAATGGCGCTGTCGTCTCTGGTGTTGTATTGTTTGGTGTATTCATACGTGGTTGATGGTGTGTTCGCATGTGTTTTTGTAGGCCATCGTTCGTATTATACACCTTATCACATAACTGACAGGGATATATTTGGTCTTTCCCCTCGTGAATGGTCCGAATGTGACGATTAAGGGTATACTTATCACAATAGGGTTTGTCGCACACTGAACACGTGAAAGTAGATCTGGTGGTCATATTGGTAAACTGGTTTTTGTTATTTCTTTCTTACAACACCAAAAAGTTCTGATGTATACAATGTTTCACTATTTTATCAGATGCTGACGAAACGAATAAGGCTCACACCAACCTGTTTCACTGCTGTAGCTAGCCAAGTCAGTACGTGATCAATATCTGCTTACTACACGAACACTGCTCACACCAGCGTGAAGCACAAATAACTCTGTAGATACCCAAGTCAGCACGTGAACAATATCTGCTTACTACACGAACACTGCTCACACCAGCCTGAAGCACCTCTGTAGCTAGCCAAGTCAGCACGTGAACTGGTACTGAGTTCACAAGAGACGCCTTCTATTTTATACACTGGTTCTGCACACGACCCTATATAGCTGACGGGGCAGTTAGACAAGCTATTCTCACACCCGTCTGCTTCCCCACAAACCGATGACTCATACTTAATGACTTTTGCATATGGCGTTGATGACGTAGGGGCTGTCTCGGACATCCGCGTTCTTTACCAAAAAGGGTATGTGGTTTGTGATATTACTGTAGGGACACGTTTTGTTTATGTATTTGTTTATAGGTGAGTGTATCTGTACTGGTTGTGGTACCAGTAGTAATGGTTTGTGTGGTCCTCTTTGTGTATTTGATTATGGTTGTGTAGTTGTGTATAGCTGTTGATGTGACAGTAGTAATGGTATGGTTTGTCTGTACTTCTGAATCTGTACGTGTGTTTGTTTGGTTGTGTTTGTATTTGTCTTTGAGTGTTCTTGTGTATGGGTGAGTGTGTCTGTACTTGTGTATAGTTGTGATGACAGTAGTAATAGTATGGATTGTCTGTACTTCTGTGTCTGTATGTACAAGTGTGTCTGTGTTTTTGTTTGTAGGTGTGTATTTGTATAATTGATTATGGGTGTGTACTTGTGTATAGTTGTGATGACAGTAGTAATAGTATGAGTGTGTCTGTGCTGTCTCTGCACGTGTGTATATCTGTTGATAGTGACAGTAGTAATGGTATGGTTTGTCTGTACTTCTGAATCTGTACGTGTGTTTGTTTGGTTGTCTTTGTATTTGTCTTTGAGTGTTCTTGTGTATTTGTTTATGGGTGTTCTTGTGTATTTGTTTATGGGTATGTACTTGAGTATAGTTGTGATGAGAGTAGTAATCCTAGGCGATGGGTGTGTGTCTTTGAGTTTGTAGTAGGTGTGTATTTGTGTAATTGATTATGGGTGAGTGTGTCTGTACTTGAATGGTTGTTTATGGCTGTGTGTGGTTGACTTTGTGCTTGTATGGGTGAGTGTGTGTGTACTTGTGTATAGTTGTGATGACAGTATTAATGGTATGGGTGTGTCTTTGTGCTTGTCTGTCTTTATGTATATGTCTGTATGTACAAATGTATCAAGTGTGTACATGTGTGTACTTGGCTGTCTTTGTGTTTGTATGACCCTCTTTGTATGCTTTTTACACACCCCACAAAAAAGAGACTTGTATCTCTAACAACGCACCAGCTAATATTCTTGTCGCTAATATTGGTAGTACTATTATCACTACTATTGATTCTTCCTCACTTTACCCACCACCATTGCACTATACGTACTTTCCCCTACAGTTTAAGTGGTCACTCGACCACTTGACCACTGCTTGACCACTGCTTGACCACGTCATCGATCACTTTAATCACTACCATAATCTTAGGCACATCGTCCTCTACAATTTAAGTGGTCACTCGACCACTTGACCACTACTTGACCACTACTTGACCACTACTTGACCACTAATTTACCACTAATTTACCACTAATTTAATCATTACCATGTCGCTACGACCAATTTTCCCTAAAATTTCCTTACTTGACCACTTGACCATTGCTTGACCACTGCTTGACCACTAATTTACCACCCTTTAATCATCACCATATCATTACAATCACTTTTCCCTAAAAGTTTCCTTACTTGACCACCGCTTGACCACTGCTTGACCACTAATTTACCACCCTTTAATCATCAACATATCATTACAATCACTTTTCCCTAAAATTTCCTTACTTGACTACTTGACCCTTACTTGCCTACTGCTTGACCACTGATTGACCAGTGTGTAACTGCGAACATAACACCTCTTATTACATTTATGACCACCCCTATATCGACCACTCCTACTTGATCACTAATATCCACCCCTTACCATCATATGACACCCATTATAACTTTATAAGATTTCCTTTGTAATGATGATAGTGAATAAGCTACATACCAACCCTTACTTTCACTTAGACACTAGTATCACACTGTTCAGATGATAGTAACCATCTGCACCTCTTACTTCGTCGAGTATAACCACGACCCATCACACCCTTGGCAGTTTATATATTACTCACCACGCATAGTGACCAGACACATTATGAGATGTCTACGCCACCACCATATATACAACCCATGAGTAGAAACCACGACCCATCACACCCTTGGCAGTTTATACATCACTACACCACGCATACTAACACATTCATATGTAACCAAAATATATAACTTACAACCCTCCCTCATCCGTACTCACACCCTCTCTTTCTATTTCCAGAACCAACCAACATAGACACGACTACTTTTACCTTAATTACTTTCACAGACACCCGCCATCACCCGTCAAAAAACCGTTCCCACCAGGCAGCTAAAAAAAAATTTCACCCGGGATTTTTACCCAGTCGGCAAAAAACCTTCATAAAACTATCAGCCGCCATATTGGATCTCAAATTGTGTGTCTGGACGCCCTAATACACTACTCTTGCTGTATGTTTGATGCATTTGTTGTTAATTAAAATGTGATCTATTTGATTATAGGTTCTCTTGTCACATGATTTCCAAATTTGTTTGTGTATATCCTTTCTTTGTAGTCTGGTACTGCTAATCTGCAGTCCTTTGGCTTCTGCCAGGTTGATGACTCTCCATCCATTATCATTTGAAGTTGTATGTAGGCTTTCCATACCAGCGAATTAAAATAAGTAGTACATTTCGACTACTACTTATTTTAATTCGCATATTGCTCCGATAGTCCCTCCTATTCATCTTTATACCCTTATTTAGAAAACCAGTTTTAAGTTGGAATCAATCCCAGCATTTTACTGGCTGTTTCTGATTTACTAGATAATGTATGTCCAGTAATTTGTTATTACTTTCAGAACGACCAATGCCTCAAACCATCGAAGTCAATGTAAAGCGAACTGCTTCCAAATGGCCCGTGATTGATCTTGAACCCACGACTATGTATTTTGAGAAAATGTGGAAGGGGGATCTCCCATCAAAGTATATATAATGTGCCTCCTTCACTTCGCTAGCCTACAGGACACGCTTGTGCAAGTTGTAGAACCCTTGTTCATAGTCATGAGAAGAAATGGCAGATGTGTTTGGTGAAGCTGGGAAGCAGCCGACAGATAGTTGATGATTATGGCCACAAGTTTCGCGTCTGTAGGCACACGATCCCTTTATAGAGACAATGATTACGGTCATCGACCAGTATGGTCACTGCCAAGAATGCAAGCAATAGCAGACTACCTATTTTTTTTAACAGATGCCTGACTTTTCATGTCTATAAGCAATATATTTAAAGTGGCGACGTTAAGGGGAATTCAAGCTCTGCCTCGTCCAGTAGGGAACAGCATGTGCTACTTGCAACCCGACCGTCAACCAGCTACTGTATGCACATCAAGAAGTAATGCTTTCCTCACAAGTACATAGACTGTCAAATACATAGGTTCTAGAAAAATTTGGGAATGAAAAGAGAGTTGATGGGGAAAATAAATATTAACACGAGACAAGTTAAATATTTCGGCCACGTTAGAAAACATAACACTCTTATAAAAATCATACTGAAGGGTTGGTCTTAAACATCCGGTGTTCTGATGCCGAGGTTAACGGTTCAACTACTTCACCGGGCAGCTGGACTAACATGTTGACCTGTCGTCCTTGATTTGGAGACGTTAATTAAAAGTACCTCTGAAGTCGGAGTGGGTTCGCCTGATGGCGAGGGACACTGTTAATAGGGAAAGCTAACCCATACGCAAATTTCAGTCCATCACTACTATAAATAGTGTGTATGGACTACGCTTGAGTTCCGAGCGAGTGAGCCCAAAAACAAAACAAATAAATACTGAAGGGTAGAGTTGAAAGCAAGCCAGCAAGAGGTAAACAGCGATACAAGTGGGAAGATAACATCAAGAGATGGACGAACAACAATCTTTCATAATGCACAGTCAGGGCGAGAGACAGACATTGTTGGAGATGCATTGCAGCCAAACGTCATTGTGGAGATGGTACCTGATTGGTTGATTGACATTGACTGTATGAACACCGGCGCAAGCTGGTAAGCTGTAACATATCAAACGAGAAATGACACATATTAATATTAATATTGTGAGTCAAGATTAAGAGCTGGAGAAATGCATTCATGCGAGTGAAGAAAAATTTACTTAGGAGGTCTTAAATATGAAAGTGATGTATGTATGCACTTGGAAAGTGAGTGGGAGAGAGAGAGAGAGAGAGAGAGAGAGAGAGAGAGAGAGAGAGAGAGAGAGAGAGAGAGCAAGAGAGAGAGAGAGAGAGAGAAGACAAGAAAAGGATATATGTCCATACCAGACCGAGTTCTGTTCATCAGACTAAGGGGATAAATAGTAGATATGATTATCATACACGTTTATGCACCAAAGCAGACAGCACAGAAGAAGAAAGTCATAATCATCACTGCATCATCTTCAACTTTTACCATAAAGCGTCGCTGGGAGAAATAGTTGAATCTCAAGCGCTCGATTGTTGAAACTGGATAGTGTCTTTTCACGTGAAGGTTCGATGTCTTTGATGTCGTCATTCCATTTTCATCTCGGGTGTCCTCCTTCTCTTGTGTAAGATTTACATAAGAAAAAGTGATATCTTGTATGAACAACTTAACATGGCTATATATAGCACAGTGTAAAAACTGTGAAGCATCTCTTGTAATGGGAGATTTCAATGTAAAAGTTGGAGAAGAAAACAGGAAGAATATGGTCTTAGAGAGAAAAGTGAGTAAAGGGAAAGACTGGTTGACTGAGCCAGGTCACATTCTATGATAATCTGAAACACCGCCTTTCATCAACGACCTAGACGTCGTTGGACAGAGAAAAGTCAAGGTGACTCTTTTCATAAACAACTAATCAAACTAATAAATAAACAATTTTCAAACTGATTCAAACTAATAAATAAACACATTTTTCTTTTTTTAATGTTGCATATCCCTTACAAGACGTTGCAGTCAACATCAGTATTTTTCAGCTGCTGTTGATGTACTAGGCAAGATTTCGTTCAGTAGTTTGCCATTGCTTTCTGAGCGACCGGCTCACATACCCCCGTAAGTTACCAGCGCGGCTTGAGCCGCTGCCGGTTCGGGCGCAGCTGGGTTACTCACGAGAATATACGGGAATACGGCGAAAGCCGTAAAACCCTTCGGCAGGGAGACCGGGAAACAACATTACATACTAAAAAAATCCATTTCGAAACCGCTTACTGTCGGTAAAAAACTAGACCAATAGCATATAGCAACAGTGACCATGCACCAATAATTAAAAACCCAAGAATAAAGCTGAAGAAATTAAAAAAGGCTACAAGAAATATCAAGTTAGATTTGACAATACTTGAATCGAAATTGAGTGAAAATGCGCCATTACGATTGTGGTGGAACGCTTCAGGTAACATCAGAAAGAATTTCTCATTCTACAACAAAGATGGAGTCAAGGAGGAATGAGACGGCTTGTTTTGAGAATGAGTATGCATGCACTGGTTTGACTGTTCCTTCGTCTCTGCATTCATGAAGTGAACCCAGGTCTCCGCCCCAGTTCTTATTCTGTCGACAAATGCAGCACCTTCTTTCTAGTAGCGCAGAAGGAACGTCAAAGCTGAGCCCATTCTTTGAGCTTTGTGAACATCTGTTGCTTTGGTACCCACCGTGAACAGAACGTGGGGTAGCCTAACCTCTCGGTGACAATTCGAAACATATTAGTCCTAGAAATTTGTTGAATTATGTAGAAAGATCTGAACCAGTGAAACGGCGCTTTTCCATTACTACTTTGCAGACTTTTTGAATGCTCTCATCTGTCACACATGAATGTCACCTTTGTCCGCCCTCATCATTCACATCTTTAAGCCCATCTCTGAATTTCCTTCACCAATCCCTCACAAAACTGTCACTCATAATGCTATTAACCATACTCACGACCAATCGACGAAGAATCTCTTCCGCATTTTGACAGTCTGCTTGAAGGAAATGAATCACACCATGAATTTCACAGATGGCGGGGAAGTCAATAACAGTGTCCATGTTTATTCGTTCGCGATTCGTGAACCACTGAACAAATGCGACTGTAGGTAAATGTGTAGTGAGCTAAAAGTCTACTGAAAGATGGAAACAATGAACGGTGTTGCTATGGCGGCAACCGGTTCATTTTTACCAGCCAATGGGCGGTTGATTTTGGAATAGCCCTCGTAGTTATGACGACCGAATGTAAACACACATAAAATGATTTGTTTATAAAGATTGGTGCAAATGTTAGTGAAGTTGGCTGATTGGCGAACCCTCCAAAAGAGTATATCTTACTTTTTAGATCAGGTACATTGGATGCTGGGTCGTCTGATCACTCAAAAGGGCTTGCATGTTTCATGCATGGGGTTCGTGTGGAGACTAGAACTATCTCCTCGAGCAATGTGTTGCAGAGATCTCCTTCCCCTTTCCAAGCCCATAAGCCAGGGAGCAAACAAGCTGCGCAGGACTGATATTGAAACTTCATATCTGCAAATATACATACTAAAGTATATTTATTCATTATTATTATTATTATTATTATTGAGTGAGTGTGTGTGTGTGTGTGTGTGTATGTGTGTGTGTGTGTGTGTGTGTGTGTGTGAACCCACTTTGAACTCAAGGTCAAGGGCGAAATGTCACAATTTCAGTCCAATTGACACGCGCAGAGGTCATCAGCGCACAGGATTTTAAGAACGAGCGTTCTTATCCATTCGACTACGCTTACCTCTGTAACCAGGTTATGATTCAACACAGCACACACGGACTGGCTGAGACTAGACCAAAGTATGCAGCGTTCCCTCTACGCGGCTTTGTAAATTTTTGACAGTGGACCACAAACCAATGCCCGAGTGGAGTTTAGCGGCGTAAAATTGTAATTAATATATCTATAATATAGGCGTAGCGTAAATCTTGCGTTGTTGTTGTTGACATAACTTTATACCACGGGATACTTCAAGGTATATGCTATACGCAAAAAAAGCCTGTCTCCCTGGCCTAGGTGTTAGCGACTTTCTCCGTAATCCCGTTTATCCTCTTGCGCAAACGCGGCTGCGCGAGAATCGGTAGCGGTTCTCGCCGCGCACGCTACTTACGGGATATGTGAGCTGGCCGCTCAGAAATCAATGGCAAACTACTGTGCTTAATATTGCCAAGAAATCAACAACCGTGGTAAAATGCTGGTGTTGACAGCGATGTCCTGTAATAAGATATGCGAAAAAAAAATTAATTTAAAAAAAACCCAAAAAAAACAGCAACAACAAGGAAGAAATATGACTATACAAGAACTTTGTTTTCAACTTCTGTAAAATATTATATGTATATATCCTATTTCCAACGATGTCACAAGTGGATTTCCTGCCTCTAGACATGTCCTGTCGAAGGTAACAGGCTCTAACTACCTCTGAGTAGATTTTCTATGCAACAGTTTTGCTAGGACAGCGACTTACAGCCAACTTTGTGGCATTGCCATTGAACTGCCGTGGGATGTTTAACACGCACACTGGACCTCCTGTGTTTCGCCCTAATAACAGAAGTCTAGGTATCCAGTATCATTACTCAAGCGATCACGAGGAAGCGTAACACTATTGGTTCTTGCAAACTTTCCCATCCCCATGCGGAGATCAAAACCAGAAACTTTTGAACCTTATGCAAACACTATAATCTCTGAGCCACTACTCAAGTACTTGTAATCTTATATATAAAAAAGGATCTCCGTCCAAATGTATGTCCTTTATGCGTTCGCGAACGGCCCATCCGATTGAGATGAAATTTTCTACACGCCTTCCTTTCAATCCAGCGCTGCCAACTGTGATATTTTGTTAGTGGGAAATCGCCTGCTTACTCAGTATTATTTCATTTTTCATTTTTCATCATAATTTCATATATCTCAGGGGACCTAACTCTGTAAAAGTTATTTCAAGGGGCATAACTTTTCTGTATAACTTATAGTCATATTGTGGCATCGTTTTCAAAGATTTATAAACTCTTTGTCCATAGTTATGTACCGGCATATGAGTTATAATAAATAATGATACAATCTGTAAGGCATTTTCAAAGTTTTCATAAAAATAATGCACAATGCATAACATTGTAACTCATCTTTTTTTGCTTAAGAAGTTACTGTAGTCATGCAGGTGATTAGAAAGAGTTTTCATTAAAAATAATGGATGGTGTGTGGAAGGACGTTCTTTTAAGTTACTTTTTTTGTTGTATGAATTTAATGAGAACTTATATGACTACTTATATGAATTAAATGAGATGCTCCCCACCAGGGACTGGACGAAGCCGGGCAGGGTCAGGCAGACAGATAGACAGACAGACAGACAGATAGATAGTCGGGAACGGGAACTTATATGATATATGACTACTTATATGAATTAAATGAGATGCTCCCCACCAGGGACTGGGCGAAACCGGGCAGGGTCAGGCAGACAGACAGACAGACAGACATACAGACAGACAGACAGACAGACAGACAGACAGACAGACAGTCGGGAACGGGAACTTATATGACTAAATTAAATGAGATGCTCCCCACCAGGGTCTGGGCGAAGCCGGGCAGGGTCAGCTAGTTCCCTATAGATATTACCTGAAATCACAGTAGTGTCACAGCTAGCAAATTCTCTTTCAGGTCCACTGGTCATGGATGAAAACCTCCGTCATGGACCAAACGGCTCTTTTGTCAGCTCGTCATTATAATTTGGATATAAGTAAACTCTTTGTGAGTTAGGCATTCCGATGTGGCTTGATAAGGATGTTAGTGAGCTCTTTGGAGATGCTGATGTGGATTTACATCGCCCAATGAGAGTTCTTCTAGTCATAAACAAACGGGCCTTGCACTATATCCATTCGTTTGTCTTCATGTTATAGAAACGTGATTTTACAAATTTAAACCCCAGACTTACAAAACTGAACAGCGGCCACGTGTGCGCAGAAACGAAATCCGTGGAGGATCTGCTGTCTTTATCCTGACACCAACGTTTGAGATAAAGGGATGCATGTGAGATGTTGTGCTTATAAAAATGATGTAGCTTCGTCACCTAAGGTAATGGGAAATTGCAGGTGTCTTCATTGCTAGAGGGCATACTCTTAACTGGGCATAATACAATTTGAATATCATGAAATTTTTAACATGTATCACAACGGGAAAGATTGAAATCACTAAAGCCAATCAAGATTGTTTAAGTGCTATACAATCCTCATGTGAAGAAGCTTACGGGACTTAAGGTTTAGCAAATACAATTGTAAACGTGCACGTGTAAGCTTGGCGTATGACAAACATACATACGTTTAAACAACTTTCATATGCGGTGTCTGAGGAGAATTCTTGGTATTAAGTGGCAAGACAAAATCACAAATACTGAAGTATTGGAAAGATTAGGTTGTGTGACGGTTTATTCCATGCCCAGTCTTCGTAGACTTAGATGGATAGGACATCTTAGGAGGATGGATGATGGTAGAATACTAAAGAACATCTTTTTTGGTGAATTACAGATGGGTAAGAGATCTCAGGGCGGCGTCTACTACGATACAAAGATGTGTGAAAGCGGGACATGATTGATACAGGCATTGATAATGCACAGTGGGAGCAAGTCGCCGCTGAACGTGTTGCATGGAGGGCAAAGATCAGAAATGGAATCAAGACAAAGGAGAAAATTATTGGAGATAAGTCACACACCGAGCGTGTGAGACGTAAGATGGTGCATGATGGTGGAAATGACCACGTGTTCACATGCACCCACTGTGAACGGACATTTACAGCGCGAATTGGCCTTATCAGCCACATTCGCTACCGCCATAGGTAAAAGTTATTATGCCTTTTTAAAGCACAAACCATCGTCTGTCAAGACGGCAAGGTGCCAATGAACTGTGTACTTGCTCCCACCCTCTTTGGGATATGCCTTTACCTTTTACCGAAATATGCCTTTCCTGATCAGGATGTGGTATGTACATTCACTCACGCTCAGACGGCGGCCTCTACAATGATAAGAGATTGAAGGCCAAGACCAAAATTTGGAGGATACTGATCAGACAGTTGCTTTTTGCAGATGCTGCTGCTATTATCACACATTATGTGGAAGAATTACATCTGCTGTCTGCATTCTCGAATTTTCTCGAAAATTCTGAATTTGGTGTAACAATTAGCAAAACGAAGACAGATTATATCACAATGTGCACATGGGGTACCATCAATCTTTATCTACGACGCCGAACAGGAGATAGCAGACCATTCTACATATCTAGGATCAGAGGTAAACAGCAAATTATTCCTAGATCAGGAAATCAACATCAGGATTGGTAAGGCAGCAACAGCAATGAACAGGTTAATAAAAAGAGTCTGGGAGAACAGGAAACGTTTGTTGCCAAAACAAAAGTCCTTGTCTACCAAGCCTGTGTTCTTAGTACTCTTCTTTATGACAGCGAAGCCTGGTCATCTTACTCACACCAAGAAAAGCGTTTAAACAGCTTTCATATGCTCATATGCGAAGATTACTCGGTATTAAGTGGTAAGACAAAATCACAAACTCTGAAGCATTGGAAAGATTAGGCTGTGTGGCGGTTTGTTCCCTGATCAGTATTCGTAGACTTAGATGAATTAGACACATTAGGAGGATGGATAACGGTAGAATACCATAGGACAGCTTCTTTGGGGAACTGGAGATGGGTAAAAGATCTCGGGATCACCCTATGCTACGATATAAAGATGTGTGTAAGTGGGACATGATTGATACACGCATTGGTATTTGTACCTTGAGAGTAAAGTCGCGCTGATCGCGTTGCATGGAGGGAAAAAATTAGAAATGGAATAAACACAAAGGAGAAAATGATTGCCGATAGGTAACACCCTAAGCGTGTGAAAGTAAGATGATGCGTGATGGTGGAAATGATCATGTGTTCACATGAATCCATTGTGGACGAACATTTACAGCACGAATTAATCTAATCAGTCATATTCGCTACCGCCATGAGCTGTGCTATATTTATTATGCCTATGTGAAGCACAATGTAACACAATATCGACTGTCAAGATGGCAATGTGCCAGTGAAAAGACAAGTGTACAAGACACACGAATGCAAGTTGGTATCTCCGGTGTAATGGTCTTTGAAGTTAGTAATTAAAGAGGTCTACGTTGCCTCGGGGTTTATTGCACTTGCGCTTAAACTTCCGATGCGCTGACGACGAGGTAAACGGTTCATTCCCCACACTGGTCAGCTGGACTTTAAATTTGAATTTATTTGTCAGTATATTTTTCATCTTGCAAAAGGCTACCTTCCCCATAACGATTCTTGTTCCAATCTCTTCTAGGCACCTCCACTCAGATATTGTAGCTATTCCACGAAAGTTTTTCTTATTCACTTGTTTGAGAATATTCCCATGTTCCTGTATATTACATTGTAGTATTTATTTCTTCGTAGTGACCAACATAATCTGCGTCTTTATATCAATTTAATTATACCCCTAGTTGTTCATTGTGTACAACAACCGAACTAAACTTGTTGCCGATCATGTTCATTGTCTCAAATCAATACTGTATCATCCGCATATTTAATGTTATTAATGTTACGTCCCCCAATGGAGATTCATCACATCTTATATATAAAATAGGATCTCCGTCTGTATGTCTGTATGTATGTCCTTTATGCGCTCGCGAACGGCCCATCCGATTGAGATGAAATTTTCTACACGTCTTCCTCTTATTCCCGCGCTGCCAACTGTCATAGTTTTGTTTCTTCTTCCTCCTCCTCCCTCCTCCCCCTCCACAAATACGTACGTAAATATATGATGATGATGATGAAAGAATCCCCGAACCACAACGCTAGGAAAAGCGAAGAAAATGACGTGACTACACAGAATCGTCACACGGCAATCATCATCATCATCAAGTGCCGTGCCGGCTGGCGTAGGCATTCATGGCTCTCCATAGATCTCGGTCTTTGGTTTTCTGGATCAACTCTGCTGCTGATATTCCTCCATGCCACGGAAATATCAATAACAATTCATCTTTTTATGTGTAAGGAAGTTATCTACAGTCATGTAGAAGGGAAGAACAATCAATGGAAGGAACGAAATCAAAGAACCTAGACGAGTATGAATTCGGAATGGCGAACTCCCTCCTCCTCTCTTCTCCTCCTCCCTCTACCTCCTCCCTCCACACCCCTCCTCCTCCCTCCTCCTCCTCTTCCTCCTCCCTCTACCTCCTCCCCCTCCTCTCTCCTCCCTCCTCCTTCTCCCTCTTCCTCTCCCCTCCTCCTCCATCCTCATCCCTCCTACTCCTTCCTCCTTCTCCCTCCTCCTCCTTCTCCCTCTTTCTCCCTCTCCCTCCTCCATCCTACTCCCTCCTCCTCCCTTCTCCTCCTCCCTCTTCTTCCTCCCTCTACCTCCTCCTCCTCCCTCTACCTCCTCCCTCCACCCTCCTCCTCCTCCCTTCTCCTCCTCATCCTCCTCCCTTTCTTTCTTTCCTCCTCCTCCTACCTCTACCTCCTCTTCCTCCCTCTGCCTCCTTCCTCCACCCTCCTCCTCCTCCCTCCTCCTCTTCCACCTCCATTTCCTTCCTCCCATCCTCATTCTCCCTCCTCCTCCCTCCTTCCTCTCCCTCCTACCTCCTCCTCCTTCCTCCTTCTCCCTTCTCCTCCTCTCCCTCCTCCTCCCTCCTTCCCCTCCTCTATCCTCCTCCCTTCTCCTCCTCCATCCTTCTCCCTCCTCCTCCTCTCCCCTCCTCCTCCTACCCTCTTCATCTTCCCCTCCCCTCCTCCCTCTCCCTCCTCTTCCTCCTTCATCCTCCTCCTCCCTCTTCCTCCTCTTCTTCCCTCTTCCTCCTTCCTCCTCCTCCCTCCTCTTCCTCCTCCTCTTACCTCCTCCCTCCTCCTTTTTCCTCCCTCCTCCTCCTCGCTCTACCTCCTCCCTCTTCCTCCCTCCTCCTCCTTCCTCCACATCCCTCCTCCTCCTCTCCCCTCCTCCTCCTACCCTCTTCCTCTTCCCCTCCCCTCCTTCCTCTCCATGCTCTTCCTCCTCCATCCTCCTCCTCCCTCTTCCTCCTCCTCCCTCTTCCTCCTCCTCCTCCTCCTCCCTCTTCCTCCTCCTCCATCCTCCTCCCTCTTCGTCCTCCTCCTACCTCCTCCTCCTCTCTCTCTCTCTTCCCTCCACCCTTTTCCTCCCTCCTCCTCCTCCCTCTACCTCCTCACTCCTCCTCCCTCCTCCTTCCTCCACATTCCTCCTCCTCCCTCTTCCTCCTCCTCCCTCCTCATCATTCCTCCTCCTCCTCCCCTCCTTCTCCTCCCTCCTCCTTCTCCCTCCTCCTTCTACCTCTTCCTCCCTCCTCCTTCTCCCTCCTTCTTGTCCCTCCACCTCCTCCCTCCTCCTCCTATCTCCTCCTCCTCCCTCCTTCTCCCTCCTCCTCCTCCCTCCTCCTCCCTCCTCCTCCTCCCTCCTCCTTCTCCCTCCGTCTCCCTCTTCCTCCTCCCTCTTCCTCCTCCCTCCTCCTCCCCCTCTCCGTCCTCCTCCCTCCTCCATCCTCCTTCTCCCTCCTCCTGCGTTCTTCTCCTCTCTCCTCCTCCTCCTTCCTCCTCCCTCTTCCTCCTCCTCCTTACTCCTCCTCCCCCTCCTCCTAATCCCTCCTCCTCCCTCCTCCTCCCTCCTCCTCCTTCCTCCTCCCTCCTCCTCCCTCCTCCTCCCTCCTCCTCCTCCTAATCCCTCCTCCTCCCTCCTATTCCTCCCTACTCCTCCTCCTCCCTCCTCCTCCCTCCTCCTCCTCTCTCCGCCTATCTCTTCCTCCCTCCTCCTCCCTCCTCCACCTCCCTCATCCTCCTCCCAGCTCCTACTCCTCCTTTTTCTTCTTCTGCTGCTGCTGCTGCCGCCGCTCCTTTTACCCAAGTTAATTGTTGGGGAAGATGTAAAGATCTTTCAAGTGCTCTTTCTAATGCTTTTTGTAAGTTGGTCTTCGTTTATCTAAGGTTGTTCTAACTGCAACCAATAAATGATTAGACAGACAGGCAGACAGACATACAGACAGACAGACAGACAGACAGACAAAGAGGGAGGGACAGACAGACATACAGACAGACATACAGACAGACAGACAGACAGACAGACAGACAGACAGACAGTCGGGAACGGGAACTTATATGACTACTTATATGAATTAAATGAGATGTTCCTCATCAGGGGCTGGGCGAAGCCGGGCCGGGTCAGACAGACAGACAGACAGACAGATAGACAGACAGACAGACAGATAGATAGTCGGGAACGGGAACGGGAGCTTATATGACTACTTATATGAATTAAATGAGATGCTCCACACCAGGAGCTGGGCGCTGCCGGGCCGGGTTAGACAGACAGACAGACAGACAGACAGACAGACAGACAGACAGATAGACAGACAGATAGTCGGTAACGGGAACGAGAACTTATATATGACTACTTATATGAATTAAATGAGATGCGCCCCACCAGGGACTGGGCGAAGCCGGGCCGGGTCAGCTAGTATCTTATAAATTTCTATTTAAAAATATGTTCACTGTATGAGGAAAAACGATCTGGAGATATTACACATCCCTTCGCACACCTCTTTTAATAGGCTGATATTGAACTACTGTATTATCATTTTCAAGGTAGCTTGTTATTTCCAATATATGTTTGTACTGGTATTCTGTCTTTCCCATCAATTTGTAGTTCTGCAAGCATTTTCATCATGTTGATATGTCTTACTTTATCGGACGCCTTTGTGTAGTCAATAAAGCAAATATGTAGGTCTTTGTTTACTTCTCTAGCAAGCTAAATTTTCTTTACCTCTGCCTTCTACGAACACACATTGTTCTTCTCCTATTTCGGGTTGTAGATTCTTCCTAACTCTTTGCATGCTGTCTCTTAGCAAATTCTTTGTGATGTGGCTCATTATACTAACTGTTTAATGTCATCATATTCCAAGGTTCTTGATTTCTTGGGGATTGCAATAAATATAGAATTACATAATTCAGGATGTCTATCTCCAGTATCGTAAATTGTGTTCAGCAGTCTGGTAACCTGGTCTTTTCCATATTCTTCTAAGACATTCATACTTTATGTTGTGATATTGTCTGGACCCAGGTTCTTGCCACTTTTAATATGGTTAAGAGCATTCTGAACTTCCATCTTTAAAACAGATGGTGCTTCATTATTATTCCGAATAGCATACTGTTCTTCTCTTGTATCGTTATAACGATATGTCACACAATCTTAACACACATTTAAAATATGATTTATTTCTGTTATGATTTTACCATCTTTGGTTATGAGGCAACCTGTTGATGTGCGTGTTCTTTTCTTAGTGATGTCATGGATTATTTTGTGCAATAATTCTGGGTGTTGCGTTGATTTTCAATTTCCCTGCAATTTTCCTCAAGCCATGCTTCGTTTGCCTCTTTACACAATTTCCTAATTTTCCTGTTAACATACTCATATTTTCATGCTTATTTCTGTTTATTTATTCTTATTTCCATGAGTTTTAAGAAGCCCTCCGTCATCTATTTCTCACGTCCTATCACCTTCATTTTTTGGGATAGTTGTTTCTGCAGCTTGGCAGACTGATTTTTTAAATATTTCACTGATATCCTGAAATACAATTTCCAGATCAGACAACGTATAAAATATGGTTGACTATTGCACTGTGAATAAAACCTGCTCTATGGAGAAGGATTTACGAATGCAATTTGTAATCCCGCATACCTCGTTTGAAACACAGCTGTAGGCGTTCTGTAAGCAACCCTTCTTGCGTTGGATTTCATATGATGCTATGGAATCTGTCGTTCAGAAAGCAATGGCAAAATACTGAACGTAAACTTGTCCAGGAATCACAAAGAGCCAAATTAATGTTGGAATTGACAGCTACGTCCTGTAAAGGATATGTAATTGACTTTTTAACTGTGAATAAGTAACTTTGACCATGCCACTTTGACTCTGCCACTGAGATTAAGATACTTTGAATATGATACTGTGAGTAAGAAACTTTGACTAACTGATGGAATGCTGCGGAGCACATCAAAATGAATCTCTCATTCTACAATCAAGATGGCATCAAGGAGGAATGAGAAGGTAGACAAATACAACTTTACGCTCAGAGTTTAAAACTCTATAACCAAAACTTGCGATAGTAGAACAAAGCGACCAAAGTCAAGGTTTCTACAATGAGCGTATAATCGCAAATTTGACGGGATTTCTTTTCACCAGCGGGTGTTCTCCCATCGGGTGGCTAAGCCGATACCTTAGCTTCTGACATTATTAACCTTTGGCTCATTGACCCACCTGAACCACAGATCTGGTTCATTCCATCCACTGATAGTCATCAACAGCGCATGTCGCTCAAGACGCATAACCTTCATATAATATAACCTTAATATTTTCACGTAGTGTTTATCATGCAGGTGTGTGTCGGTTTGTGTTTGTTTGTTCAGTGCTAACGAAGGCCCTTTCCGCAACAGCCATTTTTTTGGTAATCATGTTCGAGAAAGGCACACAATCTACTTCTCGTTATTTGGTGACTCATTCATAAGCCTGGATGAGAGACATAGCCAGACAATATATATATATATATATATATATATATATATATATATATATATATATATATATATATATATATATATATATATGTGTGTGTGTGTGTGTGTGTGTGTGTGTGTGTGTGTGTGTGTTAGTATATGTATAGATATGAATTTGTACGTGTAGATCTTAGAAACTACACATTCTTGATCGTCTACACATAGCTCGCAACCAGAGCACCAGATTGCATGACCCTGTTCAGTGACAACGACGAGAGACCTGTTGGAGAAAATACTTGCGCTCACACAGAACACTGTGTCAGCTAACCCAATGCGAAATCTCAAAAGATCTATTTTTTTGGTAGTTCTATCTGTCTCATTCATTCATTCAGTAGCATGTCCTTTGCAGAACTTGGCTCCCATAACAACCTTCTGGAAAATCTATCGATCATCTCTATCTGTCTCATGCCACAATGTATTTAGTCATTTAAGTTTTTGGAGAGCAATAAATATACTTCTTTTAATTTATTTCATTGTGTCACCATTATTGATAATTAATGACCCAAGATCTTCGAAATTATCCACCTTCTCTAATTTCTCCCCATATTTCTATCTCCATATTTTTTTTTTTTTGTGGTATGCATTATCTTTGAGTTTACTATGTTAAGATATAAATTGGGATTTTCACTATTCTTTTGGGTTGAGGTTATTAGATTTTCTATACAATTCTGTGATGCATATAGTAATATCATATCATCAGCATATCGAATCTCTTGTTTTCCATTACCCATCGATATTTAGTGCATTCTATTACTTACATCAATTCATACTACTATCATTTCACATCATTGCATAGTATATGGGAATGCCTTATGTCTCTAAATGACCAGTTCCCTATCATCATACCATAACCTTCATGTTATGAAGTATGATATCGATAGATAAAAAACACGTGGTAGTTTGTTTTAACTCATAGTTCTATCTTAATAGTTTCTAAGTTTACGTAATTGTGTATGTGTACCTGTTGCACTCTAGTGCTTGGTGGGGAACTCCATATATTAGCCAAGGAGGGGAGATTGTCAGGGGGGAAACGTGGCCTGCCTAGTAATCAACTGACAGATGCAAACCTTGGCATCTAACATCCTCCTTCCCACTCCTTGGGGATACCAAGACCAGCTGATTTTACAATTTTAAGAGCCATTCCCAAATGTGTGCTTGTTTATCCAGGGATTTGGTTTTTATTAAGCCTATAAAAGACATCTGTTTCGAGTTTGCTTGATTGGGTTGTGAGCTTCGATGGCGTGAAACCGCACACACTACAACGCCAGTGTGAGCGATAACTCAATTAGGTAACAAAGTGGAGGTCACAAAACACTTCTATAATTTGCACTAATAACACTAATACACATTGACTGTTGTTGTTGTTGTTGTTGTTTGTCCATCAAGAATGATGATGGCCATTCATTTCATCCAGTGGTGTTGAAAGTATGGAGCCGTGAGTTCTAAGATGGATGATAAGGCCTATTTTGGCTCGAAATGTTTTTTGACAATGTGGGCAAAGAATGCTTGACTTTTCTGGAGGAGGATTTTCTGCAGTGGTTTTTCTGTTCTGTCTTTTCTTCACAGCTCTTGCAGTCCTGGTTGCCTCACAGGTGACTGCACCCTTATGTAATAATGTACATCACGAATTACAGTCTTTAGCAGCAGTCTCCCAGGTATCAAAATGACTTCCAAAAGCTTTCAGTGAGATTTTCAGAATGTCTTTGAAGCGTTTCCTCTGTCCGCCTTGGGAGTCTTTACCACAACGCAGCTCGCCGTAAACAATTTGTTTAGGGATCCTGTGATCTGGCATACGAGTTAAGTGATCAGCCTAGCTGCCATGACGGCAAGCGCCACCAAAAGGAAATAGGGGTTTTCCCAGATGGACACGAAAGTGGACAAACAAAAGGAGAAACCAATGGGAACGTAAAAACGTTATACAATAACAACGGGAGACGCTGTGACACCAAGACACCAAGGCACTTGTGTTTTCTGAGAGCTCCGTATGGAATAAAATCTGCACGAAGCAAATGGTTGTGAAGATTCGGCAAGTGAACAACGAAAGGAGAGGAATGATCTGTTGGTGGGAATTCATACAATGAGAAAGACCGGGCCAAGATCAACCTAGACTATTTTTCGGAAAAGGACGACTCAATGATGAATTGGCAAAGACTGAGCGTCAAGGTTAACAGAGTGGAATCGGGAGCTGATTAGAAGATGGATAAATAAACGCGACAGTTTATATCTTTAGATTGGTTGATCCCATGTTGATTCTGCAGTGCATTAATAAATGCCTGAACTGGTAACACGACTGCCGTCAGTTCTTTTGTGTCGAATTCACTATTTGAGGTGAGACATTTTACATTGTTAATTGTTTGTTAACGAGCGTTGCTTTTGCTATGGATCAGCCCTGTTAATATTATAAGGGGCGACATTACATTAAGGCAAGTGGGGACCTGTGACTTGTGATCGAACATTGTTTGGGTAACCATAAACAAACATTCCCGCCAGCGACATAGAGCCGAATACACACCAGGATTGTTCAGCATGCACTGTGCAACACAGAACACAAGAACGCATAACTGATGACGTCACAGAAAATGAAAGATGTCAAAAACGGGAGTATGAAGTTTTAGAAGTTAGAATGAAAGTTTGTAGCATATAACAACATTGCAAAAGAAATTAAATACAACATAAATTTTATATTGAATAACATTAACAACTGTGATGATTATAAATAAATATAATTACAGCTACACGTCATAAAAGCGACATTAATACACACAATGATGCTCCATTCTGAAGATTCGATTCTGCCAGGAAAAACGATTATGTCTGCCGAACATTTGTAGAATTTAAAGACAGTTAAAGATTATATCCAGTATTATATCCAGTATTATATATATAAACAAGTGTGAACAATGAAAGAAAGTGTTAGAAAGAGTGTATAAAATAACAAATAGATTCCATACCTAATATATTTAACAAGAAGTATATAATAGGCCTTACGAAAACACAGCATGGAAAACTATCAGCTATCGAGATAAATTAAATTAGTAGCGATGATACAGTGTGGAATGAAACATGAAAAGTATATTAACCTGAAAGAGAAATAATGTCTGCACTTATATGCGCAGTATACTCTACGCTATTTGAAATTACATTAAAGAAGAAACATTTGAGATGATTGAACAGCAGATTCTCGGAGCAGCAGCTGGAAGTCGTCGTCTACAGTAATAATTTGTTGACATAAGACATAGACCTCGTTATTGAAAACACTTCAGCATTTATTAACCGTACCAGAGAACAGTCATTACGTTTATTATACAACAGCAAGCTACACACGGGGACACACCATGGATATTGTTTACGGACATTGAAACAGCATTTCATTATATAGAATGGACTACACTTCACTTACAACCTCAACGCACACGAATTGTTTAACGGAATGTCGGACTTTGTAACATCAACACTTCACACTGGACACTGCCTGATTGTACACAGATACACTGTACACGTCAGCACAGACAATTTATAGAACATACGCATCAGTCAACTGTATTCTGGAACATACAGACGCACTTTTCTTCAGTCATTACGGGTATTTTGCAATCACATACCCATTTTAAACTCAACGTTCAACGTTTACACCACAACCGACTAAGTTTTTTTCAGAAGTCGGCCACAGACCACTTGGTCTAGGGTGTAGTGTAAGTTTATTACACTATCGTTTCCACACAGACAAGAACATCAATCACTGAGGCACGTTTCATTCCTTCTACTCCTACACTCACGAAGATATCACTCATCAATTGTCAGTCACCAGACACCAACGTGAATTTAATTACAACCGAGCATGTCAATCACTCGAATTTAGAAGAACTATACGACACCTTGATCGTCTCAATCGAGAGTATACGTTCATGGGATTCATTAAGGCCAGTATAAATTATTGTTGTCGATTGTTGTAACATTGGTCGTCTGTTAATGAGGTGCTGATTATCTATGCTGACAAAATTAATTATAAATTAACAGCGTGGGTGGTTGGAAGGGTATTTCTGGAATAATTAAGGACACTTAAATATTTAGAAATCGTTTAGTGTTGGCATCCGTCAGGTCAGTACAAATATATTTATATTGATCTCACGGGTGGCAACACATAATCGTTGTTTTGTTAATTGTAGTAGTAATAGAAGTTCAATGCAAGTCAAAATTCGGGGGAAATGTTATTGTCTGTTATAATCGGAAATATGTATACACGTAATACGTCATTCGTCTTCTGTCATTTTCTGTCGTTGTTATTTGTCTAGTGAGATATATATATATATATATATATATATATATATATATATATATATATATATATATATATATATATATATATATATTCTTTATATTGAACATATATCGCATACTAATTTCTGTAGTCTACATATGTAACGTTAGAATAGTTGTAGTACAATAAGAGTGCTGAATTCTTTTGTAGTCGTGAGTTTTACACTGTTGATTTTAATTAAGTTATTATTTAGTCTACATTGATACTACAGCATATACTATCGACTCTGTTTCTTGATCAACATTATTACAGGTTTGTCGATATTCTGTTCTATCTTTACTACTTCGCGATTTCATTTCAGCTAGATAGCTTATTATACAGGTAGGACAAGATGTCTACACTCCAAGAATACATGTGCTTGGGTGAGAATACTGGTTTGACTGGTGCGGAACTTAGAAATTGGGCAAAGCAAGAGTTTATCGAATACCAATTAATGCAAAAAGGAGAGAAAAAACTTCAAGCTACACGGGAATGAGAAGAACGACAAGAGAGGTTAGCTCCCGAGAAGGAGCTGAAGGAAAAGGAGATAGCTCTGGAACGTGAGAAGATAGCGGCTGAAAAAGAGAAGTTAGCAATGGAAAAAGAGAAGCTAGCAATGGAAACAGAGATGAAGGAAAAACACATAGCTGCAGAAGCAGAGATGAAGGCAAAACGAATAGCCTCAGAGGCAGAAATCATAGAACAACAACTCGCATTTGAAAAATAAAAGCTTGCGACTGAGACACTCTGGAAGGACAAGGAGGTCGAAGGGAGTTTAAAGGTCAAGGCATTGGAAATGGAACTTGAGGCAGAAATAGAACGAGAGAAAATACAATCAAAGCAAAATGATCAAGTGAAGAAGTACCAAGGTCTTTTTCGCAACTTTCAACAAGGCGGTACAGTAAGTTCGTGGATTACTAATTTCGAGGTGTTGGTAAAGTTCTATAAGGTACCTGAACAGGACATACCGATTCTGTTCCACAGACATCTTGCGTTGGAGCCTTTAAAGGTAATTGAGTTGATACATGAGGACTTGCGTACCAACTACAAATATATGCGAGATCGTGTTCTTGCACATGTCAGTTTAGATGAGTCGGGTTTACGTACTAAGTTTAAAACACTCACTCCTAAATCTAACCAAAATTTCCTTGACTTTGTTTCTGAATTATCCTCATGTTTTGATAAATGGATTAAAGCCGCTGATATTGGATCTGATTTTGGGAAAATTCGAGATCTAATAATAAGAGACAGACTGTTGTCTGCAATACCAGAAGCAATGTCTGTATTTTTTGTAGAGAATAAGTGTAGAAATCTGAGTGAAATGGAAACTAAGGTTGAGTCATATTTCAATGCACATAGAGATATATTTGCAAACTGTGCACAACCAGAACTTATTATAGGTGCGAGCGCTGGATTCCAGAAAGGCAATGGTAAGTTTAGAAAATTTAGCGGTAATAAAAATAGAAATAGTCCATACCAGTATTCTAATAGAGAGAGAGAGAGAAGGACCAAGAAAGGGACATCTATCCAGATGTCACTATTCCAAATTGTCACACGGAAATTTGGAAATGTGTGACCGACACCCTGGGTACACAGATTATCTTCGAGACATCACGGCGAAGAAAAGAAGTAAGTATGATTCCTACAAGAGGAGCATGAAATGTTTCTCGTGTCGGGCGTAGAGGCATACAAGCAGGTCCTGTCCGATGAAAAATTCTTGGAAGGAAGCGAGTACCGCATACGTATTTTCGTGTAGTGACTCTGATGACTTAGAAGAGACACACGCAGCTATCATACAACAGTATGATGACAAGACTGACAAGACTGTAACAGACAGTCCTATTGACGAGTCTGTCGAAACAATTCAGGAAGCCAATGCCGTTAGTATTTAAAATGGCAAACTAAAAGTTCACCAGGCATTGATGAATGGTGAACCTACAACCTGTATTCGGGATTCAGGGGCTTCAATTTTTGGAGTTGATAAAAGATTGATAAAATCGGAGGACTATACAGGCGAAACAGTTGCCTGCAGAAATTTTGGTGGATCAATTGAAAGATATAAAGTTGCCACGATTACAATACAGTCGCCATACTTCGAAGGCACAATAAATGCAGCAGTATTACCAAACCCTTGTGCCGGACTACTAATTGGGAATATACCCAATGCAAATCAGTTCACTCATGAGGAGGCAATACAATGGGAGATTGACCATACGAGAGCTAATGCAGTCACAAGAGCTCAAGACAAAAGACAAATAGATCAACCTTCTCAGACATACATTGACAATTTACAGAATAATATCAGGCTGACAACTGATTTACCGAGTGAACAAAAACAAGATACGACATTACAAACATGTTTTAAAAACGTACAAGAACCGTATAAACAAGCCAAACTAGTAATTGGAAATTTTTCCTAGACAATAATATTTTATCAAGACGGTACAATAGGGGTACAACACATTACATACAAACAGTACTCCCAACAAAATATCGTGAAGAGGCACTGAAACTGGCACATAATTCACCATTTGCGGGTCATATGGGTATTGCCGAAACCACCAACAGATTGTTAACATAATTTTATTGGCCTGGTTTTACCAAAGATATAACCACACATGTACGCTCATGTACATTGTGTCAAATGACCACACAAAAAGGCAAACATCCGAAAGCACATGTTCAGAAAACTGATTTGGCGTCACGATCATTTCAGAAAATTGCTATAGATATTGTGGGTCCATTGAACACAACTACTGATCGAGGGAATAGATTTGTCTTGACCATGATCGATCTTTGCACTCGTTGGCCAGAGGCTATTCCCCTTAAATACATCACGAGTAGATCGATATTAGATTCATTGTTAATTATTTTCAGTAGAATAGGATTCAAAAGTTGCATACTATCTGATAGAGGTAGTCAATTCATATCAACAGCTACTCAGGAAGCAATGAAAATACTTGGTATCCCACAAGTTTTTAGTTCTCCTTGGCACCCGATGACAAATGGGGTCAACGAAAATTATAATGGAGTCCTTAAGCGAACTCTAGCAAAAGTAGCAGAGGACAGACCCAAAGATTGGGATATTTTATTACCAGCTGTACTATTTGCGTACCTTGAGGTACCACAATCCAGTGCAGGATTTTCTCCATTTGAGCTGGTATACGGAGCAAATCCGCGTGGTCCATTGTTATTATACAACGATATGCTTACAAATAGGACATATGATTATCCTAAAAGGGAAGCATACGAAATGGTTACGCAGTTGAGAGACAAAATCATTACAGCTTGCCAGATTGCAAAATCGACATTAGGAAAAGCTGGAGAAAAGTACAGACAGTACGATAATAGAAAAGCCAAGACAATAGTCTTGAAAGAAGAAGAAGAGGTCTGGTTATTACTACCTGATCCTCGAGACTGTTTGGTTACTTCATGGCAAGGTCCTTTTAAAGTGATTAAGAAAATTAGTGATGTAGATTATCGGATAAATGTAAATGGAAAACATAATATCTTTCACATAAATATGTTAAAACCATATATCCCACGTGATAACAACACATCACAGGTGACGCAACAAATTCCACATAGAATAGCAGCAGCTTGTTGGGTTATTAACGAACAGCAAGAAGACGTTATTAAACAACAGATTCCAACACCGACAGTTAATAGTGACAGTTGTTGGCAATCTATACAAATATGTCAAGATTTGTCAACCCAAGACAAAGAAAGACTTATTGCAGCAATAAAAGAGTTTAGTACAATCTTTTCTGACAGACCAGGACAAACATCACTTATCAAACATAAGATAACTTTACTCTCGAATATCCCAGTTAAAGTGAAACCATATCCTATCCCAATACATTATCTAGAGAAAGTTACTGCAGAGATTTCAGAACTAGATAAAACGGGGATTATAAGAAAATCTATCTCAAACTACTGTTCTTCAGTAGTAATTGTGAAGAACAAAGATGGTTCATTACGTCTATGTGTTGATTATAGAAAAGTAAATGCATTGACACTATTAGGTTGCAGAACCAATGCCAAACATTGATGAGTTGATTGAGGGCATGGCAAACTCGAAACTCTTTTCGAAGATTGACCTCACCAAGGGATATTGGCAAATTCTTATGGATGAAGAGTCGATGCATATTACAGCTTTCAGTACACCATTAGGTCTATACGAATGGGCATATCTTCCATTTGGTCTACAAAATGCACAAAGCACATTTATGCGCATGATGAGAAGATTATTCCATGGAATTTCTAATGTAGCGACTTATATGGATGACATCTGTGTGCATACTTCAGATATTGACACACATGTTAAAATTCTTTAACAAGTATTTCAGAGAATACAGCAACACGGGTTGAAAGCTAAACCAAGTAAAATTGAGATAGATTTTACTGAAATACAATTCCTTGGTCATAGAATTTGTAACGGATTTAGAAAAACAGATCCCATGGTGGTTACTAAAATTCTTAATATCAAACCTCCAACAACAAAAAAGGAATTAAGAAGTATATTAGGTCTGATTAACTACTATCAAAAGTTCATTCCTAACTTTGCTAATATGACAGCAACATTTTCTGAACTATTAACGAAAGGTCAGCCTACAAAAATAGTTTGGACAGATGATCATGATAAAGTATTACAACAGATAAAAACTCTGTTCAGTACCTATCCTATTCTTAAATAACCTGATATTTCAAAAGACTTCGTATTGCAAACAGATGCTAGTCTACATGCTATTTCAGCTATATTACTTCAATTACACGAGGGAAAGTTACATCCAATTCTTTACTTCAGTAAAATGTTATCAGAAACGCAAAGAAATTATGCTATTACTGAACTAGAAGCATTGACATTAATTGAAAGCATTGAGAAATTCTCTAGATATCTACACGGTAGAAAATTTCTTATTCTTTCGGATAACAAACCTTTACAGATATTCAAATCTGGTCATCCTAAGAACTCTAGAATTCATAGATGGTCTTTACTGTTACAAGATTATGAATTCGATATCTGTCATATTCCTGGAAAGGATAATAATCTTGCAGATATTCTCAGTCGATTGTAGTTAAATAGAAAGACAGATCTATGTTATAAGTTATTCAATTATATATTTAATGTATCTGTTCTTTCATAAATTGTTAGGAAATTTAATAAATATATCATCAAATAGCACCTGATTAAAGAACAATGTTTATACCAATCGGCAACTGTATAATTTATTACTGTTGCGAATGTATAGTTTAGCCAAATGGATACATATTTTGTTGATTTTCCATTATTTTGCAGAGTCATCATGATTTGGTGAAATAATTTCGATGACACTCGATGGATACTTGGATCGTCGTGATCTTACGTCATGTGCAAAACATTGCGAACTTTAAGTATTCATGTAAGGTATTGTGTGATTGTATAGTGTTGTTCACAAAGACAGGTAGAAACAGAAAAAGTTTTCGTAAATTGTGAATTTCATAAATGGACATTGAACGTTCATAATTTAACTTATATAATTAGCGTGGTTAAATAGTTGATTACGAATTAGTTAGAGAAATAGTTAATTTTGTTATATTAATTAGTTAGTATCTTAATTAAGATTATATTGGTAATCATCGGTTCATTAGTTAATTGATGAATGTTGAAGTAGTCAATGTTCCCAAGATATCCACACCAGAATGGGTCTCTAAAGTTTCTCAAAGCATGGATCGTATACATCTACCCTACCCACGGATATATTATGAATAAACAAATATATGAATATGTAATATAGAAGAACAACAACAACAACGGTCAACGGCAACTGAGATGGATTACTGGGAAACCCATTATTACCCTCGTCCGAAACTCATGGTATTACCTAGAGTGAGGACACACTTGTCTATTAGGACAAGGTAGAGACTAATATGTATATTAGTTTATATGATTCCCATGATCAGCCACACGACGTCCAACGGGGGTTTGGACAGGTGGGCGTGCCCGTCATATAACTTTTTTTTAGGGTGGGTAAGAGGGGAAACCAGGGTCTAGTCAGATGTTGTTGTTAGTGTTGTATTGAGCATATGATTGCAGAGTATATATATATATATATATATATATATATATATATATATATATATATATATATATACACATACATATATTCATAGAGGAAAAAAATGATAAATCATTTTTTTATCTGGGAGGGGGCATTATGCCATGACGGCACGCGCCACCAACAGGAAAAAGGGGTTTTCCCAAATGGACACGGAAGTGGACAAACAAAAGGAGAAACCAATGGGAACGTAAAAACGTTATACAATAACAACGGGAGACGCTGTGACACCAAGACACCAAGGCACTTGTGTTTTCTGAGAGCTCCGTATGGAATAAGATCTAGACGATGCAAATGGTTGTGAAGATTCGGCAAGTGAACAGCGAAAGGAGAGGAATGATCTGTTGATGGGAATTCATACAATGAGAAAGACCGGGCCAAGATCAACCTAGACTATTTTTCGGAAAAAGGACGACTCAATGATGAATTGGCAAAGACTGAGCGTCAAGGTTAACAGAGTGGAATCTGGAGCTGATTAGAAGATGGATAAATAAACGCGACAGTTTATATCTTTAGATTAGTTGATCCCATGTTGATTCTGCAGTGCATTAATAAATGCCTGAACTGGTAACACGACTGCCGTCAGTTCTTTTGTGTCGAATTCACTATTTGAGGTGAGACATTTTACATTGTTAATTGTTTGTTAACGAGCGTTGCTTTTGCTATGGATCAGCCCTGTTAATATTATAAGGGGCGACATTACATTAAGGCACCAACGAATCTGATTTTTCATTAGTAGAGTGTGGATACTGGGCATGGACGCTCTTTCTAGAACTTCGGTGTCTGGGATCTTGTCTGGCCATTTAATCTTCAATAGCTTCCTAAGGCAGACTATGTGGAAGTAGTTTAATTTCCTAGCGTGTCGCTGATAAACAGTCCATTTTTCACAAGCATATAGCATTGTGGATAATACTGCCACGTAGTAACTCTGCTGACCCTCCTCTAAGTACTCTATTTATTAGCACTACCCTTCTCACACAAGTATTGGGTCCTCTCTTCATTTGGTCGGTTCTGAGTCGACTATCATGGCATCTTAAATCATACCAACAACACTTTGTTGAACAATAAGTACGTAGCTGTTCATTGACGCTGTGCACAATAGATATCATGAACTCATGTGTGTTCCAGTCAAACCTAATGTTTATTACTGAATCGCCCTACACATTAGCTCTACACTAGGCCGGCTATCTGCCGTGTCCGCCTTCCCATGTACGTTGCTGATGTCTGGTATCTTTCAAACATTTCTCAGTTTCCTACTGTCATCATACACAAGCATGTATCATTATAGGCAACAACTGTCAATAACTCTCGCACAAAATACTCACAGTATTTGGATAGTATAGCCACTAACTACTGGTCCCTGTCGAGATTTCTACTTCTGGCCTAGGGTGAGATTTAACTATCGTTTTCCATTACACATGATCACCCTGATACCTGTTTTCCTATCTGTAGTTTACTGGGACACATTTCAACGGTTATCCTTCAATGTCTTCTACATGGATGGTCTAACTTCTTGTCCTTTGTTGATCTCCTCTCGTCTCCATCCCTTCGTGTTGTGACGCTTTCCATCACCAAGTCAGTTATCGTGCGTTCAATGTGTGCTGTCTTATTATTTCCCGATTATTGCATTCTTTGTTCTGCGACACCTGGCACATACAACTGCTTTGTAGACTTTCAGCTTTGTTTGCAGGCTTATTCCATTTCTGTCCCTTACATTCTTGTACAGTCTACCAAAGGCCGCGCTGGCCTTGAAGATTCTTTCATTCACTTCGTCATCAATTGTGGCAGCTTGTGACACAGTGCTGCCAAGATAGGTGAATTTGTCCACAACACACATTTGTCACCTTGATATTCGGCACAGTGTGATTATTCCATGGAGCTGACTGGTACATAACTACAGTCTTCTCCAAGTTGATATTGAGCCCAAAGTTGGCACAGGCATATGAGAAAGCTGAAATATTGTGTTGGCATATAGAGCGCAATCATCAGCAAACAGCAGTTCTCTGACGGTGTCGCTGTTAGTTTTGGTTTTGGCTTTCAGCCTTCAGAGATTGAACAACTTTCTATCCATTTTTTCATCCATTCTGTTGTGATAATTTGGTCGCGTCCAGCGTGTGCTGCGTGGTCTAGTGGTTACTGTTACACACCCGCTTCACACGCCAGTGATCAGGGGTTTGTTTCCGGGTCCGGTCAAGGATATGCACTACTGATGAACTCAAATGAGAGCGAAACTCGAGTCTAGTTCTTCCACATTGACGTGGATGGGCCTTAGGTTCATACTAGAATACGATCAGTGTTGCCAGTAGTGGGTTGTGCTCAATATTTAAATCTAATATCCCGAAACAACCAAGGGGATGTACGTATTTTATTAATTTATCTTGGTCGACCAAGCCTAAAATTAGTACCGGGAAATATTCTAGAAAGTAAAGGTAGCAAAGGTAACATTGAATCCACAACCCATCGATTGCTGATTGGTTTATACAATATGGGGCTATCATTATGTACCCAGTAAGTCTCTGGGTGTGGAGACAACCAATCCTGAACTTTTAATTCCATTTGCTTTTTGTTTTAAATGTTCCTGCAGACATAGATCAGTCTGAAATTGTTCATTGCTCTGTATTGAATGTAGCGAGTGAATATGAATAGAACGAATCGTGTTAATGTTTTTGTTAATTATAACATATTATTATTCATAAGACAGATAGGGCAAGTGAATAAACAAAAGACATTTTGTTCTTCAGGTAACTTGCGGTGTTTAGTTGAACCAAACAGGGGGAGAGTGCCTATTTATGCGCATCAGATATCGAGATTGCTTGATCGCTGTTGTATAATGCCAGTTATTCTGATGCTAGAAATAAAATGCCCAAACGATCGTTTGTATAAGATAAGGGGTTCTTTAAATGTCAAATGAGCAGCTGCATTTTGTCATAGTAATACTATGTTGAGCTAGCGACATCTTTACGATAATTACATGCAAGATAATATTATCATTTTGAATATCTTATCCAGTTGAGATTAATGTTAGAACTGCGACACGAGATCAGGATTACTTTTTCCTGTATATAATCACGAAGCGTATTTATGTCCAACATTGTCACTCTGCGACACACAGGAAACACGTAAACATGTAAGCATGCAATAATGTTTGTGAACATTTGTCATTAGAATTAAGTGACTGGGGCATGACGTCATCCGCAGACTTAACAAGAGACACTATTGGTACCTTGCCATTATGACAGATGATAGTTTGTTACATTTTGTTTCAGAGTGAAATAAGCATAATAATCTCTCCATAGCCCAACGATTAGGCTGAATTGTAGAGAACATGTGTTTCTCATAAAGCATGATCACTCTCTCGGCCTGTCTTGTTGACTCCAGAGGACAGGTAACACCAGCACATCTGGCACAACAGATGCAGAAGCTGTCTGATAAGCAAAGCGAAGCCCTAACTTTCCGCCTGCCGGAGCTTCGATCCTAGACCAGTTGTCGATCAAGGCTTAGGGGCTGCCCTGCCCTGCCATGACATTTAGTCTTTAGTTTGCATTTCCTGGAACTAGCTTGCACTCTTCCATGTACGCTCCACAGCCCGAAGCCGTTGGTTGGCACAGTGTCGGGTTTGTCACGATATTATACAAATAATTAAGTTGTAGGACATTTGCAGGACGTCGCTTTCATCATTGCCGGCTTAACTTTTCTCAATCATTAGTCAATTCTCCCGCCTAAAGCATGTTCATCCCCCAGGAGTCTGCATTGTCCTGTGTCCATATTCGTACTGACCCACCCCACCCTTCTTCGTGGGGCAAAACCTTCTTTGGCTTTCCACACCACTGAGTTTTAATATTGCCAAAGTATTTCAGTTTCCGATTCATGAAACTGTTTATGTGCTATGTTTTCGCGGATGTTCAGATCACGTAAGAGAATAAACGGCTGTAGCATGATACAACAAAACAATATCATAACAGTTAAGTATGAGTAACTCCTGCGAGAAAGTGAGATTTGAGCTGGTTGTATGGTATTTACATTGTGTCCGTGTTTATTATCGCTCACTTTGTCGCAGGAGTTACACATACCTAACTGTTGTTATTTTGTATTCAGATCATGTAGAATGTGATATTTTGTATAGTTATGTCCCGGACATGCTAAGAACACATCTATACCATTTAAGTTTTAAGGCTTCAGGTTTCTTCTTAAGTGATTGTGAAATAGACAACGATTCTAGTATATTTCAATAGGCAAGATGCATGTTCTCAAACATATTACTTTAATGTGTTGCTGGTCTTGTGCCATACATTCTTAATACTAACCCAGTGGAGGTCAGCATGGCCGAATGGATGAGAGAGCTTGCTCTTAAACATCCGGTTTGCTGATGCCAAGTAAGGGTGTTCAACACCTACTACGGTCAGTTAAATTACAATGTTGGCTTCCTTTCCTTGACTTGGGGACGTAAATTACAAGAACATCAAAAGTGCGTTCGGCTGATGGCGAGGGAAATTGATAACAAGGAAAGTTAATACACACGGAAAAATCCGACTAGTGTGCTAGACGTAGTAGCACGTGTAGGGACTACCCTTGAGTTCAAAGCGAGCGAACGAGAACAATAATAACCCAGCGTAGGGTTTGCCGTTTCTCTCAGGCAAATGTTCATTGCTCACTGCAGTCTTCAGTGATTTTCGCACTTGTAGAGGAAACCACAAATCAACATATTATGTGCAAATAACTACAGTAACTGAACTCCGTAGTTGCATAACATACCTTGTTGGTTTTAGATGACAAGAGGAGAGTGCTTTTTTCTGCCAAAGGCCAATTTGATATGTATAACATCATTCGCGGGCGATACACAATTATCAACATGAAAATTATTCCGCTATAGTTGTAATTAACCCCCCCCCCCTCCCCTCCCCATGTCCAGGCGATTTTTTTAAATTGACCATGTCAACCCAGGCTAAACTGGGTTCAAGAAATCCTCTAAAAGGGAGAAGGCGGTCGGCGTAATACTGACCACATAACCCCAGGAGTGTCGATTGATGTATACAAATATGGGTTTAGCACCATATTTCCACATCACCTTAAGGTGTGTAAATCAATCATGTGCCATGCCGGAAAGCGTGGACGGTCATGACTCGCCATTTCACTCAATCACCAGAGTCGTGGATCAGCTCAGTGTTCCTGTCTCAACCATGCCATGTGGCCAAGCCATCCAGGTATTTACTTCTAGGTCTTCCCCTTGGTCTGTGCCCTTCGATCTTGCCAGTTGTCACCGAGTTCTCCAATCCATTTCTTCCCTAACGTGTCCAAAAAATTTTGACTGTCTAGGTCTAATTTCTCTAATCAATTTACGATTTTTATGTCTCCTGTAGTACTTGGTCATTGGTTTTTCTGTCTGTCCATGTGTAAAAGAGTCCCATAATATACTCACTTAGCTTACGTATAATGCACCTATTTTTACTCTACCAAAATGCACTGCAGATTTTATTCTTACTTATCATTATCATGTGCCATGCCGATAAGCGTGGGTATCTTGTTTCACCAACTTACACGATTACGAAAGTCGTGGATCAGCTCCATGTTCTTGTCTCGACCATGCCACGTGGTCCAGCCATGTAGATATTTACTTCTCTTACTGCCTAGATTTAATTGGTCATTCCTTACTGTATTACTAACTGAATGCGTGTTTATGTCCCTGGTTGTCGCCACCAGATTCTAAAGATGTGGCTATCTGCTGTCGTCGTGTTCGGCCTCCTGGGACTATGTGTAGTGAACGGATATCAGCCGGAGGATCCTCAAGGTCAAGCTTATCCAAGCAATCCATCACAAATCAGTAACAATCCCTCTTCCAATTCTGAAGGATCAAGGTAACAATCTTTAATCATTTATTAGTAACATTTAATGTAAACTAATAATGATATAGCCTTGATAATCGATGGATACTCACACATATATAATAATAATAATAATAATAATAATAATAATAATAATAATAATAATAATAATAATAATAATAATGGCGGTCGCGTTGATGTGTAATCGTTAAAAGGTTATGCTGACAATGTCATAAGAGCGCCTGTGCGAAGGTTCAATGCCTATAATCGACATTCGCTATTGGTGGAAAGATGCACCACCTAATCCACCTTGTACCCAGGCTTAACAAATGTAATAGTCCTATAACTTCACATAAACACACAGGTTCCTGCTAGGATATTTTCAATAATAATAATCATATTAATACAGTCGTGAGGATCGACTTCATTGCACTGTGTTTTAACTCGTCTGTCTCAGTCGCTCTCCACAGAACGGCAATGTCGAGAGCATCGTACAAAGCACCAACTCCCAAGCTTCAGTGATGTCTCCAAAACTTCTCTGAATTAGAATTCCGCTCTCGTGGTCTGAACGACGCAGTCTCAGGAACGAACCCACGACCCTCAGAGCGCGAAGCAGACGGTTTAACCAGGAAGAATCCAATATAATAATAATAATAATAATAATAATAATAATAATTATTATTATTATTATTATTATTATTATTATTATTATTATTATTATTATTATATATTCTGAAAATAATAATAATAATAATGTCTTCTCTTTCAGAAAGCTACGACAAACCGCTAAACGTATAATTGCCTAGTAAATTACAAACAGCCTGTAGGGTCTGGATGTGACTGCCACATCCTGCTAAGGACAGGTCATGTTTATATACAACGGCACTTCGTCGGATGTTTTGATCAAACAGCTGGAAGGAACGCCATCTTGGTGTCCGTTGTGGTTATTAACTGGGAATTCTATGCATATGCTAGTTAGACTATTGTCACTAACTACCAATTCCTCATGATGAGAATTAAACCAATCAGGTGAATGAAGCGATGGGGAAAATACGTCGGCTCTGTATGGGACACACATTAAATAACACTTAAGACAGCGTAACTAGATGCTCCCTTGTCTTGTTCCCACCAGTCAAACAAAAATAGTCTCGGTTCTAACACACATGGAGAAGTGAATAAACGAAAAGGTGAATAATATTGGGAGGAAATGGATGGAGATGGCAAACAAAATAGTAGGTAAACTAACACGATTGGAGAAGGGAATAAACGAAGAGGTAAATAATATTGGAAGAGCATAGACTGAGGTGCGGTATATGGCAAAAGATGTATTGACTTGGCGTGAGTTGACTGAGAGACTATGACCCAATGGAGAACAAAGTTAAAATAAAAAACGATCATAATCACATCGAATAAATAACACTATTTAAATAAATATAACGTAATTTTCACTGAACTGAAAGACAATTTGTCACGCAGAGAATTGATTCTGGAAACTGGAAATATAAACGTCATTAGAGCGTTTTTTTTTTTTTTTTTAATTTCCACCTGTGTGAAGTGGTAGGCTACATCTTTCCATAGTTACATGAAATAGAGCACGATGAATGAACTATTTTATCACTACTAAAGTGACTTCCTTGTGGGCGCGCTAACGAAGTTGATAGCAAACTGCGCTGGTATTATCATGAACACAATTGGACTCGGGATTTATTCCAGGGCTCGTCGCCCGCAAAAGTGAGCGAGAGGCTGGCCACGTATTCCTCCATAACTCGGCCTACAACATGGGAGGGTTCTTTCCAATCACAGATCCATAGCGGGAAACTCTTTCTGGGTAATTTTGAAAGATAAAAAGAGTCACTGTCATTATGAACAATGTCCTCTGAACTCCATGTACTTATTGCATATAGTGAGATGTTACAATCTGTCGTTATACTAGTCACATGTGTACTTTAACTGATTGCCTGCCAAACAGAAATTGGGTCCTGACCAAACAGAAATTGGGTCCTGACCAAACAGAAATTCATGGCAGAAAATGGAAAGTAGGGGTGTGTCACAATAATGTTGTGAAAATAGTTAACATTGTAGCAGACATATTGTATTATATATCAAGTTAAAGAGGATTGCACAAGGAGCATGACAGTATTAATAATTAATTGATAGGTTACAAATATTATGACAATAATGAGAGGTTTAGTAATAACAATTGAAATTAAAGTGGTAAAAATTAAGGGAATAAATGCACTTAAAAAGGTGTTACTTTCTATCCGCTGCAGCTAATCCAGTTAAACTTAGTGAATAATGTTACACACACCACTTGTGTTCAAGAATATCACAAGGGCCGCTCCATAACATCAATAGAAATCAATTAAAACGTAATATTCTGAAGCACATAATTTTCACACAAAATGGAAAATGTCCGAAGCACACCAAGCAGATTGTACTGAGAAACAACATAAACGCTATTTTATATTTAGTTATAATAATTATTATTTTTACATTTAATTATTTAAATACTCCTTAAATACTTTGTGATAGGCAAAACAAATTTAGGGGCATAAATGTGGCCTATTAGTGAATTCATAATTCGATATGTGCTTTCATATTATGACATATTATGACGAACTTTCGCTACTTTTAGTGCACGTTTCGCTATCCACATGTGGCAAAACTGTAGACTCACTACTAATAGTACTATCAGAATCTTCGCTCAAAATCGGAGTCACTATCGTCTAAAACAACAATCTTGCTTGATCTGATGTAAGTCTACGAGGCCGCAAAGTCGGAGGCGTTGCCACTTGTAAACAAACTCAAAACAACGCTAATAAACACTCGATTTCAACTTTTACACATGGTTTTCAGCTATCCTATATTTTACGGCATCTATATTTTAAGTTAACCGAGCTTTAAAAAGTGCCGAAACTAAATGATTGTGAACAATTTATCCACTGCATATGACGGGCCAATACAGTGGTTTTTGGGTACGAAATTCGTTACATGGAACCACTACAGTGGATCCTAGCAGGCAATCAGTTAAGCGCTCACAAAAGGAAACGACCATATATAATAGAACATTTGTCATTCAAACATTTTCTTTAATAAATCTTTCGTTTTTTTTTTTTTTTTTTCTTGGTTTCAATTTATATCACTGAAAACCTGTGGATGATGTCTCTCTAGTAGTCCAGCCATAGTGTATCCTATAAAGCTTTATTTATGTTTGTATGTTGTATTTCTTTAATTTTTTTTGGACCCATTAGGGCAGTGGTTCTCAATCTTTTTTGGCCCGTGCCCCCCATCACCATATTTTCAGAACGTCATTCCCCCTCCCCCCTTTCCGTATTTCCTACCTAAACATTTGGGCCGTGCCCCCCCCCCCCTCACCATATTTTCAGAACGTCATTCCCCCCTTTCGTATTTCCTACCTAAAAATCCCGCCCCCGCCCCTACACAGTATACGTAATAATGGAAGCAAAATTTAATAGCACATACTAAAACAAGTCTAGACGTCCACATAAAACATGATTTGTGGGTCTACTTACTTTATAAATTGAATTTTAGAAGGGTGAGACGTACAGAAACGTACAGTATGAAGGGAAAAACAATATCAAGTAATCGGTTCTTGTATTAATGCAATCTTGAAATAATCTTAATTCCCCCCTGGAAACCCTAAAATTCCCCCCTGTGGGGGGGGGGGGGGATTCCTCACCGGTTGCGAACCACTGCATTAGGGATACACAAAGTGGAGAGTGGAAAAGAAGAAGTAACAAAGACATTTATAATCTGTTTAAGTCCCCGCTAATCACTGGTATCATGAAGGCTAATAGACTACAATGGCTGGGGCATATAGAAAGAATGGAATATAATAGGGAAACAAAACTCGCTTACACTCATGAAATAAATGACCGTAGACCCCGAGGTAGCCAAGAAGACGGTGGATGGATAATATATATACAGATCTACAAGCACTTGGAATCAACGACTGGCAAGAGAAGTGTCAGAGTCTAAAGTATTGCCAGCAGAGATGCAGGGACATCGTTACGCCCGCCAGGCGAATAGTCCCTAGCGGGGATGCTGTAACATCGTTACGCCCACCAGGCGAGTATTAGTTACCTGCCTGCGAGGTTGCTGGCTGACGAGACAGCCAGCGGTCAGGCAAGGACAAAGCAGGACGCACGCAGGCCTCGTGAAGCCACTTCAGGTGGGCAGGCGCGTTGCGAGAAATAGCCAGACAGCTCTGGGACTCGGACTCGACTGGACGTATGATGGGAGAAAGGCTTGTGTAGTTCTGTGGCCCGAAAGTCGAGTGCTTGTACATCTTGTGAGACTGATTGTAAGCTGTGGGTTGCTTGTAAGTGTATTGTTATAACTTATGTATTGTGATGATCATCTCTAGATCGTGATCTGTAAATAAATCCATCGAAACTTCGTGTCGTTGAGTCTCAAGTCAAATCACGTTGTATTTGTACTGTCTCACATGTGTTAGGTTAACGAGCCAGGTTTAAGACCCTGACATGTGTGGACGTGGTGGCATTCGTCCGGCTTTAAAATGAACGTGGTTTAAGTAATTAACATTTAAAACCTAGATTTGTGAACTTAGAAATTTTTGTCCAACTTTAGAGTGCATTTAAATGTGATTGTGAAGGCTCATTTTGATAGATATTATTACATTGTTTGAACATGGAGACTAAATGTGAACGTACAGTGCATACATATTGTTTGATCTTGTAAACGTGTAAAACATTTGTGATTGTGGAACTTGTCACCGTTTTGACCTTGTCGACATTGTGAAGTTGTCGCCATTGTGACCTTGTCGCCATCTTGTAAACTTGATGTCTTTGTCCTTACTGAATGTCATCTTGATGTAAGTGATGTGTCATCAATGTTGTATAGTGTTGAGATATAGTTAGATTGTCTTTGAAAAGTGAGTTGTGTAAAGCAGAAAGTTTCGGAAAGAAAGTGACTTGTGGTTTTGAAAAAAATTGTTGACGGACAACATTACGACCTACAATTATACTCAACGCCATACAAACCTAATCAAAACTTAGTGACAAGCATACACACCACATCAAACAGACGTTAATTTATTTCCTCCAAAAACAAAGCAGGTTTTCTGTGCCATCTGAAACCCTTGCCCGTAGAGGTCATTTGTGTTTTGAAGTAGCAACCCTACAGTTCCTAGTCCGAATTTCAACCGTTCTTCACCGCATCCAGGACACTTGAGTATATTTTTTCTTTCTATATACTTTCGGATGCAAATTTAGGCACATATTGTAAATAGAACACAATTGTAAATTGTTCACGTTACTAACAACTTGTAACAAATTGTGTGTCTGTATTTCATCTGCATTTTTCCATCATGTCTTCATTAAATGATTTCATCGATATGGGATTGAAGTTAAAGTTAACAGGTGACGAGTTGACAAAATGGAGTGAAAGGAAATACTCTGAATACCTCCTAGTACAGGAAAAAGCTAATGAACGCGATGAAAGAGCAGCTGAAAGAGCCTTAAAGCAGGCAGAGATAGCAGCTCAAAGTAAACGGGAAGAGATGGAAGTGCAATTAAAAATCAAACAACTTGATACTGAGACTGCCATAAACAAAGAGTACAAGAAATCTGAAAGACTGGAGAAAGAAAACCAGTACAAGAAATATCAAGGTATCGTAAGAAATTATACCTCGGGTGATTGCATTGCAGCCTTCACCCAAAATTTTGAGACTTTAATGGACTATTACCAGGTCCCATTGTCTGAATGGAATATAATTTATATGAGAAGTTTATCAGGGGAGCCTCTGAAAGTCATAGAGACTATCCCCAAAGACCTCAGAAAAGATTACCATTATCTAAAATCAAAGATTATGGCACATTTTATGTTAGATGAGGCAGGTTACAGAGAACAATTCAGCAAGTTGAGCCCCAAACCGACTCAAACGTTCTCTGACTACCTCTGCTTAGTCCGAGATATATTCTCCAAATGGACTTCAGCAGCTAAAATTGATAAGAACTATCAAAAGTTAGAAGATCTTATCATCAGAGATAAAGTCATTTCATCTATTCCATCAGCATTTTCAAAGTTTTTGCAAGAGAATGAATGTACGAGTGTAGAGCAGATTGAGAGGCGTGTTTCGGCTTATTACACAGCCAACAAACATTGTTTTGCCAGTGAAGCTACTGAAACCAATTTTGTAGCATCGACTAACTATGACAAACCCTATAGTAGGCAAAAACCTTATAAGACTACATCTGAGAAGTACAACCATTGTAACTATTGTAGAATGTCACATCATCAAGGTGAGATGTGCGACAAGAACCCCGCATATCTTACATATTTACAGAACATCGTAAACAGACAAGATAAGGAGCGTAAATCCTTTAGAAATTTGCGTATATGTTTCCTCTGTAAGGCGTATGGACATTATCGCCATGATTGTAAAGGTAGGCAAATGACCAAGAAAGCCAATGCCGCCTTATTTGATAGTTCATCATCAGATGAAGAACAATAAGAGAAACACCCTGTGAACTCAGCACAGGCTTTTGATATGTTTAACGCCAATAAATGTACTGTTTGTAATACCTTTTATGAAGATGGTATTTTAACATGCGGCCACTCCATTCCTATTGCCAATGAAGCAGCTAATTTGGTAGTAGATTCCAGAGGCAGAATAAACATCCATCAAGGATATGTGAATGGCAAGCCTGCTACAGTCCTTCGGGACACGGGAAGTTCACTGATTGGACTGAAGAGAACGTTCATAATGCCTACAGACTATACAGGCAGGCAAGTAACATGCAGAACATTCTCCGGCAATATTGAAAAGTATCCACTAGCATGGGCATATATTCAAACACCTTTCCTCACTGGGAAAGTAAAATGCGCAGCATTAACAAACCCGGTGTGTGATATTATAATTGGAAATTTACCAGAGGTGAATGATATGCCTCATGACATAACATCTCTTTGCATTAATGAGATCACAACATCACCATCAAATGTCATCATTGATACTGTTGTACCACCTAATGAATGTATGGTAGCTAATGTAGCACTAAGATCTCATGACATCATTGATAACACTGTTTCATCACCATCTGATATCATTGAATGTGTGAACGCAGTAACCAGATCTACTGCTAGAATGCAAGATGAAATTAATCAAACTGAGGCTATAGAAATGCTTAGCCCAGTATTACTACCTCCTAAAACCATGAAGGAGATTTTTGTAACAGCCCAAAAGGCTGATCCTTCATTGTCAAAATATTTTAATCTGATCGGCCAAAAGCCAAAGTTAACCAAAAATGCAAGATGGCATTTTGCTTTGAAAAATTGTATCCTCACCAGGTATTATACTAGAGGTGACACCACAATAGAGCAAACTGTTTTGCCAATTGAGTATCGTAAGCAAGCCTTACATCTTGCCCATGATATACCTCTTGCAGGGCATATGGCATACGCTAAGACCAGATCGAGATTATTATTACAGTTTTATTGGCCCAAATTCTGCAATGACATTAAGCAATATTGCAGGAGTTGTGACATCTGCCAAAAACTTGTAAAGAAAGGGAAAAACCCACAGGCAAAGTTACAAATTACTGACTTAGCCAGTCGACCTTTTGAGAAAATATCTGTCGACATAGTGGGCCCTCTTAATCAGATAACAACCAGAGGGAATAAATATATATTAACTATTGTTGATCAATGTAGCCGCTGGCCTGAAGCGATTCCGCTAAAGAACATAACTGCCAATGACATAATGGAAGTTTTCTTCCATATATTTTCACGGGTAGGATTTCCAGACGCTATCCAATCAGATAGGGGAAGTCAGTTCATCGCCGCATCTACTCAAGCTTTCACCAAAATGTTAGGAGTGAAGCAATGTTTCAATTCCCCGTACCATCCTCACTCGAGCGGAATTATAGAAAAATTTAACGGTGATTTAAAGCATATGCTTGCTAAAGTCACGCAAGAGCACCCCAATAACTGGGACGTATATTTACCTGCTATTCTCTTTGCTTATCGCGAGGTGCCACATGCTAGTACAGGTTTCTCTCCTTTTGAACTTATCTATGGTGCCAAACCACGTGGCCCATTAAGCATCTATCATCAAATGTTAACTGAATCCACTCCTTTACTCAAACCCATATCATCATACGTATACGTTACATCATTGCGTGAAAGAATCATCAAATCTTGTATAATTGCAAAGGATGCACTAAAATTATCTGGTGCTACATATAGACAATATGCTGACAAAGGTAACAGGACAATAACGTTGACACCTGGACAGGACGTTCTTCTTCTTCTACCTAGTGACAGACACTTATTGACTGATTCTTGGCAAGGACCATTTAAAGTGACGAGACAGATTTCACCGGTATACTATGAGATTCAAATAAAAGACAAACACAAAATATTCCACATCAATATGCTAAGACCATATTACAACAGAGACCACGAACAAGACGATACAACAGCATGTACAGTGATAATAGACCATGAAGATGACGAGGCTAGTGACGAAATTCCAACACCTGCATTAGACACGACAAACTGCTTGAAGGAAATTAAGATCAACCCAAAGTTAACTCAAGCAGAAACAGACAGTTGCAAACAGCTCATACAACAGTACAACACCATTTTCTCCAACAACCCAGGACAAACAGAATTAGTACAACATCACATCACACTCACGTCAAATACACCCATAAAATGCAGACCATACACCATTCCATTGCATTACAAAGAACACTTACATCAAGAGATCATCAGCTTAGAGAAAAACAACATCATTAGACGATCCCAATCAAATTTCTCATCTCCAATGGTCATAGTACGCAAAAAGGACAACACAATAAGACTCTGTGTCGACTATAGGAAATTAAATAAGATAACTCTTTTAGATTTAGAGCCAATGGCAAACTCTGAAGATCTATTGACAGAACTGACAGACGCTAGGTTCTTTACGAAGGTAGACATGACGAAAGGTTACTGGCAAATAGCAGTAGACGAACAGAGCAGACATCTGACAGCTTTTGCCATATCTTGGGGACTGTACGAATGGTGCAAACTTCCATTTGGGCTTGTCAATGCCCCAGCAACATTCGTACGTATGACACGACTTCTACTAGTAGACATACCGAATATTATCTGTTACATAGACGACATTTGTGTTCACACAAAGACAATGACAGACCACATAAAGACATTAGAACAGACATTTGAACGCATTAGACAGCACGGACTGACGGTAAAGCCTGCAAAAGTAGACATAGCCTATCAGGAAATATCCTTCTTGGGGTACAAAATATCTAATGGCTTTGTCACGACAGACGATAACATTGTGTCCAAGATACTAAAACTCTCACTTCCGACTACGAAAAAGCAAGTCAGAAGTTTGTTGGGACTTATAAATTATTATAGGCAGTTCATACCAGATTTTGCTGAACTGACCGAAGTATTTACTAACTTACTAACAAAAGATCAACCCGAGAAAATTGTAAGCAATGAATGCCTAAAATTTGCATTCCATAAAGTATTATCTTATTTCTCTGAGAATAGTTTAAAGAATCCCATTCTCAAATTGCCAAATTTTCTTATTTCTTTCAGATTACGCACAGACGCGAGCTCCGTAGCGAATGGAGCAGTTCTGTTACAGGAACATGATAACATCCTACATCCTGTATATTACTTCTCGAGAAAATTAAAACCTAGAGAACGCTCTTGGTCGACACCGCAGTTGGAAGCCCTTGCTCTAGTTGAGGGTATAACTAAATTTTCCAGATTCCTTCTGGGACGTCATTTTATTGTGGAGTCTGACAGTAGTCCGTTGAGATTTATCAATTCAGGTGTACCTTCCAACCAAATGATAGCTCGCTGGTCTCTTAAACTTCAAGATTACAGCTTTGAAGTTCGACACATCGCGGGCAGAACCAACACGATTGCCGATCTTTTGGCCCGTTGTCCGACCGACCCAGTAAGCACCAATGTCTGAGTGCAGTGTGTAAAATACACTCAGACCAACACAGCCATGCATCAGTGAAGTTTTTTTTTTCACGAAAGCTGTGTATGTCTATATGATGTGATAGGGTGTATTCCCAATATATATAGTTTTTCTTATTTTATTATTAATGTAGTGATTGTCGTGAATAATTGTGTAGTGTGTGGTAGAAAGAGAACTTTATTAATTGTATATATTACGAAACAAGAACAGTGCCACATTCGCTCTGAACTTACCGCAAGCGAACTATCCAATTTATCCGTGGTATCTGCATTTGGAACATATCCATTGATATTTTAACTCCGTGTGTGAAAGTGTGACCTGAACATTGACATCTACACCACTTCAGTCAATCGAAATCCAGAAGTTTTTCCAGTGAAACAACCAACACATGAACGATCAGAACTTTGCACATTCCGTTTTACTACATCAGACCGGAACAAGCGTGTTCTACAAATTTTCAACATCAGCTGTTTCGTGTGTACTTCCGGATGATTTAGAAATTAGTTTAAAAGTAGCAGACGACAAACAAAAGCTTAAAAAGTTATAACACTTCTAAACTATTTACGATTCAATAATTTCGAATACACAAATTGTGTATTAAGATTTTTCATTTAGTGTAATCTTAGAATCATATCTTGATTAATTTATTCATACTACCGACATTTTTTCGCTAGTATGGAGAAACATCAAGCTATGACGCTGAGAAATAGAAGAATTATTGTAAGATATTATATTTCTTAATTTTTGAAGTTATGTCCCTTTCATTTAATTGTTATTACATTATTACACCAAGGGCGTTAATTGAAATGTATATGATGATGTGTTGTATATAAATAACCATGTTGTTGCCAGATTGTTAACACGCCAAGAAGCCATCTACTGGGCATGGTAGAGTGTTACCGACATTGCAGACCGACACAAGAACTCCTGGCCAAATGAGGTCAGAGTTTGAGCGTTGAATGTGGCTTATATAAAGCCGTATTACAGTCTTGCCAGATGTTTTTTGTCTCAAAAAGCATATTATTACTTTTTTTTTTGAAAGGCTGCGAGGTAGTTGCTTGGGAAGCTGTTACTACCGATCTGACTGGGTCAATAATGCAATTAAGGTAATCAGCCATCGAGAGGATGAAGCTTGACGAGTGTTAAAGGTTGAACACCACATGTCTTTAGATACAATGTCCATTTCTTATGTGTTTCTATGCCAAGATATGTGTTTTTGTATTTCTACACCAAAATAATTGTATATAACAGAAAGGTTGACTCTGACAGGTTAATAATATTAACCCAGTATTGTATATAGAGTGTACATGAAAGAAAACATCTTTCATGAAGAAGCCCCGGGGGAGCATGTCAGAGTCTAAAGTATTGCCAGCAGAGATGCAGGGACATCGTTACGCCCGCCAGGCGAATAGTCCCTACTGGGGATGCTGTAACATCGTTACGCCCGCCAGGCGAGTATTAGTTACCTGCCTGCGAGGTTGCCGGCTGACGAGACAGCCAGCGGTCAGGCAAGGACAAAGCAGGACGCACGCAGGCCTCGTGAAGCCACTTCAGGTGGGCAGGCGCGTTGCGAGAAATAGCCAGACAGCTCTGGGACTCGGACTCGACTGGACGTATGATGGGAGAAAGGCTTGTGTAGTTCTGTGGCCCGAAAGTCGAGTGCTTGTACATCTTGTGAGACTGATTGTAAGCTGTGGGTTGCTTGTAAGTGTATTGTTATAACTTATGTATTGTGATGATCATCTCTAGATCGTGATCTGTAAATAAATCCATCGAAACTTCGTGTCGTTGAGTCTCAAGTCAAATCACGTTGTATTTGTACTGTCTCACATGTGTTAGGTTAACGAGCCAGGTTTAAGACCCTGACAAGAAGGTCAACCAGAGAGACGAATGGAGACGGATTGTATCTGCAGCAAAGAACCTCAATGGCTCGGAACGCTGAAGAAGAAGAAGAAGAAGAAGAAGAAGAAGAAGAAGAAGAAGAAGAAGAAGAAGAAGAAGAAGAAGAAGAAGAAGAAGAAGAAGAAGAAGAAGAAGAAGAAGAAGAAGAAGAAGAAGAAGAAGAAGAAGAAGAAGAAGAAGAAGAAGAAGAAGAAGAAGAAGAAGAAGAAGAAGAAGAAGAAGAAGAAGAAGAAGAAGAAGAAGAAGAAGAAGAAGAAGAAGAAGAAGAAGAAGAAGAAGAAGAAGAAGAAGAAGAAGAAGAAGAAGAAGAAGAAGAAGAAGAAGAAGAAGAAGAAGAAGAAGAAGAAGAAGAAGAAGAAGAAGAATATATATATAGACATACACACAACACGCACTGATATTCAAACAAATTTGATTCTTGCACTCTCTATTTCTATAAT
>OY992880.1:118958135-119020635 GCA_963921405.1 Cepaea hortensis
AGGCTGATATTGGCTTACTTCATTATCAACTCTTATGGCAGCTTGTTCCCCATATATATATATATATATATATGTTGTTTTTTTTTGCATATCCTTTAAAGGACATCGCTGTCAACAGCAGCATATTTCAGCTGTCTGTTGATTTCTTGGCAAGATTACGCTCAGTAGTTTGCCATTGCTTTCTGAGCAGGCGGCTCAGTTATCACACAAGTCACCAGCGGGGGACGAACCGCTCCCAGTTCTCGCCCGCTACGAGACTCTGCGTGATAAACGGGATTACGGAGAAAGTGTTGTAACCCCTCGGCCATAGAGACCGATATTATATATATATATATATATATATATATATATATATATATATATATATATATATATATATATATATATACGGGTAGCGGGGTAGGGGTATCCCCTATCAAAGGAGAAGTAAGGCGCCTCCTTCCCTCCGCTAGCCTACGGGACACCCTTGGGCAAGGTGGAGTACCCGTTTAGCCCCCCGATCAGGGTTACGTGAAGCCATGGGTGCAGGTGGTGGATGAAGATGGAGAGCAGCCAACAGATAGTTGTAGGTTATGGTCTCCACCTTCACGACGGTAGGCAGAGGATCTCTTTTTTGAGGAGACAATGGCTACGGTCACTGACCAGTATGGTCACTGCTAGGAAGGAAAGCAATGGCAAACTACCTTCTTTACACATGCCAAGAAAATCATGTTGTGTGAAATCATCGATAATCAGAGAAACGGCGTAAATGGGTGCTCCATAGGAGCAACCTCGCCCGGTAGGGATAGTCATGCGCACCAGGTGACTCCAGACCGTCAACAGGCTACTAGGTGCAACAGATTAATATCATTGAAAGTAGGAACTTGGAACGTTAGAACAATGAATGCAGATGGAAAGTTAGAAAACATCAAAAAAGAAATGAAGAGAGAGAAGATTAACATATTAGGAATATCGGAAACGAGATGGAAAGGAGCAGGGATAAGGACAGGAGAGGATTGTAAGATTATTTACTCTGGGGGAGAAGAACAGCAAAGAGGTGTAGCCATTATATTAGATAAGCAAACATCAAATTCTGTCAAAGGATATCATGCTGTGTCAGACAGAGTCCTATTAGTAAAATTAAACGGAAGACCTTTTAAAATAAATGTCATTCAAGTATATGCCCCAACAAGTGAAAGCAGTGAAGAAAGCATAGAGGAATTTTATAATGACGTGGAGTCTGCTTTGAAGAACTGCAAAAAATCAGAAATAAATATCATAATGGGTGATTTCAACGCAAAAATAGGACAGCAAGGCGATGGATGCAGTGTAGGCAACCATGGTTTGGGAGAGAGAAATGAAAGAGGATACAGACTTGTAGAATGGGCAAAAGAACAAGAAATGGTTGTAGGAAACACCTGGTTTAAACAGCATCCTAGAAGATTATGGACATGGAGGAGTCCAGACAGCAGGATTAAAAACCAGATAGATTACATCCTGATTAGCAAAAGGTTTCGAAATGCGTTAACAGTCGTAAAAACAGTTCCAAATGCAGACTGTTACAGTGATCACAGATTAATTACAGGCACATTGAGGGTAAAGTTAAAGAAAGTCAAGTATACAGCAGGAAACCCTAAATATGACTGGTGCAAATTGAAAACTGACAAAGAAATACAAGATAATTTTAACATAGAAGTAAAGAACAAATTTGATATATTGTCTGATCTAGAGATCCTGTTTCAAGATGTAGATGATCAATGGGAAACGATGAAGAATTCAATCAGTTGCGCAGCAGAAAAAACTATTCCAAAAGTAAAGAAAGTGGGCCGTAAGACATGGATGACTGAAGAAATTTTACAACTAATGGAAACAAGAAGACAGAACAAAAATAATCCTGCCAAATATGAAGAAATTCACAGAAAAGTGAGAACCTTATGTAAGGAGGCAAAAGAAACATGGCTTGAGAAAAATTGCAGAGAAATTGAAAAACAACACAACAGTAACAATGCGAACCTAATGCACAAAAGAATTCAGGAGCTTACTAATCAAAGAACACGTACATCAGCAGGCTGCCTAAAGACAAAAGATGGAAGAGTCATAATAGAAAAAGATCAGATATTACATGAATGGTCAGATTACGTGAAAAACCTGTATGACGACAACAGAGACGAACAGTATGATGTTCAAAATAATAATGAAGGACCAGCAATTTTGAAGATGGAGGTTCAGAATGCTCTTAACCATATGAAATCTGGCAAGACCCCCGGTTCAGACAGCGTCACAACAGAAATGATTAATGCTTTAGAAGAATATGGAATAGATCAAGTTACCAGTCTGCTTAATACAATATATGATACTGGAAATATACCTCAGGAGTTATGTAATTCTGTATTTATTGCAATCCCAAAGAAATCAGGAGCCTTGGAATGTGATCAACATCGAACAATTAGTATAATGAGTCACATCACGAAGATTTTGCTAAGAATTATCATGCAAAGAGTTAGGAGGAAAATACAACCTGAAATAGGAGAAGAACAATGTGGGTTTGTGGAAGGCAAGGGTACAGTAAATGCTGTGTATATACTGAGAAACATAATCGAACGTTCTATAGAAGTAAACAAAGATCTACACCTTTGCTTTATTGACTACACAAAGGCTTTTGATAAAGTGAGACATGTCAACATGATAAGGATGCTTGAAGATCTACAAATTGATGGAAAAGATCTTAGACTTGTAAAAAACATATATTGGAAACAACAAGCTGCCATAAGAGTTGATAATGAAGTAAGCCAATATCAGCCTATTAAAAGGGGTGTGAGACAGGGATGTGTAATGTCTCCAGATCTGTTTTCCCTGTACAGTGAAAGTATTTTCAGAAATATTGAAGATATGGAAGGAATCAACATTGGGGGACGATGCATCAATAACATTAGATATGCAGATGATACAGTCTTGATTGCAGACAATGAACAGGACCTGCAAAATTTAGTAGATGCGATTGTGACACACAGTGAACAACTAGGGTTAGAATTAAATTGTAAAAAGACACAGATTATGGTCGTCACTAGGAAGGACGAAATACCACAATGTAATATACAAGTAAATGGGAATATTCTTCAACAAGTGAGCAGGTACAATTATCTCGGAACAGTAATAACATCTGATGGGAGATGCCTTGAAGAGATTAGAACAAGAATCGCCATGGCAAAAGTAGCCTTTAGCAAGATGAAAAACATATTGACCAATAAAAAGATGTCAATTGAAACGAGAAAGAGAGTGTTGAGATGCTACATTGAGCCTGTACTTTTGTATGGATGTGAAGCGTGGACAATGAGCAGTCAGGCTGAAAAACATCTGATGGCTGTAGAGATGTGGTTTCTGAGGAAAATGCAAAGAATACCATGGACAGCCAGAAAGACCAATGAACAAGTCCTTCAAGAAACAAATGAAGATCGTAAATTGATTAGAGAAATTAGACGTTAATTTTTTGGACATGTTATGAGAAGAAATGGATTGGAGAATTTGGTGACAACTGGTAAGATCGAGGGGAACAGACCAAGGGGAAGACCTAGAAGCAAGTACCTGGATGGCATGGCCTTGTGGCATAGTCGAGACAGAAACACGGAGCTGATCCACGACTCTGGTGATCGGGTGAGATGGCAGAACATGACCGCCCACACTTACCGGCATGGCACATGATGGATGGATATATATATATATATATATATATATATATATATATATATATATATATATATATATATATATATATATCGTCAGACTCCCCACCTGACTTATAGCGGTCCCCGCGACCAACGGGAATAGGCCCGCCATAGCTACCGCAGGAGATATTGCCTGTCTATTTGCAAGCAAATCTCCCATACTTCCACTGTGCGGATCTCGCGACCAGCGAGAATAGGCCCGCCGGAGATTATGCTCGTCTGCTGCGAACAAATCTCTACCGAGAGACTGAATAAGTAAAGAAACGATAAAAGTAGTGGTATTTCAATTGCGCTTGCGCTCCCACCTATGCTACATACACGAGGGGCAGTCAATAAGTCATGCCTCCTACTGTTTATCTATGTAAACGCTTTATCGGTGTGCAATTTATTAATTTAGCGGGATTCCTCATACACTCTACTGCATACACTCTACCTGTTTCAGTCACCGGTTTCGCAACAGTAACGGTTTAGAAATGGCCATCAAAGAAGTTCGGTTAAAGCAACGTAATGTCATAGAATTGCTCAATGCTGAAGGCGAGACCCCGATTCGCATCCACGAACGTTTGAGTATTGTTTATGGACATTCAACAGTGGGTGTTAGCATAGTCCGACGATGGGACAATTCAATCCTCACTGGCTGACGCAAAGCCGACTGACCGACCGCTAACCGCATTGACTCCAAACCGATAAAGCGTTTACATAGATACAAAAAGAAGCATTACTTATTGACCGTTTCTCGTATATATATATATATATATATATATATATATATATATATATATATATATATATATATATATATATATATATATATATATATATATATATATATATATATATATAGATTACATTGGCACCTTTCCGTCTTGACAGACGATAGTTTGTTACATTGTGCTTCAAAAAGTCTCAATAACTACGACTCATGGCGGTGGCGAGTGTGGCTGGTAAGGCCAATTCTTGCTGCAAATGTTTGCCCACAGTAGATGCATGTGAAAACATTGGCATTTCCACCATTTTACGTCTCTCACGCTCTGTGTGTGCTTTATCTGCAATTATTTTCTCCTTTGTCTTTATTCCATTTCTGATAGTTTCCCTCCATGCAACACGTTCAGCGGCGACTTGCTCCCAATGTGCATTATCAATGCCTGTATCAATCATGTCCCGCTTACACACATCTTTGTATCGTAGTAGAGGCCGACCCTGAGATCTCCTGCCCGTCTGTAATTCACCAAAAAAGATGTCCTTTGGTATTCTACCATCATCCATCCTCCTAACATGTCCTATCCATCTAAGTCTACGAAGACTGAGCATGGAGTAAACCGTCACACAACCTGAGCTTTCCAATACTTCAGTATTTGCGATTTTGTCTTGCCACTTAATACCAAGTATTCTTCGCAGACACCGCATATGAAAGCTGTTTAAACGTTTCTCTTGGCGTGAGTAAGTTGTCCAGGTTTCACTGCCATAAAGAAGAGTACTAAGGACACAGGCTTGGTAGACGAGGTCTTTTGTTTTGGCAGTAAGCTTCCTGTTCTCCCAGACTCTTTTTGCTAACATGTTCATTGTTGTTGCTGCCTTGCCATTCCTGATGTTGATTTCCTGATCGAGGGATAATTTGCTATTTACCTCTGTTCCTAGATATATATGTAAAATGGACTACTATCTCCAGTTCGGCGTCGTCAATAAAGATTGATGGTACACCATGTGCACCTTGTGACATAATATGTGTCTTCTTTTTGTTAATTGTCAAACCAAATTCAGAACAAGCATTGGAGAATGCAGATAGTAGATGTTGTAATTCTTCCTCAGAGTGGGTCGTAACCGCAGCATCATCCGCAAAAAGCAAATCGCTGATTAGTACCCTCCTAATTTTGGTCTTGGCCTTCAATCTCTGAGCATTATAGAAGCCACCATCTGAGCGTGAGTGAATGTATATACCGTCATCCTGATCACAAAAGGCATATTTCAGTAGAAGTGAAAAGTATATCCCAAAGAGGGGGGGGGGGGAGAGAGATATTACACAACCTTGCTTAACTCCACTCTTGATTTCAAACTCTTCTGAAGTTGAGCCATCAAACTTGATTATACCCTTCAAGCCTGTATGGAACGATTCCACAATGGACAGATGAGTTGGTGGGCAGCCAATCTTCTTTAGTGCTTTGAATAGACCCTCACGACTGACCAAATCGAATGCCTTTGTGAGGTCGATGAAGCCAATAAACAGTGGCTGATTTTGTTCCCGGCATTTTTCTTGCATCTGTCGCAATGAGAATATCATATCAATGGTAGACCGGTTCTGACGGAAGCCGCACTGTGATTCGGGGTAGACTTGATCTCCCAGGACTTGAAGTCTGCGCAGAACAATTCTGGCAAATACTTTCCCAACAATGCACAGAACTGAGATACCCATATAGTTGTTACAGTCGCTCCGATCGCCCTTAGTCTTGTACAGCGTTATGATGATTGAATCTTTGAAATCCTGTGGGACTTGTCCTTCTCGCCAGCATAGCTCTATTAGCTGGTGGATCTGTAGAGTGAGTGTGTCTTGCCCACTCCTGATTACCTCTATTGGAATCCCATCCTTACCTGGAGCCTTGCCAGACGCAAGTTCATTTATAGCACACTTAACTTCTTTTATGGTGGGAAGTGTGTTCAGGTGGTCAAGAGTTGGTAGAGCCTCTATGGCGTTGAGGGCATCATCCGCTAGTTTGGTCTCACTTGAGTAAAGCTCCAAATAGTGCTCTACCCATCTGTCCATCTGCCGTTTCTTGTCAGTGATGATTTCTCCAGTCAAGGTTTTCAATGGTGCACTTCTTTTGATCATTGGACCACAGGTTTTCTTTATCCCTTCATACATGCTTCTGATGTTTCCCTTATCACTCGCGATTTGAATGGACTCACATAACTTTATCCAATAGTCATTCGCACACTGCCTGGCAGCCTTTTGCACATCCTTCCTTGCTTGCTTCAGCTCACTCAAAGTGTTACGCGTTGGTCTTTCCTTGTTTCTTAAGAGAGCTATCTTCTTTTTATCAATCAAGGGCTGCAGTATCTGGCTGTTTGCCGCAAACCAGTCCTGCCTCTTATGATCCACAGTGCCGTAAACCCGTACCGCTGTTTTATAAATAGTTTCCTTAAGTTTACTCCATTTATCATTTACTATACAATTTTCTGATGTATCACTGAAAGCGTCTTCAAGTTGCTGTTGAAATTCAAAGCACTTTTAGGATCGCGAGTGTTAATAATATTAATCCTGGGGCTAGATTTGTGTTTAGCTGTGTAGATTATCTTTGGTCTCAGTCTAACCCTTGCAACAACCAAAGAATGATCTGTATCACAGTCAGCACTGTGGTAACTTCGAGTTAATGATGTATGGTTCAGATGTTGTCTCCGTGTGATAATGAAGTCCAGCTGATGCCAATGGCCGGATCTTGGATGTTTCCATGTGACCTTATGCAACTCTTTTGTTTTAAAAAAGGAGTTTGTAATACATAGGTCATTTCTAGTGCAATGCTCCAGCAGCCTTTGCCCATTATCATTCATGCGACCAAAGTTGTATTTTCCAAGGCACCTGGCCATGAACTCGAGTCCTTGCCCACACGAGCATTGACATCACCAAGCATATAAATGTAGTCGGATTTTGGAACTGCTTTGATCACAGAGTCTAGATGCTCATAGAACGTATCCTTCACATCATCAGAGGAAGCGAGTGTCGGTGCATATGCAGTGATAATGGTGGCAAATCCACAAGTGGTTGCCAAGCGCAGGGATAATAATCTTTCATTACCTCCAGCTGGGATATCAATCATTCCCAGTAGCGAATTCTTCACTGCAAAGCCTACACCATGTTGCCTTTTTTCTGCCTGCCCTCTACCCTTCCAAAAACAGGTGTAATTGTTTTCCCTGAGTGATCCTTCATCGGCGAGGCGAGTCTCCTGCAGGCCAGCAATATCAATGTTAAGATGATTGAGTTCAGCATCAATCACAGACGTTTTTCTCACATCGTCAATATTTGTCAAGTCAGTGGAAAATCATGGAAACATGGTTCTTACGTTCCAGGTTGCAAGCCGTAGCTTGAGGTTTCTATTATTCTTTTTATTAGTACCTGGTGCATTGGTTTTACAGCCTGCGATTCGGATTTTGTCCTAGCCCCAAGCACCCATTGAAGCAGGCAGGCTGTGGCGGATCAGCACCCAATTGGCCGGGGGCTGCCCAGCTTGAGGCGGGCGGTAGCTGATCAGAGACACCTGTAGGTGTCTCCCACCGTCAGAGGCAACGCGTGGCGCCCCATGTCTACGCCAACTGACAAGGACTTATAACCTGTAACAGTTGCCTCTCGCTTTGATTCCGAGACCGGTTAAGACCAGGGATGGAGTTATTACCTCTCCATAGCACAAAGCCTGGGCTAAAATAAAGAAACCACGTGTTGCCCATGCAGCATGATCCCTCTCTCGGCCTGCCAAGTTCACTCCAGAGGAAAGTTGACACCTATAATCTGGAACAAGACAAGCTGCAGAAGCTGCCGGATCAGTAAAACAATGCTCTAACTGTCCGCCTGTCGGAGCTTCGATCCTAGACCAGCTGCCAACCAAGGCTTAGGGCCTGGTCTGCCCTGCCATGACTATTTTGTCTTTGGGTTGCATTTCCTTGCACCAGGATAAGGCTTGTACCCTCCCAGTTGCTCTCTTCCGCCCGAAGCCGTTGGCACAATGTGGGGTGTCGGGTTTGGTAAGCGCCGCACAACATTTGGCGCTGACAGAAAGCAGGTAGTACCGTCTACTATCATACGGTAGCTCAGTCATATCTGACTACGACCTGACAAATATATATATATATATATATATATATATATATATATATATATATATATATATATATATATATATATATATATATATATATATATATATATATATAATGTAAAGAGGCTAAAAAAATAGTTCGACAGCAGTAGCGAGAATATATGAGTAATATAATCAAAGATATGGAAACTAATCACCAGAAAAACGAATCCAGAAAGTTTTTTAAAGAACTGAAGTCAATGAAACGACGGCACCAACACAACACAAATGGTTTAAAAGACAAAAATGGGAATATGATAATTACCAATGAGGAAATGTGCAACACATGGAAAGAATATTTTGTTGAATTACTAAATTATGAAGCTCCAAGTAACATTTTCCCACAGGAAGAGGTTCTAACATGCGAACCACAAATTGAAGAACCTACATTTGAAGAAATCCTATATGTAATCACACGACCTAAAAACAGTAAGGCAACTTGGACTGATGGAATTGCTGCTGAATTTATAAAGGCAGGTGGCCATGCATTACATCTAAAGCTATACGAACTAATAATAAAACATATGGAGGACAGAAGAATTACCCCATGACAGGAAAGAGTCATTATTGATACCTACCTTTAAGAAAGGAGACAAGTTCCAATGTGAAAATTATAGAGGAATATCACTACTGTCCATAAGCTATAAGATATTATCCGAAGTATTACTAAATAGACTAAAACCATATTCAGAAGACATATTAGGTGACTACCAGGCGTGTTTTAGGCAAAACAGATCAACAATAGATTAGATATTTATCCTACGACAAATAGCTGAGAAAAATTGGGAATATAAAAGAGATCTGCAAAACATTTTTGTGGATTTTAAAAAGTCTTATGATAGTGTCTATAGGAATAGTCTATGGAATGCTATGCAGGAATTTGGAATACCAGGGAAGTTAATCAACATGACTAGACTATGCATGGAAGATACTAATAATATAGTAACATATAAAGGCAGGAAATCAGACCATTTCCAAATAACATCTGGCTTGAAACAGGGTGATGCACTTTCGCCGCTACTCTTCAATCTGGCTCTAGAGAAAGTTGTAAGGAAGGTAAAGGAAGAATGTGATATTGAAGGAACATCCAAGCTGCTTGGTTATGCAGATGATATAGATATTATAGGGGAAAATGAACAAAAGACATTGGAAATATTGACTCACTTAAAGGAAAAAGCCCAACGGATGGGGCTGGTTATCAACCAAGATGAGACAGAATATATGGTAATTTCAAGAGAAGGAATGGCTAAAAACTCTGGCCACATACAAATAGATAATATGACCATTAAAAGAGCGGAAACATACAAATTACTGGGTACAATCTTCAACTGCTCCAACATAATAAGGGAAGAAATACAAACTAGAATCAGTTCTGGAAATAAGATATACTATGCACTACAACATCTACTAAAATCAACTGTGCTATCTCGTAACACCAAAATCACAATATACAAAACACTGATCAGACCAGTTGTGATGAATGGCTCTGAAACCAGGAGTACAACGAAAGGAGACGAAGCCTTTTTAAAAACCATTGAGAACAAAGTTTTAAGACGCATCTTTGGACCCATTAGGAATACACAAAGCGGAGAGTGGAAAAGAAGAAGTAACAAAGACATTAATGATCTGTTTAAGTCCCCGCTAATCACTGGTATCATGAAGGCTAATAGACTACAATGGCTGGGGCATATAGAAAGAATGGAAGATAATAGGGAAACAAAACTCGCTTACACTCAGGAAATAAATGACCGTAGACCCCGAGGTAGACCATGAAGACGCTGGAGAGATAAAACATATACAGAACTACAAGCACTTGGAATCAAGAAATGGCAAGAGAAGGTCAACTAGAGAGACGAATGGAGACGGATTGTATCTGCAGCAAAGAACCTCAATGGCTCGGAACGCTGAAGAAGATATATATATATATATATATATATATATATATATATATATATATATATATATATATATATATATATATATATATATATATATATATATTGGTCAGTCGTGAGGGTCTGTTCAAGGCACTAAAGAAGATTGGCTGCCCACCAACTCTTCTGTCCATTGTGGAATCGTTCCACACAGGCATGAAGGGTATAATCAAGTTTGATGGTGCAACTTCTGAAGAATTTGAAATCAAGAGTGGAGTTAAGCAAGGTTGTGTACTAGCTCCCACCCTCTTTGGAATATACTTTTCACTTCTACTGAAATATGCATTTCGTGATCAGGATGGTGGTATATACATTCACTCACGCTCAGATGGCGGCCTCTACAATGCTCAGAGATTGAAGGCTAAGACCAAAATTAGGAGGGTACTGATCAGAGAGTTGCTTTTTGCAGATGATGCTGCAGTTACGACCCACTCTGAGGAAGAATTGCAATGTCTACTATCTGCATTCTCCAATGCTTGTTCTGAATTTGGTTTAACAATTAGCAAAAAGAAGACACAGATTATATCACAAGGTGCACATGGGGTACCATCAATCTTTATTGACGACGCTGAACTAGAGGTAGTAGACCATTTTACATATCTAGGATCAGTGGTTAATAGCAAATTATCCCTAGATCAGGAAATCAACATCCGGATTGGTAAGGCAGCAACAACAATGAACAGGTTAAGAAAAAGAGTCTGGGAGAACAGGAAGCTTACTGCCAAAACAAAAGTCCTTGTCTATCAAGCCTGTGTCCTTAGTACTCTTCTCTATGGCAGTGAAACCTGGACAACTTACTCACACCAAGAGAACATTTTAAACAGCTTTCATATGCGGTGTTTGCGAAGAATTCTTGGTATTAAGTGGCAAGACAAGATCACAAATACTGAAGTATTGGAAAGATCAGGTTGTGTGACAGTTTATTCCATGCTCAGTCTTCGTAGACTTAGATGGATAGGACATCTTAGGAGGATGGGTGATGGTAGAATACCAAAGGATATCTTTTTTGGTGAATTACAGATGGGTAAGAGATCTCAGGGTCGGCCTCTACTACGATACAAAGATGTGTGTAAGCGGGACATGATTGATACAGGCATTGATAATGCACATTGGGAGCAAGTCGCCGCTGAACGTGTTGCATGGAGGGCAAATATCAGAAATGGAATAAAGTCAAAGGAGAAAATTATTGCAGAAAAGTCACACACCAAGCGTTTGAGACGTAAGATGGTGCATGATGGTGGAAATGACCACGTGTTCAGATGCACCCACTGTGAACGGACATTTACAGCGCAAATTGGCCTTATCAGTCACACTCGCTACCGCCATAGTTAAAAGTTATTATGCCTTTTTAAAGCACAAACTATCGTCTGTCAAGATATATATATATATGAGTGTGTGTATGTGTGCCTGAATAAGTGTAATATGATATATATATATATATATATATATATATATATATATATATATATATATATATATATATATTTACTGGACCTGGCAGGACATTGTCATATGCCGATGATGTTTTAGTGTATCGCCAGGGTAAGGATAGAGATCAGGTTGCTGTGGAACTACAAACCGAACTCAATCGCATAAGTACTTGGTGTGTTGAGGCTGGGGCAATGGTCAACCCAACAAAGGCAACAGTGACTTGGTTCTCGTTGAATAATCATATTGTCAACACTCCAACACCAACTGTACATCTGTGTTCAGAGACGGTGGAAAGAACGCAGGCAATGAATTACCTGGGGATACGGTTTGATCGGCTTTCATATGGCTGGAATCACAGCATTATACCAACGTGTGTGTACTAAGTGATTCAATGAGCATGATTCAGAAGGTCGAAGCTGGATCTGTACGTAGACAGTGGACTGAATCGCTGCGGAAGTCTGTTGTCCGTAAAGTCACCTTCATCTTCGTCCCGGGACATGCGGGAGTCGAGGGAAATGAACGAGCTGACAAACTGGCTGGCTCTGCACCCATGTAGATGGCCAGCCCATGGATCGTGCCGATGTTATTAACGTCCTTAAAGATTTGGCGAGAACAGAGGATTTTGACGTCAGTGAGTCCACATCGCTGTCCAGGATGAAAGACCTGGGAGTAAGAATCGGCACAGCCAGACGCGAGAGGTACATCGGGAAAACAAAGTGCCTCGTCAACCAACACAGAACTGGCACTATTAGCCACCGGACGCTGATGCATATGATGGGGGAGGATCTGAGCACCTATGGACATGTCCGGAGTGCACCGAAGATACCCCAACTGATAACTGATACTGATACGGTTTGATCGAAGCCTTGCTTATAATAAGCACATAGACCAGGTGATAACACAGGCCAAGCGGGGGTTGGCTGCGATGCGGGTGATGGCGGCAGCAAACTGTGAGCAGCGTCATCTATGTCTTCTATAAGAAGGGCTGGTCATGTCTGTTTTTGAGTATGTCATGGCAATCCTTACTCTCAACCGTAAGGAGATAGAAAGGATGGAAAGGATACAGAATGAAGCTATGAGCATTATTCTTGGATGTACAAGAGATACAGCATGCAGGGCGATGCTTTACCTGCTTTTTTTTCCAACCATTGAAGACATAATACAAGTCTGCAGAGCTCGCGCCTACCTCAGAGTTAACGCAAACACACAGCATCCACTGCATAGTGAAATTATGAAGGTGAAGGACAGCAGGGTAAAAAGAGGACGGTCGTGGATGGGTCAAGCCGAAGACATTCTTCAACAGGTGTGTTCACTTGAGGACTTAGAACCTGGCGAGGAGTGGGTACAAGTGCCAACAGATTTCTGCACATCCTTTTCAGTTTGCATACAACTAGACAGAAAATGCAGACAAGAAAACCCGGCAGCTGTGGAGGCGGAAGTACATGCGTTGATTTTCGAGAATTCGCTAGACAGTGACGCGGTCATCTACACAGATGGGTCGGTCGTCCAACATGTGAGAAGCTCATGGACCTTTACGGCTCGGGCCGGAGGGAGAATTGTGAAGGAGGACTCTGGTGCTTTTGCTGAGACCTCAAGTAGCCTGACTATGGAAGTCATGGCAGTAAGTAAAGCAATAACATGGCTCGAGACACAGACATTCACTAGGGCATGTTTCCTTAACGACTCCAGAGGATAGAGATGGGGGGGGGGATCCGAAGAGAATGGTTGCTGTTTCTGGAGCGGTCTCGGCTGGCAAAGATTAGTTTCATCTTCGTGCCAGGGCATGCGGGAGTACAAGGGAATGAGCGGGCTGACAAGCTCGCAGGTAACGCTACTGTGGAGATACTGTGGAGGGCGGACGCGCCATGGACCAAGCTGACATTCTGAATGCCAAAGAAGACTGATAAACCAACACAGAACTGGTGTCGTTAGCCGCTACACGCTGAGGGATTTGCTGAGGAGGGGATCCGAGCACTTATGGAATGAATGGTTCTATGTGCAATGAAGATGATCTGTCGACTAACTAAATAACTAACTAATAACTAACTAACTAACTAACTAACTAACTAACTAACTAACTAACTAACTAACTAACTAACTAACTAACTAACTAACTAACTAACTTACTAACTAACTAACTAACTAACTAACTAACTAACTAACTAACTAACTAACTAACTAACTAACTAACTAACTAACTAACTAACTAACTAACTAACTAACTAACTAACTTACTTACTTACTTACTAACTAACTATATTCATATATATATATATATATATATATATATATATATTTGTATGTGTGTGTGTGTTATTGTGCGTGCATGTGTGTGTGTGTGTGTGTGTGTGTGTGTAGAGAGAGAGAGAGAGAGAGAGAGAGAGAGAGAGAGAGAGAGAGAGAAAGAGAGAGCGTACACCAAACAAACAAACAAAAATAATCACACATTATGGTTTACATGTTGTGCCTAATATCAGGTTTACTTTTCCGTAACAGGGATTCAACAGAGAGAGATTCTGCAAAAGAGGAGGATTAGGAATTTGAGAATAGCTTCAGATCGAAACCGGGCCTTCCAATTTAAATTCGAGGATATCGCCAGTGAAGATATCAACGATGAAATACTGGACCAGAATAATCGACTCTACGATCTAGACCAGAAGGTTGTTCAATTATGTAGACACTATTAACTACTATTATAGTGCTATGGGGTTACCAAGGACATGCTGGTGTGTTGAGAAACGAACAGGCCGACATATAGGCTGAGTCTAAACCGCTGGGTGGGCTGTAGGTACACGGTGAGGCAGATGTGAATGGTCACTTTAAGATCATGTGTATAGTGTGGAATAATAGATAGATGGTCATGGCCTGGAGAGAATGGAGCAACATGGAGTGACCAGAGGAAGTGACCAACAGTCAGAACTCCGAGAAAAGGTCATCAGACACGTCATCGGACTGCAACTGGTACCATTAATATTGGGACTCTTCGATCGCTGCTGAAGATGAGGACGGGGTGTCTATGGGAATGTCCAGAGTGTTGTGATGTCTTTTGACCTGTTGGCCATGTGATTAAATACCTTCATGGGGGAACATTGATTAAATCTCTTCATGGGGGAACATTGAATGAATCTCTTCATGGTGGAACATTGAATGAATCTCTTCATGGTGGAACATTGAATAAGTCTCTTCATGGTGGAACATTGAATGAATCTCTTCATGGTGGAACATTGAATGAATCTCTTCATGGTGGAACACTGAATAAATCTCTTAATGGTGGAACATTGAATAAATCATTTCATGGTGGAACATTGAATGAATCCCTTCATGGTGGAACATTGAATAAATCCCTACATGGGGGAACATTGAATAAATCCCTTCATGGGGGAACATTGAATGAATCCCTTCATGGTGGAACATTGAATGAATCCCTTCATGGTGGAACATTGAATAAATCCCTTCATGGGGGAACATTGAATAAATCTCTTCATGGTGGAACATTGAATAAATCTCTTCATGGTGGAACATTGAATGAATCCCTTCATGGTGGAACATTGAATAAATCTCTTCATGGTGGAACATTGAATAAATCTCTTCATGGTGGAACATTGAATAAATCTCTTCATGGTGGAACATTGAATGAATCCCTTCATGGTGGAACAATGAATGAATCCCTTCATGGTGGAACATTGAATGAATCCCTTCATGGGGAAACATTGAATAAATCCCTTCTTGGGGGAACATTAAATAAATCCCTTCATGGTCGAACATTGAATAAATCTCTTCATGGTGGAACATTGAATAAATCTCTTCATGGTGGAACATTGAATAAATCTCTTCATGGTGGAACATTGAATGAATCTCTTCATGGTGGAACATTGAATAAATCTCTTCATGGTGGAACATTGAATAAATCACTTCATGGTGGAACATTGAATAAATCTCTTCATGGTGGAACATTGAATAAATCCCTTCATGGGTGAACATTAAATAAATCTCTTCATGGGGGAACATTGAATAAATCTCTTCATGGTGGAACATTGAATGAATCCCTTCATGGTGGAACATTGAATGAATCTGTTCATGGTGGAACATTGAATAAATCTCTTCATGGTGGAACATTGAATAAATCTCTTCATGGTGGAACATTGAATAAATGTCTTCATGGTGGAACATTGAATAAATCTCTTCATGGTGGAACATTGAATAAATCTCTTCATGGTGGAACATTGAATAAATCTCGTCATGGTGGAACATTGAATAAATCTCTTCATGGTGGAACATTGAATAAATCCCTTCATGGTGGAACATTGAATAAATCTCTTCATGGTGGAACATTGAATAAATCTCTTCATGGTGGAACATTGAATAAATCTCTTCATGGTAGAACACGTTTCTTCCAATTACCTTGGCGTTGACAGGATACTAAGATATGTTATGGGAAGTAAAGGCGGCCGATGTGATATTAACCACGTCACAAATCAGCTGCCAGGTGGTCTAACAATAGCACCATATACCCAATACGCGGTTGAATTGCGGTTGAATTGTCTGGAAGCAGTGTCCAGCATTGGCTCTGTGATGTGGTAGCACCATCACAAGCTGTAGGCCTGAATGCAAGGGTTAATAGGTGGCCAATCTTGGCCTCACTTTCGCAGGCGACCAGCCCAGGCGTCGAACCCGCATCCGACTGTGTTGATGACCTTATCAGAGTAGTTTTCTATCAACTTCGCTAACGCAGCCTAGTACTAAAGACCTGTGTTCGAGGCTCTGTAAAGCCCTCTATTTTTGGCGAATCCCTGGCGGCGCTGGCATATTGGTGAGTGCGCATTTCTGTCTAGACATTGGTCCGGGTTCAATTCCCAACTTAGACAGGGGTGTTTGTACCCAACAGTGTGGGTCTGGTGTCGGCCCGGCCTAATCAAAATAGATCCCAGACAATATTAAAGACATTTCTGGGAACTATATGGCAAGGAGAGGTGACGAGGAAGAGAACTGGTCACTTACACCTTATGCGTCATGGTATGGAAATATTTGAAGGTCTAACACTTCAAAGCCCAACGGCAGGACCTGCTGTTGGGCCACCATGACCTCTTTAGCGCAGCAAAGTCTGAACCTCAGTCTCCTAGCATGCCTGTGTCATGTAGTTGTTACCTGTGCTTCTCCTGGCATGCCTGTGTCATGTAGTTGTTACCTGTGCTTCTCCTGGCATGCCTGTGTCATGTAGTTGTTACCTGTGCTTCTCCTGGCATGCCTGTGTCATGTAGTTGTTACTTGTGCTTCTCCTGGCATGCCTGTGTCATGTAGTTGTTACCTGTGCTTCTCCTGGCATGCCTGTATCATGTAGTTGTTACTTGTGCTTCTCCTGGCATGCCTGTGTCATGTAGTTGTTACCTGTGCTTCTCCTGGCATGCCTGTGTCATGTAGTTGTTACTTGTGCTTCTCCTGGCATGCCTGTGTCATGTAGTTGTTACCTGTGCTTCTCCTGGCATGCCTGTATCATGTAGTTGTTACTTGTGCTTCTCCTGGCATGCCTGTATCATGTAATTGTTACCTGTGCTTCTCCTGGCATGCCTGTGTCATGTAGTTGTTACTTGTGCTTCTCCTTTTTCTTATCTCTTGGATGTTGACCTCTTTTATGTTTTATAGTTAACCTACGTGTCTTCGGATGACCAAACCAAGGCCCTTTATTTATGTACACTGTACACGATGGTTAAATGTGTTATTTGCATTTCATCTCCGATAGATGTACTGTTGAGTCATGTTTTTATTATGCATCTATAAAGCAGATAGACTGTCATTGCTTTCCTTCATGGGTCAGTGACCATTATGGCATGTGACCGTATCTGTTGTCCATAAAAAGAGATCATTTGCCTACCGTCACCGACTTAAGTGCATAACTATTATAATTGTTGGCTGTTTTCAAGCAGGTAAGTTATGTAATTTTAGCAGCTATGTTATTTCCTTTCAAACATGTTGTTTACATCCTTTCAGTATGTGTGTTATGTCCTTTCAAACAGATGGTTTATGCAATTTCAAACAGGTGTATGTCCCTTCAAATATGTGTGTTATGTACTTTCAAGCTTGAGTGCCATGACCTTTCAAGCAGGCATGTGTGCTATGCCATTTCAAGCAGGTGTTTTATGCCCTTCAAACAGGTGTGTTATGTAGTTAAAAGTAGGTGTGCTGTGTCCTTTCAGCAGGTATGTTTTGTCCTTCAAGCAGGTGTGTTATGTCATTTCAAGCAGGTGTGTTATGTCCTTACAAGTAGGTGTGCTTTGTCCTTTCAAAAAGGAATGCTATGTTAATAAGTGAATCATCGTCTACTGTAATCTTAGACGAAAATAATTATTAGCTTACAAACAGCCATTTTGATTTCCTGCATTAAATATCAGTCTATGATACGTCACAATAAATATATTCACTTCATGCATACTTGCAAGTTCCATTTATGAGACATATCAACCAAAGAGATGAAATGCAAAAATTAGCCGTATTTGGGCAAATAATACCAGGCAAGAGAGACAGGGGAAGACAAAGAAGATTACGCGTGGAAAGACTGGGCATCTGGGCAACAAATAATAGTATAATCATCTCTGTATTCATCAAAATGTCATGTCAACTGAGTGAGCCATGGTAGCCAACGTGTTTCCCAGACTAAGCACAAGAAGAAGAAGAAGAAGAAGAAGAAGAAGAAGAAGAAGAAGAAGAAGAAGAAGAAGAAGAAGAAGAAGAAGAAGAAGAAAATGGAGAAGAAGCCTTAGTAGTAGTAGTAGTAGTAGTAGTAGTAGTAGTAGTAGTAGTAGTAGTAGTAGTTGTTGTTGTAGTAGTAGTAGTAGTAGTAGTAGTAGTAGTAGTAGTAGTAGTAGTAGTAGTAGTAGTAGTAGTAGTAGTAGTAATAGTAGTAGTAGTAGTAGTAGTAGTAGTAGTAGTAGTAGTAGTAGTAGTAGTAGTAGTAGTAGTAGTAGTAGTAGTAGAAAGAGGAGGCGGTAAATTATTAGAGGAACATGACAACGGAGAAGAGGAGTGAGAAGGAGGAGAACAGGGAGGAGAAAGAGGAGGATGAGAAAATGAAATTAAGAAGAAGAACAATAATAAGAGTAACAACATTATCTTCGCATATACACGTGTTGTTTACACAAAGTATCATTTATATGTGTTTTATAGGTGTTTCATTTATTTTCCAAACCTGCAATGCGTATATATGCCGTAGCATGTTAAATTCTTCAAGAATATGATCATCATCTGACTTTGATGTTTGTCTAGCTCGCCAACATCCGGGGTCTGAGAGCTGAGGTTGACAGACTTCAGAATACAGTAGAAGAGGTTAGATATGTCACAGAAAAGACGATCGCCGCAGACAGTCGCGGGGGCCTCAATGAAAGCAGTATCGCGGATGACATTCAGGAGGCATATCAAGAGGTAAGGATGTGAACTTTGTGTTCCCGGCTCGGGTGAAACACTCTGGCAGACTGCTGTCCGACCATTTACAATGTGTAACGTTGTCTACCTCTTGCTCACAAGAAACACTTTCAAATCAACAAATGTACTGATGACGAGGTAGCGGGTTCAACCCCTACACCAGCCTGTTGAACTAAAAATGCTGTCCAAATCAATATGTATCTCAATTTCCTCCTACTAATGTTCAGAATAAATAACTGTATGTTTAGTCCTCACTGTAATGTTGTCAGATCGGCGGTAGAACAAAAAATCCATCACGTACAATTATTCACAGAACTGTCATAGACATAAATAATCAGACGGGACAGTGATGATTCCCGGCAGGTATATTATGTGGCTACTGGCGGATGCAAGTTGTTGGCATTCCCGAGACTGAGCTCCTCACGTGCCAGTCTGTTTGTTGTTAATGGACGTCAGTGTGACGTTTTCGCTGTTGACAACTTGTCTCCTAGTTTCTCTGTGGGGGGTTTTGGCTTATAGGATTTCTACATACTTTCTATGACGTCATTCCGTCTGTACGCTATATGGCAGACTAGGAGACGTAAATTACAAGTACCTCTGAAGTCGGAGTGCGTTCGTCTAGAGACTTGTAATAGGGGAAACTATTCCACACCCAAAATGCATTCCAGTGCACAAGAAGTAGTCTTACATGTAAGGCCAACGCTTGGGTTCAGAGAGGGCGAACACACACACACACACACACACACAATTACATACACACACGCGCATACGCACACACACACACACACACACACACACAATTACATACACACACGCGCATACACACACACACACACGCACACACACACACACACACACACACACACACACACAAACACACACACACACACACACACACAATTACATACACACACACAAACACACACACACACACACACACACACACACACAATTACATACACACACGTGCATACGCACACACACACACACACACACACACACACACACACACACACACACACAATTACATACACACACGCGCATACGCACACACACACACGCACACACACACACACACACACACACACACACATCAACAAAGGGAAATCGGTTCATTCCTGTATATGCCGAAAAATAAACGATTGCTCAAATATAATATGGCATTGGAAATTAGTACTGCCAATCCTTTTTATTGCACACATAAACGTTTATTTAAAATTATAATTTACCGTGGGAATAAAACATGCTCCACTTTCAAACAATACTTGTTATTGTACGTTTTAAGTGTTTTTACTGAAGTATTATTCATTTATTCACTTCATATGAAATGTAAGTCTGGAGTGTGCACCTGCTGAGACGCAGCGAAATGTGCCAGACAACAAATCGTGCAGCCTATTGTTTGTGGGATCTGCATTTAAACATGCTATATTATGGCGACTTTTATTAAGTAACTTGCTAACTCTAACTAATAATGTTCCACCGGCGCTGTGGCAAAGGGGTTACGAACGCAAATCGCAATCCCACAAACCGCATTCCAAACACAGCTGCAGTTGGTTTGGAACAAACCGCCTTGCGTTGATTTTATACAATGGTATGAGTGCTGGTCGTTCAGGCAGCAATTTCAATCTACTAAACGTAAACTTGCCAAGATATCACAGTTAAAATATGCTGAGGTTGACAGAATCGCCATGTACAGGATATGTAGCTAACTTTAACTACGTAATGTTCTAGTGATGAACTTTGACTACGTAATGTTCTAGTGATGAACTTTGACTACGTAATGTTCTAGTGATGCATGGAAGATAAGCTAACAATGTTGTATAAACATTAAGCAAGTGAGAATACACCTGGACCATTGTATTGACATCATGTCTGATCGCGTCTTATTTCTTTAATCAGTTTAGAGATTTCATTGATTTCTTGTAGGACATTCCCATTCGTTTTTCTGTCCATCGATGGTATTTGTATTTTCTCAGAAAACGTATGTCTGCTGATACTTCTCAGCTACTCTGCTCACTGCCCATGTTTCATATACATACAACTGTATGGGTTCAATATAGCACATCAGCACACTACTGCAGCTACATTGTTTTATGTGTGGGTATGTTTGCCATCCTGCATATTAATCACTATTGTGAGTTTAATTTTAATTCACTAAAGCTGTGTTGCTGTAGTCATTATTTGCCCTTTGTCAGCATAACCGAATATATAAGAGCCTTTGCTCTTAAACTTCCAGTTTGCTGATGCCTAGGAGCGAGTTCAATCCCTACACCCGTCAGTTGGATTAAAATATTGACTTCTCGTCCTTGACTTGGGGACGTAATATAATTAATTACATGTACCTCAGAAGTCAGAGTCGATTCACCTGATGTCGCATCAGGTAGGTAATAGGGACAGCTAATCCACATGCACAATCAGTCCAGTAACGTGAGGTCAAAGCCAGCTAAGCTAAGAATTAATTAATCCCAAATTATGTCGTCCTCATGATTTTAAATCAATTAATTTACGGTTGTAGAGAAACAGAAGCTGGTAGTCAAGTTTCATTCGCACGAGATGCCAGGCCAAGTTTACTTTAGTGTTTAGTTTTTCTCCTTCTTCGTTAATCTTTCGAGGGAAGTACGTCACACCAAGCTATGTGCCTCAAACGTCAGTGTGCCAGATCTCCGCATGCATGTATGTAAGGTTTATTTTGTCTAGACAGATTCCACCCAAAGTAACAGGCTCGTTCTATCCGTGGGTTGGTTTTCTTTCCTGACAATAATTCTAGAACAAGGGTCTTACGGCCTATTCTTTGTGGCTTCCAACTGCCTGGAACCTGTAATGTGCTCAAATGGCACACCGGACATTCTGTTCTGTTTTTTTTTTTTTTTTTGCTTGTATCCGAGAAGGTGAGGTTTCTGATCACACAACCTCAGAGATGACTACACGTGTGATATCACTAGATAGATACCAGTGGTTCCTGGGAAAACTCTCAGCTCTTGTTTGGATCTGACTACCCCAGAGATGACGAGCACGTGTGATATCACTAGATAGATACCAGTGGTTCCTGGGAAAACTCTCAGCTCTTGTTTGGATCTGACTACCCCAGAGATGACGAGCACGTGTGATATCACTAGATAGATACCAGTGGTTCCTGGGATCACTCTCAGCCTTTGTTGGGATCACACTACCCCAGAGATGACGAGCACGTGTGATATCACTAAATACCAGTGGTTCCTGGGAACACTCTCAGCCTTTATTGGGATCTGACTACCCCAGAGATGACGAGCACGTGTGATATCACTAAATACCAGAGAATCCTGGGAACACTCTCAGCCTTTGTTGGGATCTGACTACCCCAGAAATGACGAGCACGAGTGATATCACGAGATAGATACCAGAGATTCCTGGCAACACTCTCAGCCTTTGTTGGGATCTGACTACCCCAGAGATGACGAGCATGTGTGTTATCACTAAATTCCAGTGGTTACTGGGAACACTCTCAGCCTTTATTGGGAACTGACTACCCTAGAGATGACGGGCACGTGTGATATCACTAGATACCAGGGGTTCCTGGGAACATTCTCAGCCTTTTTTTTTGGGACCACACTACCCCAGAGATGACGAGCACGTGTGATTCACTAGATACCAGAGGTTCCTGGGAACACTCTCAGCCTGTTTTGATATAGAAGCCAGTTCCTCCCGAGCCTAAGGCTCCCCTCACACTCCCTTATGTTTAACGCATCTGCAATAGCCAGTGCAGAGTCCCAATACTAATGATACTAGTAGGAGTCTGAATATATGTCCGTCTGGCCTTTTCTCTGAGTTGTGAGTGTCGGCCAGATCCTCTGGTCACTCCCTGCACACCATTCTACCCAAGTTATGATAATCTACCCGTTCTTCTGCACTATTCACATGATTCCATAGAGCCCCGACCACGTCTGCCTTATCATGCACCAATACCCCATCTAGGGTTACAGACCCAGCCAATGTTCCCCCTTCTCGCTTTTCAACACACCATCATGTTCTTGGGGTGGGGCTAGGGGGGAATCCAACAGATGCTTTCAAATTTTAATTGTTTAATCGAACGAGAATCCTACTAACGGCACTTTTCTTAAAATGTCCACTAAATATCTTCTCTGGTTCTATGAGAGAACATATTGCTACATATACTTGTTTAAATCTCGATCAACCATGTAGCGACTTGAGGCGTTTATGACGCTAGCCGCTTATTTTTATAGACCAATCTTAATTTACAAAGTTCGGCGGGATGTAGATTCGAACATATGAAAACCGGGTCAGCAGACAAATATGCTAGCCACACGACCGCGGCTCCACTTACCAGATGATAGATTGGTTTAAAGGGAGAGAAGATTGGCACCTCCAAGAAGGTATAAAATTACCCGGAGATTCGACTGCGGTTTGCAGACTAATTGTTGATGATAATTTAGGGGTAGCCATACGACGCTTTACCGAGTTAAGGATAATTTGATTTGATTATTTGATTGTTTCGGGATTTGAAATTTAAATATTGAGCACAACCTACTACTGGCAACGCTGATCGTATTCTGGTATGAACCTAAGGCTTATCCACGTCAATATGGAAGCACTATACTCGAGTTTCGCTCTCGTTTGAGCTCGTCAGTAGTACATATCCCTGACCGGATCCGGAAACAAGCCCCGGATCACTGGCGTGTGAAGCGGGTGTGTAACCACGCGACATACGCTGGACACGCCAAATTATCATAACAGAATATTACAACGTTACCCATCGTAGGCTATGCTAAAGATTGCCCAATCGCCGTGACTGACGTCCGTCAATCGATGTGTACCAGAACGGTCAGGACTTCTCACTGGCAAGGAACACCAGGCCTCCTAACATCCAGTGAGCAATAATCAAATTGATTATTTGGTTGTTTCGGGATTTGAAATTTAAATATTGAGCACAACCCACTACTGGCAACGCTGATCGTATTCTGGTATGAGCCTAAGGCCTATCCACGTCAATATGGAAGCACTATACTCGAGTTTCGCTCTCGTTTGAGCTCGTCAGTAGTGCATATCCCTGACCGGATCCGGAAACAAGCCCCGGATCACTGGCGTGTGATAACTTGATTTATTTGTGAGTCATTTTATTAAGTGGATGTAAAACCGTATCTTTTAAACAGGCTCTCACGATCAGCGCGGGTCTGAATGAAGTGGCAGAGAAGGTGTATGAAAACACGCGTCAGATTTCAGCTCAGAAGTTGGACGTTGATCAGACGATTGCAAGACTTGACTACACCACACGTATGATTCTGTTTGTGCACATGCCGTCATTAATATAATTAGGATGCTTCATTTTATCCAGTTCATTTGACTGTATAGCATTTTGCCGTCTTAACAGACAATAGTTAAAAAAACGTACGATTATGTGTGGGCACATGACGTTATTAATATAAATAATAGTAATAATATATGTTTACATATCCTTTACAGGACATCGCTGTCAACATCAGCATCTTTCAGTTGATTGTTGATTTCTTGGCAAGATTAAGCTCAGTAGTTTGCCATTGCTTTCTGAGCGGCCAGCTCACATACCCTGTAAATTACCGACTCGATTCGAATCATTGCTGTTCTCACCGTAGTCACGTTACTTACGAGAGTATACGAGATTACGGAGAAAAGTCACTAACATCTAGGCCAGGAAGCCAGCATTAATATAAATAAGATCCAGTTCATTTAACTGCTTGGCACTTTGCCGTCTTGATAGACAATAGTTTATAAAATGGAGATGTTCCTCTATATAGCAAAAATATAGACTGAATTGTAAAACGATGTATTGCCCATGCAGCATGATCCCTCTATCGGCCTGCCTATTTTCATTCAAAGGAAAGATAAGTTGAATACGTCTTCAACAGTGTAAGTTGCAGAAGCTACCGGAATAGCAAAGCAAACTGTCCGTCTGTTAGAGCTTCGATCCTAGACCAGTTACAGACTGAGCATTTGGGTAGAGTCTGCCCGGCCAAGACTTTCAGTATTTAGGTTGCATTTCCTCGCAAAAGGATAAGACTCTCCCAATTGTACTACTACGCCAGAAGCCTTTGGCACAATTTGGGGTGTGGGGTTTGGAGGGCGCCGTCCAACATTCGATGCTAATCGTCAACTATTATACAGTTTAAAAAGTTAGTTGCATATGCTTTACAGGACGTCTGTAGTCAACACCAGTATATTTTGCTATTGTTGATGTCGTGGTAAGTTTACGTTCAGTAGTTTGCCATTGCTTTCTAAACGACCGACACTATTACCATTGAGTTAATAATCAGCGCAACGCGGTCTGCTGCCAAATCATGCGCAGCTGTGTTTCTAACGCGGGTAAACGGGATAATGAACCGCGCCCGTCACTCCTTCGCTACGGAGTTCGGCCTATTATACAGTAGCTCGGTCATATCTAACTAACACCTGACTATACAGTTCATTTGACAGCAGGCAATACTCATCCCTCTTACCCACCAAAGTCACCTCATAGGGTCCGCTAGCGAAGTTGATATCGAACTGTGATGGTATAGTCATGAGTACGGTTGAACTCGAGTTCGACATCTGGACTCGTCGCTTGTCAAAGTGAGGCAAATATTGGCCACCTGTTCCTGCTTGCTCTCAGGCCTACAACATTTGTTGGCGCCATCCCATCACAGTCGGATAGTAGAAAACTGCCTCGGGATAAATGTGTAATTATATGTAGCATGCATGCTGCACGATTTGGACATAGATGTGTTAATAACATTGCATTCATGTCACACGCACGTAATCAGGTGCAGGATACAACTAAACACACTTGATGTGAGGTCACAACAGTGAGGACTAAACATACACAGATAATTAAAATGAACCTGATTTCTTCATTTATGAAATCTTATTTCAAGAGGCAGATGAGTACACATATTTAGGTAACAACACACACAACATTGACAGAGGGACAGACAGGCAGGCACAGAGACAGACAGAGAGACATACTGACAGACAGACAGGCATAGAGACAGACATAAAGACAGAGAGACAGATTGCCATACTGACTGACATACAGACAGGCAGACACAGAGACAGACAAAGAGACAGACTTACAGACAGATTAACAGACATTCAGATAACTAAGTGTATGTATCTCTCAACATTTCCAGTTGTGGCTACCGAAGTCTCTCTGAACGTGGATGCAGAAGGTCTAGCAACCGCAAACGTGACCCATCCTGGATTCCCGGATTTCTATCATGGATTTCTGACTGGCTTTGAGCACCGCATCAGGTACGCTATTATTGTCTCCTAGTCGTGTACAGGTGTGTTTGTTGCCACATGCGTAGATGCATGTGTGTGTAGAATTGTGTACGTAAATACTGGTATGTGTTCGCTTGAAGTATGAAAAGTAATATAAAATAACAGAGATGGTGAAAGAAAAAAAGAAAGAAAGAAAGAAAGATTTAAAGAAAGAAAGATTTAAAGAAATAAAGAATGAAAGAAAGAAAGAAAGAAAGAAAGAAAGAAAGAAAGAAAGAAAGAAAGAAAGAAAGAAAGAAAGAAAGAAAGAAAGAAAGAAAGAAAGAAAGATCATTTTATAAAAAATAAAAATGAAAATGATGAAGGAGAAGTAGAAATAATCGTTTCTGTCGGCCAGATATCCTACTGTGATGGGTTCTGTAATAAACATACATGATTTGTTTTCCTGTCATATAAGTATAAACAAGAAGTTGAGACTAGACGACGCATTAGACAACATTAACATTGGAAGCTATAGTTACTAACCGGGATTCGAACCTGTCACATCAAAATGACAACAGCTTTCGCTGCAGGAACAAGTGTAAATCAAGTCACCACCAAGTAGACACCCCTAGAAAAGATGCCTCCATTAGCCAGGTCTATCATCCACATAAACCCATTACTATCCTCAGTTCTGTGAAGTCAAGGCAGAAATGTAGGACATGGTTTGGTGTATGAATGCTCTACACTTGATAGAGGCTGAGTCAGTGAGAGCCATTCGGTAGAGGTGAGCTCTGAGTCCACAATGCCCTCTTCTGAGTCTGAAGATTGTGGTCTGTGAATTTCTGCCAAATTCATCTTTGCTGTCGTGTTCTGGTCTCTTGGTTGTTGTTGTTGTTTTTTCCCCCCCTATAAATTGTCATCATTGATTGTTATATTAGTGTTCTTGTTTCCCTTAGTTAGTCAGGTCTTAGTCAGATATGACTGAGCTACCGTATAACAGTAGACGGTACTACCTGCTTTCTTTCAGCGCCGAATGTTGGGCGGCGCTTACCAAACCCGACACCCCACATTGTGTCAACGGCTTCGGGCGGAAGAGCGCAATTGGGAGGGTACTAGCCTTATCCTGGTGCGAGGAAATGCAACCCAAAGACAAAATAAGTCATGGCAGGGCAGACCAGGCCCTGAGCCTTGGTTGGCAGCTGGTCTAGGATCGAAGCTCCGACAGGCGGACAGTTAGAGCATTGCTTTGCTGACCCGGCAGCTTCTGCAGCTTGTCTTGTTCCAGATTATAGGTGTCAAAATTCCTCTGGAGTGAACTAGGCAGGCCGAGAGAGGGATCATGCTGCATGGGCAACACATGGTTTCTTTATTTTAGCCCAGGCTTTGTCCTATGGAGAGGCAATAACTCCATCCCTGGTCTTAACCGGTCTCGGAATCAAAGCGAGAGGCAACTGTTACGGGTTATAAGTCCTTGTCAGTTGGCGTAGATATGGGGCGCCACGCGTTGCCTCTGACGGTGGGAGACACCTACAGGTGTCTCTGATCAGCTACCGCCCGCCTCAAGCTAGGCAGCCCCCAGCCAATTGGGTGCTGATCCGCCACAGCCTGCCTGCTTCAATGGGTGCTTCGGGCTAGGACAAAATCTGAATCGCAGGCTGTAAAACCAATGCACCAGGTACTAATAAAAAGAATAGAAACCTCAAGCTACGGCTTGCAACCTGGAACGTGAGAACAATGTGCCCAGGATTTTCCACTGACTTGACAAATATTGACGATGTGAGAAAAAAGGCTGTGATTGATGCTGAACTCAATCGTCTTAACATTGATATTGCTGGCCTGCAGGAGACTCGCCTCGCTGAGGAAGGGTCACTCAGGGAAAACAATTACACCTTTTTTTGGAAGGGAAGAGGGCAGGCAGAAAAAAGGCAACATGGTGTGGGCTTTGCAGGGAAGAATTCGCTACTGGGAATGATTGATATCCCAGCTGGAGGTAATGAAAGATTATTATCACTGCGCTTGGCAACCTCTTGTGGATTTGCCACCATTCTCACTGCATATGCACCGACACTCGCTTCATCTGATGATGTGAAGGATACGTTCTATGAGCAGATAGACTCTGCGATCAAGGCAGTTCCAAAATCCGACTACATTTATATGCTCGGTGATTTCAATGCTCGTGTGGGCAAGGACTCGAGTTCATGGCCAGTGTGCCTGGGAAAATACAACATCGGTCGCATGAATGATAATGGGCAAAGGCTGCTAGAGCATTGAACTAGAAATGACCTATGTATTACAAACTCCTTTTTTAAAACAAAAGAGATGCATAAGGTCACATGGAAACATCCAAGATCCAGCCATTGGCATCAGCTGGACTTCATTATCACACGGAAACAACATCTGAACCATACATCATTAACTCGAAGTTACCACAGTGCTGACTGTGATACAGATCATTCTTTGGTTGTTGCAAGGGTTAGACTGAGACCAAAGAGAATCTACACAGCTAAACACAAGTCTAGCCCCAGGATTAATATTACTAACACTCACGATCCTGGAAAATGCTTTGAATTTCAACAGCAACTTGAAGACGCTTTCAATGATACATCAGAAAATTGTATAGTAAATGGTAAATGGAGTAAACTTAAGGAAACTATTTATAAAACAGCGGTAGGGGTTTACGGCACTGTGGATCATAAGAGGCAGGACTGGTTTGCGGCAAACAGCCAGATACTGCAGCCCTTGATTGATAAAAAGAAGATAGCTCTCTTAAGAAACAAGGAAAGACCAACGCGTAACACTCTGAGTGAGCTGAAGCAAGCGAGGAAGGATGTACAAAAGGCTGCTAGGCAGTGTGCGAATGACTATTGGATCAAGTTATGTGAGTCCATTCAAATCGCAAGTGATAAGGGAAACATCAGAAGCATGTATGAAGGGATAAAGAAAGCCTTTGGTCCAATGATCAAAAGAAGTGCACCGCTGAAAACCTTTACTGGAGAAATCATCACTGATAAGAAACAGCAGATGGATAGATGGGTCGAGCACTATTTAGAGCTTTACTCAAGTGAGACCAAGCTAGCGGATGATGCCCTCAACGCCATAGAGGCCCTGCCAACTCTTGACCACCTGGACACACTTCCCACTATAACAGAAGTTAAGTGTGCTATAAATGAGCTTGCATCTGGCAAGGCTCCAGGTAAGGATGGGATTCCAATAGAGGTAATCAGGAGTGGGCAAGACACACTCGCTCTACAGATCCACCAGCTAATAGAGCTATGCTGGCGAGAAGGACAAGTCCCACAGTATTTCAAAGATTCAAACATCATAACGCTGTACAAGAACAAGGGAGATCGGAGCGACTGTGACAACTATAGGGGTATCTCACTTCTGTGTATTGTTGGGAAAGTATTTGCCAGAATTGTCCTGCACAGACTTCAAGTCCTGGGAGATCTAGTCTACCCCGAATCACTGTGCGGCTTCCGTCAGAACCGGTCTACCATTGATATGATATTCTCATTGCGACAGATGCAAGAAAAATGCCGGGAACAAAATCAGCCACTGTTTATTGCCTTCATTGACCTCACAAAGGCATTCGATTTGGTCAGTCGTGAGGGTCTGTTCAAAGCACTAAAGAAGATTGGCTGCCCACCAACTCTTCTGTCCATTGTGGAATCGTTCCACATAGGCATGAAAGGTATAATCAAGTTTGATGGCTCAACTTCAGAAGAGTTTGAAATCAAGAGTGGAGGTTGTGTACTATCCCCCACCCTCTTTGGGATATACTTTTCACTTCTACTGAAATATGCCTTTCGTGATCAGGATGACGGTATATACATTCACTCACGCTCAGATGGTGGCCTCTATAATGCTCAGAGATTGAAGGCCAAGACCAAAATTAGCAGGGTACTAATCAGAGAGTTGCTTTTTGCGGATGATGCTGCGATTACGACCCACTCTGAGGAAGAATTACAACATCTACTATCTGCATTCTCCAATGCTTGTTCTGAATTTGGTTTAACAATTAACAAAAAGAAGACACAGATTATGTCACAAGGTGCACATGGTGTACCATCAATCTTTATTGACGACGCCGAACTGGAGATAGTAGACCATTTTACATATCTAGGATCAGAGATAAATAGCAAATTATCCCTCGATCAGGAAATCAACATCAGGATTGGCAAGGCAGCAACAACAATGAATTTGTTAGCAAAAAGAGTCTGGGAGAACAGGAAGCTTACTGCCAAAACAAAAGTCCTCGTCTACCAAGCCTGTGTCCTTAGTACTCTTCTTTATGGCAGTGAAACCTGGACAACTTACTCACGCCAAGAGAAAAGTTTAAACAGCTTTCATATGCGGTGTCTACGAAGAATACTTGGTATTAAGTGGCAAGACAAAATCACAAATACTGAAGTATTGGAAAGATCAGGTTGTGTGGCGGTGTATTCCATGCTCAGTCTTCGTAGACTTAGATGGATAGGACACGTTAGGAGGATGGATGATGGTAGAATACCAAAGGACATCTTTTTTTGTGAATTACAGACGGGTAGGAGATCTCAGGTTCGGCCTATACTACGATACAAAGATGTGTGTAAGCGGGACATGATTGATACAGGCATTGATAATGCACATTGGGAGCACGTCGCCGCTGAGCGTGTTGCATGGAGGGCAACTATCAGAAATGGAATAAAGACAAAGGAGAAAATGATTGCAGATAAAGCACACACAGAGCGGGAGAGACGTAAGATGGTGCAAAATGGTGGAAGTGACCATGTTTTCACATGCATCTACTGTGGGCAAACATTTGCAGCAAGAATTGGCCTTACCAGCCACACTCGCCACCGCCATGGATGGTAGTTATTAAGCCTTTTTGAAGTACAATGTACCAAACTATCGTCTGTCAAGACGGAAAGGTGCCAATGATGTTTCCCTTCAGCTCTGAGATGGAAAGGGTCGATTGAAGTTTCCTCCAGCCTTCGCCAGCTCGTCTGCCTGTTCATTTCCAGAGATACCACAGTAGGGTGTTATCAACTCCAAGACTCGTTCTGTTGTTGGAGACATAGTTCTAAGGGTGTTTTTTATTTGTGGGTGATGTTGTCCAGTTTGGAGCATGGGATGGCTTGGAGGACTGACTTTGAGTCTGTGAAAACAACGATTTTCTGCGTGAATTCTAAGCGACTATTTAGCAATAAAGCAGTGTCCAACACTATATACAACTAAAAGAAAGAGAACCTTTTTTTTTTTGTTTGATCATATACAGAGAAGAGAGGCATCGGAAAATAGTATGACGACTTCAAAGATCACTTGGAGAATAAGCAGAAGCAGACTGATGGAGACGGATTGTATTTGCAGCAAAGAACCTCAATGGCTCGGAACGCTGAAGAAGAAGAAGAAGAAGAAGACTGATGGAAATGATGCTGAAAAGAGTAAGACTGTGGCATAGAGGAATATAATTAACGGAATAGATCGGGTGATATTCTTGTTCTAATCTCTACAAGACATCGTCCACCAGATCTTCCATCCTAAGTGGGTGGTTAGCTATCTGACTCAAATCTTAGGAGTAGAATTATTTATCAGGTTCGATCCCTGTTTCCATCTGGGGATTGTTCCATGAACCATTGATATTTAATATCACACATCATAATGATATCTTCGGTAGTGAGATTGATAGCGTGCCTAGTGTGGAAAACAGGAAGTTACTGTGCAAGTTGCGTATATGAAACATCTCATGATAGTTGCCCAATGCAAATAGTGGGCTGTAAGGTTGCTATGCTGGCAGAAACAGATACCAAAAGCCAACACGTATCCATGGGTTGACAGAGTCCGTTACTTTGTATGGAATCGTCTAGAAAGTCGGACACACTGATTTTCATCATTCTTGTGGGTTGGGGTTTGTGGTTTTTCTATACCACACTGTGATGTGAACAGTAATAATGTATAATCAGGATATCGAATCTCTGGTCCCGGGAAGGTTAACCCGGTCAACAAATACCCGCAGAAGTCGGATGTGTCGGCCTAACGGCGCAAGAACGCAGCTCTGCCGTAAACAGGCACAACACAATCACATCCGGAAAAAAAAAACAACTCCGGATGAACGTAGAAGAAGAAGAATCTCTGGTATCTCATTACCACCGATATTTAGGGCATCACATTGCTCTTTGATTATATCATCTCTGACATTTCTCATTATAGTTTCGGCGTACATATTAAACAAATAGGGAGACAGCACACAGTCCTTACGGACTCCTTGCTTGATGTCAAACCAATCTGACGTCTCGCCATCTATTATAACCACAGTTTGTTGGTCTAGATAGAACATTTTTATGCGTTGTACTACATGTAATGGAAAGCCCATTTTTCTCATGATTTAGCAAAGTTTCTGATGTTTACACAGTCAAATGCCTTTGAATAATCCACAAAACATGAGAATATGTTTACATTAAATTCCCTACACGTCTCTTTTATTAAATGCATGTTGAGAATGTGACCTCTTGTTCCTCTTCCCTGTTTAAATCCAGCTTGAGCCACGTTATTCTTTTCATCCATTTTCTTACGAAGTCTTCCCATTATGATATTTAGTAGAGTTTTACTTGCATGGCTGATCATGATCAAGATATTATACTTGTATTACTAATATATACATATATTCACGTAGATTTTTCATTTAGTTGTATTAGTGTATGTTTGTTGTTTGTGTGCTGATGACGCTTTTAGCCGCAACGTCCATTTTGACACTTGTGGGTATGCTCTAGTAAAGCGGACCGATTCATCTTACAGTAACAGTAAACCAGTCTTCAACATTGGGACCATCGCGACTACAAGACTGCTTGCCGGTTCTGTGGTCATGAGTTCGACTCGGCATCGGAAAGGGGCGGGGAAGGGGTTAAAATAGACCTGAGCTGCCAAGTCGACCCATTATAAAATGTGTACCAGGAGATGTCTCTGGAAATAAAGGCAGGCGGTATGATATTTTCCACATCATCCACCGAGTGTCGATTGGTTTATAAACATATGGGACCCTCACCATATACCCAAGGCCAAGGTCATATACTAAGGCGTGTAACACAGCGTGTGACTGTTCTACTACATTTCAAGACTAGCCAGCACGCTGGTGTAACCTTTTGTACTTTACACTGACAATCGTATGAGTGGGATCGGAAAAGGGTTCAAGTCCTGTGCTCGTCGTTTGCTACGAAAGAGAAACGCAAGTCGATCCTTCCTCTGAGTAGGCAGGTCTACAAATATCGTGAAATGTCCTAAAGCTTCTTATAACCACAGCCGTTTCTCTCTACGGGGCTTGTTTTACTTTCGCTGTCATTGATACAACAATGATAACGGTTTCTCCATACATTAAAGTAAACTGAATGGCCTTTACAGGATGTCTCAATCAAACCCTGCATTTTGGGGCTTTTTGACTAGGAAAGTTTACGTTCAGTAGTTTCCTAATGCTTTCTGAACGACCGACGCTCATACTATTATTAAAAATCAACCCAAGACTGGTGATAAAACCCGGTGTAATGAAGTCGATCGTCTTATATTATAAAACGTTTTTACACCAACAGCATTAATAATTATGGGAATATATTTATTCGAAATGGCCTGCAGCTCCAGACATTAACTACCTGTGATATATTATTGTGTTATAGTTGCAGGGACGCTGCGTTAACGCAGTGGCTAGCACACTTACTGGCATACCACGTAATCATGTATTGCAATCCCGTTGGGAACTGTTTCTGTGTGAGTGTCTGTATGTGTGTGTTCTGAGCTACCAAGTCTATCCAGATTAAATGTGTAGCAGTAAATTTCCCAGGAAGCAAAGTCGGTCGGCGTATTATCCAATACATTATCAATCGAGTGCCGGCCAGTCTAACAATATCGTGCTCGCACCATATATCTTAAACACAAAATGACGTGAAAGAGGACCTTTATTTCTTATTAAATAATCTATTGCATGTGTGTTTCAGAAACAATGGTACATCAGAACAGCAGGATGGCATTGACAAGGAGGTTCAGTTTTCTAACCCTGGTGGTAATATTACACAGCTCCTCCTAATCGACAACACCCCATCACATCAAGATACTGTGCTAGTTTTAGCATTTACCTCAGGCCTTCTGGAGGCCTGAAGACAGCCTGGACATTCAGGCGTGTTAGACTGACAACCAACTGGCATAGAATGAAAATAAATTTATGAACACATATATTGGAGTCTTGTTTCTAGTTAACCTAATAACTCATTTTGTAACACCTGTTCATACGTTCATTCATTCATTCAGTATCATGTCCCTTGCAAAACCTCGCTCCCATAACAATCGTCCGGAAAACTTCTCGGTCATAAACAAGATGTCCCGCGTCCGATACAACCATCTGGAGATCATCCGCCACATCCTGCACCCATCTTTTCTCTCGCTTTTCTCTTCCTCTCTTCCCGGGCATATACCTCTCCATGATTGTTCTTTCCAAACTTTCATCACGTTTCAAGAGACCAAAATATTTCAATTTTCTTTTTTTTTAATCGTCTTTAGTAGCCAGCCTTCTTCAATATACTGATCTTGTCGCATGGGTTCAAAATATTCTTAGAACCCGTCCATAACATGTATGTTCACAGGTATTTATGCACTGTTCATCTTTATGGTTATGATTAGCAAGTTTTTCAGAAGGTAGTTAACCGCTGCTTTCCTTCTGGTCAGTGACTGTACTAGTCGGTGGCCATAGCCATTGTCTGAGATCATCTGCCTATCGCCGCAGAATGCAAATTATAACCAACAACAATCTGTCGGCTGCGGTCACACTCCATCCACAACCTGATCTCATGGCTTCATGGAACCATTATTGGGGAAGGGGGTGGGTGGGGCTAAACGGGTACTCCACCTCGCCCAAGGGTGTCCATTAGACTAACGGAAGAAAGAAGGCGTCTTACATCTCCTTTGATAAAGGATACACCTACCCTGATAACCTTGTAACATATGTTATGATTGTAAATTCGGTCATGTTTACTGTGTCACATGAATTGTTGTCATTGCTGTAGAGTTACTTATTGTTCTTAGCTTTTTTCATCGAAGTATTTGAGAGGCTTAACCCGTCCAAGCTTAAACTTGCTGTGCTAAATCATTTTCTCCTTTGTCTTTATTCCATTTCTGATATTTGCCCCCCATGCAAAACGTTTGGTGGCGACATACTCCCAAGTGCATTATTGATGTCAATCATGACCCGCCTACATACATTTTTGTATCGTAGTTGAGGCCGACCCCAAGATCTCTTACCCATCTGTAATTCACCAGAAAAAACGATGTCCTTTTGTATTCTACCATCATGCATCCTCCAAACGTTTCCATCCATCAAAGTCTACGAGGACTGAGCTTGGAACAACACTTCACTCAACCTAATCTCCCCAATTGCTTCAGTATTTGTCATTTTGTCTTCCCACTCAATACCAAGTATTTTTCACAGACACGGCATATGCACGCTGTTTAAACGTTTCCCTTGGTGTGAGTAAGTTGACTAGGTTTCCTTGCCCTTAAGAAGAGCACTAATGGCACATGCTTGGTAGACAAGGATTTTTGTTTAGGAAGTAAGCTTCCTTTTCTCCCAGACTCTTTTTGTTGACCTGTTCATTCTTGTTGCTGCCTTAACAATCCTGATATTGATTTTCTGGTTTAGGAGTAATTTGTTATTTACCACTGATTCTAAATATGTAAAATGGTTTACTATCTCCAGTTCGGCGTCGTCAATAACGATTGGTTGCTCGGTTAGAGGAGATTATCTCTCTCTCCGAACTTTATCTGACAGCTCACGGGGAAGTGAGTACCTGTGGGGTGGTAAAGATAATAAATTAGAATAAGGACAAGTTCGCTTGGGGTATTCCTTATGAATGTGATCTCAATCCCAAACACGCCCTCTATAGGAAATAATACACTGGCTCGAGAACCCCCAAGCATTGAACAAGGCAGAAAGGGGTGCAAGTTCAACACTAATATATAGAAGACATGTTTCCCATAGAAGGCTGGGAGATCCAGGAAGTTCTACCACAGACACCCGAGTAACTAATCACTCTACCCAGAAGGTGTGTCTATGTGTAAGTGCCCCGCCCCACATTTAATCTCCCATATATATGTATAAACAATGATAAGTATCCACTATCATGCACATCCACAGTATTACATAACAGATGGGGGGACCAACCACTGTTAGACGCAACAACTGTAGTACACAAAAGAGGGAAACAACCACTGTTAGACAAAAACAACACAATGAATCACTGTATCACATAACAGATGGGGGACAACCACTGTTAACCACCAACAGTAACCATAACTGGACTATAAACATCAAATTTGGAACAATATGTTTACAATGAATTAACTTCAAGGCTTGGTTAAACCAAAGAAACAAACCACTGTATTGTGAAAACATTTGGGTCCTGGACAAACCCTGTTGGCTGAACCATGTTGGCAGCATATACATGAAAGAAATGATCATATTCAGGCAATGCACACAAGTTATACAACCAGAACAGACTTCCCCCAAAAATCCCCCAAAAAGGTTCCCAACAAATACATGTGTCACACACAGAACAAAGCAAATAATCCATACAAAGACATAGTTAGTTAGTTATCAGTTGGGGTATCTTCGTTGCACTCCGGACATGTCCATAGGTGCTCAGATCCTCCCCCCAGCATATGCATCAGCGTCCGGTGGCTAATAGTGCCAGTTCTGTGTTGGTTGACGAGGCGCTTGGTTTTCCCGATGTACCTCTCGCGTCTGGCTGTGCCGATTCTTACTCCCAGGTCTTTCATCCTGGAAAGCGATGTGGAATCACTGGCGTCAAAATCCTCTGTTCTCGCCATATCTTTAATGGCATTAATAACATCGGCACGATCCATGGGCTGGCCATCTACAGGGGGTGCAGAGCCAGCCAATTTATCAGCTCGTTCATTTCCCTCGACTCCCGCATGTCCCGGGACGAAGATGAAGGTAACGTTATGGACAACGGACTTCCGCAGCGACTCAGTCCACTGTCTACGTACAGATCCAGCTTCGACCTTTTGAATCATGCTCATTGAATCACTTAGTACACACACGTTGGTATAATGCTGTGATTCCAGCCATATGAAAGCCTGTGTAACTGCCATCACCTCCATCGTCATGCTGCTCGTGGTCATAGAGTGGGCACCACTGGATTCTTGAACGGTTCGGCCCGCTGAACGGGCTGTAAATGCCCACGCACTTCTCTGCTGCTTTACAACAGATCCATCTGTATAGATGAGCACTTCGGGGCTATCTGAGTGATCATAGATGAGCGCGTTAACCTCTGCATTGACAGCTGCAGGGTTCTGCTCTCTGCACCGTCTGTCGAGTGTGATAATGCAGGAGAAGGTACACTTAAAAGCTGGAGGCACCGGCACCCATTCCTTGCCGGGGTTGATACTGGTAAGACTGCAGACCTGTCCGACGACATCTTCCGCCCGACCCATCCATGATTTGCCCCTCTTTAGCCTGTCACCCTTTTCTCTGAATACAGCGTCATGCAGAGGGTGCTGCTCATCTGCACTTATTTTTAAGTATGCACGAGCTCTCCAGATCTTGATCCTGTGTTCCATTGTCGGGAAGTCAAGGAGGTATCTCATTGCTACACAGCTGGTGTCTCTCGTGCAGCCCAAAATGATGCGCATGGCTTCGTTTTGTACCTTTTCAAGTCTTCCAATCTGTGTAGGGCTGACAGTGAGGATGAAAGCACAAGTCCTTGGAACAGAAGTAATAGCCGTCTTTGCTCGATATTGGCAGTCGCCATGACTCTCATTGCTGCCAAACCTTTTCGAGCCTTCGTTATGACATAATCGACATGATCTCTGAAGGACAGGCTACGATCAAGCCTCACGCCAAGATATGTCATTGACTGGGTTCTACTCAGAATGCTCCCATCCATTCTTACTGCCGGCAGGTCTGTTTTCACAATATGGTTGTTTAGTGAGAACCATGTAACCGTTGCCTTTGCAGGGTTGACAAGGGCATCGGCATCAGCACACCATGAGGAAATTCGATCTAGTTCGCCCTGCATATAGTTGGCAACCGCCTGTCTATCTCGACCCTGTCGATACACGAGGATGTCGTCAACGAATGATAGAGTCCTACCCCTCCCATCCAACTGTTGTTCAGTGATCGGCACCGTATACACGTTGAATAGTACTGGTGACAGTGGTGAACCTTGCGGCAATCCTGGACATATCGTTATCGGCTCAGAAGACCAACTCCCGCATCTTAGCACCACCTTCCTTTGGAGTAGAACTGCAGCTATCCATTGTACAAGGTGAGGGTGCACTTTCAGTCTGAGGAGGGTTTGCATCAAGTGCTCGAAAGATACTCTGTTATATGCGTCCTCTAAGTCTATGGCGGCCGCACATGTCTCTTCTCTGACCTGAAATCCTTCGTAAACATCTTGAGCAAAGACCGCCGCATTCAGCCATGACTCTTTGTTGCGTCTGTATCCTCCAAGTGTGGGCGGGAAGCAGCCGAGCTGTTCCAAGTCCCAAGCAAGTCTGTGTGCTACAATTTTCTCCAGTAGCTTGCCAACAGTATTCTGCATCGTAATGATTCTGTAGCCGCTTATCTTGGAGTGGTCTTTGTTCGGTTTTGGCAGCGGCAGCAAGTAGCTGTGTAGCCATTCTTCTTTGACCTGACCCCTCTGGATACTGGTGTTGAATTCTCTGGCCAGTTCTTCCATGTCATCATCTGATATCACCATTAGGTCACCATATCGGATGCCGTCTGGGCCTGGGGCGGTGTTAGGTGATTTCTTGAGCATCGCACGCAATATCTCAACTGTGATTGTCCATTCTTCGTCTGTCCCGACCCCATCGCACAACTGAGAGAGTGTTGTTGTGGTCCTCTGTCTGGCGGGCTCGTCTTTCTGGTCAGTCTGTTCTATGTAGCGTGCAAGAAGGGCCTTACCTTTATCCGCATCCGACTTTTTCCATGCGAGGTCTGTGCCTTGAAAGTCTGGAATACCCCTACGTTGTGCAGCACCGTTCATGCTCTTGTGGAGGCGCCAGAATGTCGTAAGAGATTGCTCGGAGCACACCTTCCTGCAGAACTCGTCCCATTTGTCGGCCTTGGCCTGTTTGGCGCAGGATTTGAATAAAGTCGTCGTCCTAACGACCTCAGTCTTCAGGTTCGCCAACTCAACCTGTGGCATGTTAGCCTTTCTGGCCTTTTGCCAATCTTTGACAGCCTGCCTCTTTCCCAGCCACACCTTCTCGACCTCTCCATTCCACCATGGTGGCTGCAGCCATCTTTCTTGTCTCCTACGGGAGGAAGTTAGTTTCCTTCTTCTGATCTTGCTTATGGCGTCTTGACCAGGGGTGTCGTACGGGAAGGTATTGGTCTTGTTTCTTTGACTCATGGCCCCGTCTTTCTTGATCAGGATGACACAAGGGTAGTGGTCACTATCGTGGTATCCCAATGTGCCCCACCGGCACCTTGGTGCGATGGTGGGCGACACCAGAGCCAAGTCAATGATGCTGTCAGAGTCGCCTGGTCGAGTGGCCATTCTAGTGACCTTCCCATCATTCAGACAGATTAGGGCAGCAGATGCCAGGGCGTCCTCCAAATCTTCTCCCTGTCTATTGGTGATGCAATTCTCCCATTGACTGCCTCTGGCATTGAAGTCCCCGCAGTAGATGATATGCCTTTCATCCATATCGAACAAACTCTGCCATTGTCGCACGTCGACCTTCCCATTTCGCGCATAGACGTTAACGACTGCAAGCTGCACTGGTGTCATTATTCTTAATGCCTGCACTTGCGGGGCATCGCTGTTCCAGGCGGACATATCGATCTCAGACACTAGTATGTTGTCGCGGACCAGAATGGCCTGTCCGAGGTGCCGCCTGTTAAAGAAACCCTGAAATCCCGCAACATTGACTGTTCCGTCGGTGAGCTGTGTTTCTTGCAAGACTACAATATCGTTTCCGTAGAGTAGTTTTTCAAGAATGGGTCGGCGTTGACTAAATGATGCACAGTTCCAGTACAGTACTCGAACATTTCCGATACCCAATCTGTCACATTTTAAGCGCCTTCTGCGCGCGCCCGCCCTCTTACCACGTTGTGTCCTAGCTGGTCGTCTGGTCGTCATGTTAGGCTTAACTATCGCCACTGGGCGCCGATGATACGCCGAAAGAAAACCGGACGCGCGTGCACGAACTCCGTTGCACGGTCCGAACTCCATTTCACCACGAAAAAAAAACACTTAATCCATACACATTTCGGAACAAACACGTTCCATTTTACGGGACGAAAAAATGTCCCGCCATCTTGCTTCAAAGGAAAGACATGGATAAAGGAAATCTATCTAATCTGTCTCTAGAACTATCCTATGTGTCTGTTAATGACTACTTGTCCTGCATTATCCACTAGAAAAAAGTCTGGCCATAGTCCCACTCGCTATAATCCAGGAAAACAGCTGCTTTATATATATATATATATATATATATATATATATATATATATATATATATATATATATATATATATATATATATATATATATATATATATATATACCGCAGAATTGTATTCTTGATGTTCAACCAAGTTTAGTCAACGCTTTCCTCCAAAAGGGTTTTGCAGAGTTTCAAGTTTACATTTTATTTCATCTGTAAATTTCTCTTTGACTGTAATTTCTTGTAGTTTTTCTCTGTTATATGTTGGGTGTCATCTTTGTAATTTAGTATAGAAAGCTCTCTTAAGTTTTATTTTAAATTTTGCTTCAACGAGGAAGGGGTCGCTGTGGCACTCAGCGCCTCTATGACTTCTACCTTGTTGTACGTTTGATGCATTTCTGTTGTTAATTAAAATGTGATCTATTTGATCATAGGCACTCTTGTCACATGATTACCAAGTTTGTTTGTGTATATCCTTTCTTTGTAGTCTGGTACTGCTAATCTGCAGTCCTTTGGCTTCTGCCAGGTTTATGACTCTCCATCCATTATCATTTGAAGTTGTATGTAGGCTTTCCATACCGGCCACTTTTTTATGAGTTTGCTCTCTATCTATTTTTGCATTAAGTCTTTCCCGCACAATAAGGATGTCCTGTTTGGGGATTTCTTCTATGACATCTTCCAAATCATTATAAAAGTACTCACACACACACATAAATGTATAGTATATATATACACACACACACACACATACACACACTATATATATATATATATATATATATATATATATATATATATATATATATATATATATATATATATATATATATATATATATACACATACATACATATATACATATAAAGAAAGAAAGAATATTAATCAGATTAAAATACAGTTCTACAGGAACCGAAGAAAATTAATAAATAATATTAAGATATCCCAAGATTTATAAGGTCGTAACCTGCCACATTTTCGATAGTATTAACATGTGTGCTAGAGGACATCACCAATATCGTGAGTGCCACACTTATTCCAATATATTTATACTAATCGTGAAGTGGAGGAAGTAGTATTCTACTTTAGGAACCCTTTCAGTAAGGAGGAAGACTACCACACTATTCACAATGTAATTCTAGCTATCGGTACTCTCAATCTGCTCAATTTTTACAAATCGATGCGGCAATGTCAGTACTAGTGCATTAGAAAGATGTATAACTCTTGTGGTGTGACACTGTGACTCGACAGTGGCAACATAACATAGAGTTGGTGGTGGTATGACACTGTGACTCAACAAAACATGACAGTAACGACTGAACCTGGAGTTGGTGGAATGCAATGCAACATATGAGACGGGTAGACACAGCTGCGGACGAGACAGATGGATAGTCCAGTCACAATCACTCATATGGGGTTGATGTTGTATTTTGATTGCAGGTTGTTAAGTACGCAAACGCTTATCAAAGCTACACCTGTATTCTACAACGACGTACCAACTACCAACGACCTAAGCACAAACTATACTTTCATCGTGGCTTACTTGTCACATCAGGATGGCGCAATCAAAAAGACATTAACATTAAGTGCAGACCAGCACCAGTGTTTAAACGATCTCACCTACTGAACAAGCATATTAATATTGGGCGAATAGTGAGAGATAGTATTATAAACATAATCACAAAGCCCAACCACCTAAGCCAGCGTGGAGAGACGTGAGAGTTTTATCGTCCCCCGAGAAGAGAGAGAGACACAGAGAGAGAGAGAGAGAGAGAGAGAGAGAGAGAGAGAGAGAGAGAGAAGAGAGAGAGAGAGAGAGAGAGAGAGAGAGAGAGAGAGAGAGAGAGAGATAATTGAATTTAATTTAATTCAACATTATTTTAAAAGGTTTCCACATCGGACACGTAGGCCCGTCTTAGAGTCGGCCCTTCCAATCACTCATCTTTCGTTCATCAACAGTGCATGATACATTCACATAGGAAATAAACATTGTCAAATGAATGTTGTAAGTATAAATAATGCATATTATCATGTTATGTGACATATCCCCCTCCCACGCACACATCCCGCATCAACCCACACACATCCCGCATCAACCCACATACATCCCGCATCAACCCACACACATATCACCCAACCATACCCACACATCCCCCAACCACCACACATTTCCACCCACTCACACATCCCCCCAACAACATAGACATCTCGAACCCACCCACACACAAATTCCTCACCCACATCCCCACCCACACATCTCCCAATCCACTCACACATACCCCAACCCACACACACTCACCCATACACACATGCTACACCCACCCACCTACACCCCCCAACAACACACACATCCCACACCAACCCACACACATTCCACTCCTACTCACACATCACCAACCCATACCCACACATCTCCCCATCCAGACACACATCCCCTATCACACATTTCTCCACCCACACATTTCACATCTACCCACTCACCGCACCAACCAACACAAACATTACCACACCACACATATGCCCAACCCACACACATTTCCCCACCGAGACACACGTCCCTCACGCATACACATCCCCACACCCACTACACACGCCCCAACACACCCACACATATACACACACATCTCCCACCTAACAACACCCACACATGCCAATATCCACAAACACCCACACAAAAACACCAAACCAAACACACATCCCCTCCCACACATCCCTCAACCACCAACATATCCCCCACCAGCAAACGCCCCAACCAAAAACTCATCCCTCCACCCACACATACACCTTCCCACCTACCCACTCATCTCCGCAACCACCCACACATCATCCACCAACCCAACACCCACTCACACACCGCCACCACACACACATCTTTCACCCGCACACATCTCCCCACCCATACACTCATATCCCCGTACACACACACACATCCCACACTCACACACACTTCTCCCATACTCCCATGCACTCATCCACCAACACACACATCCCCCGCCCCATACACCACCACAATCCACCACCCATCCAACAATTCCCCACCAACACACACTTCGACCCACGTACACATCCCCCACCCACATATACACATCAACCACTCTGTCCTGTTATTTTCCCGAGAGGAGGTTGGAATCCACAAGCACATCTTTAAACTTATCATCTCTTGGGATTATTGACTGACTTTTGTCTACACTCCTCTCTTCTGTCTTCCCTTCCATATATCTATTTCTTTAACTCTCTCTCTCTCTCTCTGTTATTCCCTCAACACATACTCCGACAACAGTTCCTTTCAACGATAAATACAAGATTTATTAATAAAAACTATGTCTGGTGTATGTATGGATATTGTCTATGTAGTTGGTATGTTCTTCTAGTGTGGATGCCAGATAAGATGTTGATAGATAGTCTCCGTGTCTTCTCTCGTCTCTTCTCTCAGCTAGAATACAGGACATTACATAGATACAACGGAACGATCTCACCCTGACAGCTCCGTCTGCTTGAGTCTGTAGATATATCCGTTTTTTGTAATGAAAAATGTTCACCACTGGATGAATGTATTTAACCCGATCACCATATGCTGTCAGCTTAAACGGAATGGTCTTTCTTATCTTATAGCGTTCTTAATTCCATCCTGGAAAACACATCGAGTTTCTAGTATTCTCTATTTTTGTCCTGTACAAGTTCTACACTGGATAGTTCTTAATGGGTATAGGCACTTTGTATGCACCTTGCAACTCTTCGATACTGAGTCATTTGAGTTTTTCTATTAGTTTAAATGATCTCTATTTTCCATTCTCTGTCCTCCTTACTTCTTACGATGAAAATTCTTTTCTTTCCTTTCTTATGCACAAGTGTCGTGCTTTATTACTTTAAAGTGCTTTCTTGTGGTTTATCAACACTGGGTGATCTTGACCACAGCCATCTGTGTTATATCTTAGTTGATAAGTCCCGCCCTGGTATGGAAACCTGTGTGATATACATTTAATAATGAGATCTGTGTCTGCTTCCTCTTCTCTCCTATGTGAGTGTCTTTTCCTCCAGCCGAAATGAAAAGGCTTCCGAAAAAACCCACTCTGACATAGGATAGAAGATTCACCTAACGTCTATACTATTCCTACTAATAGAAAGCAATGTTAAATGCACTTCACGCCCATCTATATTCCTATGCTAAACTATACTCTAATATATTAATACCTTATAAACATCCTTTACTGAATTGGGAGTACTAATGCACCATAAATACACAAACGTTCTTCTGAACGCAGCACATCCCTTTTCATAATCCTTCTTCTCCCGAAACCTAAGAATCACACTCCCTCACAAAGACGTAGCCACTCTTTATAGGTCATTTTTGCCGCATAGTCCTTGACCTTGCTGGACACCTCACATCCAGACTTCATTATGATCGTTAGTGGAAAATTACAGCTCTGAACCGTTTCACATCCATACCGCAATATGCTGTCCAATAATACTGTCTGCCTTTGTCGCAAACCAATTTTTCCACTCGACAGTTTACCTGTGCGGTTAGCGGCCCCCTTTCGTGTCTTGACCTATAAACACATGCGCCTGGTCACTCCTTTGTTTGTTACCCTTACTGCTTCGGTGGTTAACCCTTCTTCTACCTGGGTGGTCGGTGTATACAGTCGTCTATCTGGGAATCATTAACTCTCAGTATTTCACGACATAGGCCCCCTCTTAAGAGATTAGACCGCGTCGAATCTTTCTCACTGTAGGTTTGATTCCCATGATCCACAACCCTAGTCTTCTTCCTCCGGAGCTGGATGTCTGGATAAGAAATCTGCTCCTACATTCTCCTTCCCAGGGATGTATTCCACTGTGAAGTGGTATGGTTGCAGCAACAACGTCCATCACATCCACCGTGCGCTGAGCTTCTGCGAAGTAGCTATTAACATCACGTGTTGATGATATGATTGGATCCTCACATTATCCAGTAGGCGCTCTAATTGACACCCTACTATACTACTCACGACTGAAACTAGTGTTGGCTCCTCGCTCCTGTACGTCCGGTCGACCTACTTTCGACTTGCGTCAGCGACGGCTCACAATACAGACAGATTGTCCCATCCTGATTGTAACACTGCTTCCATGTCCTCTTGGTTTCCCCCGGCTTTGCCTCTGGGGATGTTCCACCTCGTCCTCGATGGACCGAGTCGTCTTTCCCAAATCTCCTGGACTTTTGCTTCCAGGACCATCTTGAGCGATATTGTATCTGGTCAGCCAATCTTCGGTTGGAGTCCTGGGTAATTCTCGCTTTTCCCGACATTACCCACCCCTTCTGAACTTGGTTACCGGTGAAACTTTCACTCTTATCCTTTCCCTGACTTGTGATTTCCCTTCTCCTGTCGTTGGGTAAATCTGACCTATCACGTACTGTCCCATAGGCCCTCCTATGTTGTACTGGCGATCTCTGGTCTTCGTCTGGACTGGTAACCTTTGTCCCAATGGCTGCCATCACCATAAAGTGCGAAGCTTTGCTCCCGGATCTCTCTTCATATTTCCTAATGAGATGTCTAGGGAGATTTTTCTTCTCTTCCCCGATCCGTATTTTGTAGATGTTCTTGGACACCACCTTTTCCACAGGATAAGGTCCTTTCCATCCTACTTGGAGTATATTGGTCTCTGCTGGACTCCACACTTCCACTTTGTCTTCCACTTTAAGAGATAGTTTCCTCTTAATTCGCTTGTTGGGTGGTGCTTTCTGGCACTCCGAACAAGACTTCACCCACCGTCGTACCTCTCCGGTCATTCCTGGCCAGCAATAATGGCCGGAAATTTGCTGCAAGGTCTCTCTGACACCCATATGTCGATTCTCGCCTATGATGTGTCCACTCTGAAGAATGTGAGGACGGTGGGTCTCTGGAACCACCCACTGCTCGTGCAGGTTATCTCCCCTCCCAGCTCTCCGATAGAGTAGTTGATTCTTCAGAAAGTACTGTCCCCGTTCTGGTGGCTCAGCACTTCTTTGCAGCTTCCTGTAGCAAGGATGCAACGTAGTATCCTTCCTCTGGGCAGTATGCAATTCTCCTATCCCTGAGTTGTCGCATAGTGTCTCTGCCTCTTTTTCCTTCCCTTGAGATCCACTGACTACTGTTCCCTTGTGGGTTGGCTGTTTGGGCATCCCCAAAAAGACATATTTCGTGCCAATGATCATTGGGAATAGGGAGTCAGCTAATACAGCCGCAGGAATAATGCCCGTGACGTACCTGGATTTAATCTCCACCTTGGCGATTGGCAGCGTCATGGTAACAGCACTCCTCATTGCCGGCTGTATCTCTATGGTCTCCCCTGTAAGTTGGTCTGGGCTTACTAGGCTGGCGTCCACCACCGCTTCCCCATCCAAACCTGTATCGTAGAGACAAGCAACCTGTTGGCCATTTACTTCAATCAGTTCCACCACAGGTGGTCTCTCTTGGTCCTGAGTGTCTTTCATCTCCTTGACCGTTTCCTTGCCTTCCTCTTTTAATTCCTCGAGGTTGGTTATGCAATTGGCGTCGTTTGCCTTGCATCTGCAGTCCACAGTATTATGTGTTATCGACTGGCAGTGTGTGCACCCTGTTCCTTTCCTAGGTTTCCGTGTGTCCTTTTTGTTCCTTTCTCCTTCGCCGACCTCAGCCTTGTCTGTGATCACCGATGTAGGAATCACTTTGCATGCTGCGAAGTAAGAACTTTTAGGTTTCGATCTGCAGTCTTTGGTGTTGTGAGAGGCCACCTTGCAAAATGAACACCACTTCTCAGACCACTGTCGTTTCGCTTGAGAATTCGAGGTGCTCTGGTTTCCTACCTTCACCTTCTCTGAACTCTCCTCTGTGTGCTTTATATAAGGTTCCACTTTTTCTCCTTCCCAGTTTTTAGGTTTCTTTTTCTCTGGTTTCTCCTGACCTTTTGTTTGTGTACTTAGTTCCTCAGTTTCCCCATGTACTTCCACAAACCTTTCCGCCAGCTTAGTCACAACATCAATCCGTTCCGCCCCTTGTTCTCCCAAGAAGGTTCTGAGAGGTTTCGACATTTGCTTTCGCATCTGGTCGACCACCATAATCTCTTCGAGACTCTCATAATCCCTCTTGAATTCTGCCAAGTCCATCCATTTCTGGAGATAGGATTTCAGCCTTAGACTGTAGGCGGCGAATAGTTCTCCCGGCTCTCGTCTAGACGATCTAAACTTCTTCCTATACGTTTGTGCTGTGATGTCAAAATGCTTCATCAAAGTGGCTTTTAATTCCTCGTAATTATTTTCCTGTCCTGGTGGTAAGCGTGTGTACACTTCAAATCCCGAACCGATTAATCCCTGGGATAGTTTAAGAGCCCATCTGCTCCGATCCAGCCCCATGGCGACTGACATTGCTTCGAAACGAGATGCGTACTGGTCAAAGCGTTCCTTAGACTGATCGTAGACAGCTAAGGGAAACTTCATGGCATGGTAACCATGTCCACTCATATGGGTTGCACCAGGTGAAGAAGAATTTCCTTCCACTCCATCTATTTCTCCCTTAGTTTGAGTCTTGAGTTCTAGCTCTTTCATGCGGTATTCATGTTCTCTGATCTTTGTGGCTTCTTCTGCATCCAACTGGGCCTTACGCTCCTCCCTTTCTGCTTCCAACTGGGCCTTACGCTCCTCCCTTTCCGCTTGACGAAACTCTCGCTCTCTTTCTTGTATGTAATCCGTTAGCTCGGAACCAGCTAAACCAATTGCCTCCCCGTTGGCCCTCAGTTCGGCTGTAGTTACTTTAGGAGTTGCCATAGTTACAGCAGATAAGTCAGCACGTTGAGTAAAGACACCTCAAGGCAGTAAAGAAGTACTCACTATACAATTATATTCCAGTTAGACCCTATATCATTAATCTATGTCTATCTAATATTATAAATCTACAACACCACACAGTACATCACAACCACTCTCTCATCCACAAGAGGAGATATAGGATAAAGACTTATGTAGACGTGTGACCGTGTGACTAGGTATGTAATGTGTCTTACCACCTATCCACATTCACTCTGTCTGGAACTTTCTCACTGTAAAGTCACCAGCATTAATGAAATGTTTCTACCATAAATGTAATGGCACCATATATCCAATGGACGTCCTTCCATTAAAAGTCATCAATATACACTTATATTTCTTCCAATCAGTATGTCCCAACATGCAGGTACTCCGCTATGCCTGTGCCAATATGCAAGTACCCCTTTATGCATATGCCATGTTATGCTTTCAGGTCATATGGGTATTCTGTATGTATCCCGCTCGCTCCACCAATTATGTCCTGTTATTTTCCCGAGAGGAGGTTGGAATCCACAAGCACATCTTTAAACTTATCATCTGTTGGGATTATTGACTGACTTTTGTCTACACTCCTCTCTTCTGTCTTCCCTTCCATATATCTATTTCTTTAACTCTCTCTCTCTCTCTCTGTTATTCCCTCAACACATACTCCGACAACAGTTCCTTTCAACGATAAATACAAGATTTATTAATAAAAACTATGTCTGGTGTATGTATGGATATTGTCTATGTAGTTGGTATGTTCTTCTAGTGTGGATGCCAGATAAGATGTTGATAGATAGTCTCCGTGTCTTCTCTCGTCTCTTCTCTCAGCTAGAATACAGGACATTACATAGATACAACGGAACGATCTCACCCTGACAGCTCCGTCTGCTTGAGTCTGTAGATATATCCGTTTTTTGTAATGAAAAATGTTCACCACTGGATGAATGTATTTAACCCGATCACCATATGCTGTCAGCTTAAACGGAATGGTCTTTCTTATCTTATAGCGTTCTTAATTCCATCCTGGAAAACACATCGAGTTTCTAGTATTCTCTATTTTTGTCCTGTACAAGTTCTACACTGGATAGTTCTTAATGGGTATAGGCACTTTGTATGCACCTTGCAACTCTTCGATACTGAGTCATTTGAGTTTTTCTATTAGTTTAAATGATCTCTATTTTCCATTCTCTGTCCTCCTTACTTCTTACGATGAAAATTCTTTTCTTTCCTTTCTTATGCACAAGTGTCGTGCTTTATTACTTTAAAGTGCTTTCTTGTGGTTTATCAACACTGGGTGATCTTGACCACAGCCATCTGTGTTATATCTTAGTTGATAAGTCCCGCCCTGGTATGGAAACCTGTGTGATATACATTTAATAATGAGATCTGTGTCTGCTTCCTCTTCTCTCCTATGTGAGTGTCTTTTCCTCCAGCCGAAATGAAAAGGCTTCCGAAAAAACCCACTCTGACATAGGATAGAAGATTCACCTAACGTCTATACTATTCCTACTAATAGAAAGCAATGTTAAATGCACTTCACGCCCATCTATATTCCTATGCTAAACTATACTCTAATATATTAATACCTTATAAACATCCTTTACTGAATTGGGAGTACTAATGCACCATAAATACACAAACGTTCTTCTGAACGCAGCACATCCCTTTTCATAATCCTTCTTCTCCCGAAACCTAAGAATCACACTCCCTCACAAAGACGTAGCCACTCTTTATAGGTCATTTTTGCCGCATAGTCCTTGACCTTGCTGGACACCTCACATCCAGACTTCATTATGATCGTTAGTGGAAAATTACAGCTCTGAACCGTTTCACATCCATACCGCAATATGCTGTCCAATAATACTGTCTGCCTTTGTCGCAAACCAATTTTTCCACTCGACAGTTTACCTGTGCGGTTAGTGGCCCCCTTTCGTGTCTTGACCTATAAACACATGCGCCTGGTCACTCCTTTGTTTGTTACCCTTACTGCTTCGGTGGTTAACCCTTCTTCTACCTGGGTGGTCGGTGTATACAGTCGTCTATCTGGGAATCATTAACTCTCAGTATTTCACGACACACTCACACACACCTCCCCCATTAATATACACATCAGCCACACCCATCCCCTAACCCATACACTCTTCCCCCACACATCCTACATACATCCTCAGACATCCAACTACATACCCACACCCACACAGTAAAGAACACTCAGAGTATAAAGTAATAAACCATTTCTTTTTGTAGATTTAAACTTCTACCAGAAGACTCTGTTCTGCTAATAATTAAGGCTAGAATAGTGAGTGAGGGTGACACAGCGAAAGTGTGTACTAATTGTTTGTCTTCCTTTCTCCGTGTTGTGAGAGAGTGTAAGACTTGGGGCTCTTTTACTTTAGTTTAGCAGGATACTTAAGTCTGCAGCTTATAGTCTAGTTGCTGTTGCTTGCCTAACATTCCTTCGCCTGGTCACTGATCAGAAGTCTAGATCATCACTGGGACCTGTAATCTCATAAAACCTAGATTTACGAGCCATTTCGATCTCTTCTTCGGCAGTTAATAGTCTTTCATGCAGAAAGTCTACTTGTCACTACTGGTGTGTGAGAATTCTATCAATAGCAAGCCACCACACTACAACGCTACGAATAACAAACTGTGACTATGACATTGAAAATAAGAAGATTTGACAATAAAGCCTGTCCCAATAAAGTCTGTAAGGTGTGGAATGCGCCTGGCCCTGCAGCCAGCAGGGTTAGGATCGGCAAGCCTCTCCCAGGAGGGGTGAAGAGCGAAAATTAGTAGCCTGCCGATGACCCGCAGACTACACAAGTCAACCCCCACCTCCACGTGGTGCAGACCGGGCAACCATGACCGCGAGGTCATGGGCTAACGGGGCTATGGCTCGCCATAGGGGATGGACTCCCTGTGGTCAGATTAGTGTCCTAAACCTGCGACTGGCCTAGCAAACCGGCAGGGGATCTTCATACTGCTCGTAGAAAAACTAAGAAGTATAAACGAACTGAGCCAACAGCATGCCACAACAAGCAATGATGTACAGACCAGATGGAAACAGAGGAAGAGGCCGACCACGTAAACGTTGGACGGAGGGAATAACAGAATCCATGGGAATGTCGATATACGAAGCCCATAACCGGGCACTCTCACGAAGTTTATACTTCACCTCGACACCGCAAGGTACAAGAGGAACACGATGAGATGAGATGAGATGAGACAATAAAGCTGAGAATAAGAAAGATTGACAATGGCACTGTGATTAAGAAACCATGACCATGGTACACACTAACACACTTTTCGACCCACATACACACCCCCACCCACATATACACATCCCCAACTCACACACACCTACACCATTAATATACACATCAGCCACACCCATCCCCTAACCCATACACACTTCCCCCACACATCCTACACACATCCTCAGACACCCATCCACATACACACACCCACACATCCACACACATTCCACTCACCAATACCCAACCACTCATACACACATCCCTCATCCACACACACACACACACACACACACACACACACACACACACACACACACACATCCCCAACCGACGCTCACATATCCCCACCCAGACACATGCCTCATCGACACACATATTCCCCACCCACACACAAGTCCCCAACCACACACATCTCCCAACCCACATACACATCCCCACAGACATACCCCCACCCACAAGCCCATCCCCCAACTCAAACACAATCTCCACATCTAGATACATACATGATGCCTCACATAATCACTAAAGCTAATGTGAACGAACTCCCACACTTTACACACACATATACACTGGCGATTATCGTGCGCATTCTCACAAAAGTGTAAACAATGGAGAAAATATTATGCACATACATTGTGCATCGTAAAAGAAATATTGATGTGATTCAATAAGTTGATTCCTAAAATTGACATAAACATGGAGAGAGTGAGAATGAGAGAGTGAGAGAGAGAGAGAGAGAGAGAGAGAGAGAGAGAGAGAGAGAGAGAGAGAGAGAGAGAGAGAGAGAGAAGAGAGAGAGAGAGAGAGAGAGAGAGAGAGAGAGAAAGAGAGAGAGAGAGAGAGAGAGAGAGAGAGAGAGAGATCAGAGACCTGATTTTGAATACCACGATTGCCAGATGCGAGGACCTTTAACTGAAGATAAGTAGCAGAAATCCAGTCTGTTTCACCCATACCCTACCAAATGAAATCAGGCCAAAGGTCTATGGCACCCGTCAGTAATTAATAAGCAACAAGCAAAATCAGCTGATTAATTCGGAATTCTAATACGTTAATAGACAGTAGAAATATAGATAGGCAGTAACATCATAGTGACATATGAAAACCCACGAATTCATGTTGGTGTTTCTCCAGTGGAGAACACTCAGAGTATAAAGTAATAAACCATCTTTTTTTGTGTGTAGATTTAAACTTCTACCAGAAGACTCTGTTCTGCTAGTAATTAAGGCTAGAATAGTGAGTGAGGGTGACACAGCGAAAGTGTGTACTAATTATTTGTCTTCCTTTCTCCGTGTTGTGAGAGAGTGTAAGACTTGGGGCTCTTTTACTTCACAGGCTTAGTTTCGCAGGATACTTAAGTCTCCAGCTTATAGTCTAGTTGCTGTTGCTTGCCTAACATTCCTTCGGCTGGTCACTGTTCAGAAGTCTAGATCATCACTGAGAGAAAGAGAGAGAAAGCCGGATAGCTTTAGAGTTGGAGGATAGGAAGCTGCAGGCTGAGATGGATAATAGAGAAAGAGAGAGACAACATCAGTTGGAGATTAGGCGCATGGAAACTGAGTTGGAATTGAGGAGACTGGAGAGTGGTGTTCCTACCACCCCCTCCATTTCAACACGCAGGCCAACTACAGATATACAGACAGAGGAAAGCTACCATCACACTGGAGCGATGGCATTTCCTTTAGAACCATATAATGAATGCGCTGAAGGGATTGAGCACTATCTTTCCAGGTTCGAACTTATGTGTTCTACATGTGGGTTTGATGAATCTAAATGGTCGGTGAAACTATCCCAGGGTTTGAGAACTACTGCCTTTGAAATTTTCTCTAGACTTGAGTTACACGACGGCAGGCAGAAGAACTCGTATTGAGTCAATGGTTGCGGTCTCCGACCAGTAAGGTCACTGCCATAGAGGAAAGCAACGGCAAACTACCTCTTTAAAAGTGCCTAGTATATCATGATTCGCTTAAAGTCAATTGAAACGAGAAAAAGAGTGTTGAGGGGATACATAGAGCCTGTTCTTTTGTATGGATGTGAAACTAGGACAATGAGCAGTCAAGCTGAAAAGCATCTGATGGCTGCAGAAATGTGGTTTCTGAGGAAAATGCAAAGAATACCATGGACAGACAGAAAAACCAATGACCAAGTACTACAGGAGACAAATGAACATCGTAGACTGATTAGATAAATTAGACGTAGACAGTCAAAATTTTTTGGACATGTTATGAGAAGAAATGGGTTGGAGAACATAGTGACAACTGGCAAGATCGAGGGGAACAGACCAAGAGGAAGACCGAGAGGAAAATACCTGGATGGCTTGGCCACATGGCATGGACGAGACAGGAACACTGAGCTGATCCACGACACTGGTGATCGAGTGAAATGGCGAGTCATGACCGCCCACGCTTTCCCGCATGGCACATGATTGATTGATTGAGTCATGAGGAACGACAGGATTACGGTACTCTCAAAAGAGCTTTATTAACTCGCTTCGAAGTCGATTCTGATAACTATAAAAGGAAATTCAGATCAGCTAAGAAGGAGCCTGGGGAAAGTTACGGCCAATGGGTTGAAAGATTAAAATCCTACCTACACAAATGGGCAGAGATGGGAAACTTTGAAGAAACATTTGAAGGACTCCGAGAGATGATATTGATTGACCAATTAAGGGAGAAAATGTCATCAGAACTTCGGGCGTTCTTGACACAGAATGGAGCTGATAGACTTGAGGAATTTATTCTTTTGGCAGAGAGATGGGAGAAATCTCAGAAGGAGGCGGGAAGTAAGGGTCGGATGACCACAGCTTCTCCCCCAGACAAATCACTCAAGACCAAAGAAAAGGAACACACCAATCTCACTAAAAAGTTGAAGAAATCTGCGAACACCAGTCTAACTTATATTCAGGCTGCCAAGAAGAGTGGGAAGGACTACTGTACCAATTGCAGGAAGGTAGGACATCACACAAAGGATTGTCGGAAGAAACCTCCTACCCCTCACACTGTTGCATGTCTGACTCGCCGGAAGGAACGTAAGGTGAGCACTAGTGAAACGTCCAGCGAAACAAATCATGAAGACACCAATTCCAAAATTCCGGTAGTGGAATCCATCTTGCTAAATGGATACCCCGCCATTTGCTTATATGATACAGGTCTAAATTATGACTGCGTCGTAGCAACATCCTTAGTTCAGCCAGAACAGTTGACTGAGGAAATGGTGATTATACAGGGACCATTGAAAAGTTCAACCAAGATGTCACTACCTGTGGCTCGAGTACATATCTCTTCACGTTATGTTACTGGAACAATCAAGGCAGCGGTAATGGAAGATCCCGTGTTCCCTGTCATGCTCGGTCGTCGTTAAGTCTATCTAGGAGATCCTGTACAGCCTGTGATAGTCGCTGCTATGACGACTAATTCTCAGACAGAAAAGACTCCAGCATCGTCGACTCCGGTCAACCCTCGAACAGAGGATCTGAAGAAAGCACAGAGTGCTGACAGCACCTTGTTGCCATGCTTCAACAAACTGCCTAAAGCACATTCACCTCCACGTAGAGGCGACATGTATATGAAGGGTGGACTTCTATATCGCAAGGCAGGAAAAAGTGGACAAGAGTATTCTCAATTAGTTGTCCCGTCTACTTATCGTGCTCAGATATTGGAAATGGGCCACAACTTATCTTTTAGTGGGCATATGGGAATAAATGCCACTACGCAAAGAATTTCCATGCACTACTTTTGGCCCGGAATGAACTCTGACGTCACCAGATTTGTCAAGTCATGCCCAGAATGCCAAAGAGTGACCCCAAGACACAGGACACCCCCTGTGCCCCTTGGTGAGATGCCCCTAGCTGGATCTCCTTTTGAGAGAATTGCAGTAGACATTATCGGACCACTCCCCAGGACGAGGAGGAGGTATCGATACATATTAACATTGGTGGACGTCTGTACAATGTGGGCAGAAAATATCCCAATGCCAACAAGTGACTCCAAGCACATTGCTGAAGCCTTACTTGAGATATCTACTCGGATTGGATTTCCCCTCAAAATTCTAACCGTCAATGCATCACAGTTTCGCACTAAACTCATGGAAGAAGTTTTTCAGCTATTTCATGCTCGCCATATCTATTCATCTCCCCATTTTCCACAAACAAACGGGAGTGTAGAACGGTGGAACGGTACCCTCATCAGTATTCTGAGAAAGTTAGCTCATGAAAAACAGAGGATTGGGACACACATATTCCTGCTGCATTATTTGCATATCGGGAGGTTCCGCATCACTCTACTGGGATTGCGCCCGCAACACTGTTGTTTGGGAGGCCAATCAAGGGACCCTTAGAGGTTTTACTGAGAACATGGACTGATGATCATGCAGATGATACAGTAGTTACTGCATCTGTTTATGTTGCTGAGTTGAAGAAACGTCTACAACATGGTTGGAGACAAGCGAATGTGAATCTACGTCAAGCTCGACGAAGAATGGCTCGCAATTTCAACAAGAAAGTAAAAGATAGAGAGCTGACAGTGGGTGAAAAAGTGCTGCTACTACTTCCAACCATTCAGAACAAGTTGCAAATTGGATCACGGGAGTATCCAAGAAAATTGCACTTGAGAACCGAACGACTTAGGACATAATCGACCCGACAATGCTCGGATCGCGAGGCAGGGAGCTTAAACACTACGCCACGGATATTCCTTGACTACGAAACTTTGACTATGAACTATGATACGTTGAATCTGACACTATGAATATGACATTTTGACTATAACCATGTCAATGACACTTTAAGTACGACACTTTGCTATACCACTATGACAGAAAACGTGAGCAAAAGCTGAACATGACCTTACTTCACCTACAAGTGGTAGTCCTGGAAACATGATGATCACTGCGGTCTTGGGGAAAGGGTAGTGATCGAAGCTTGTAAACCAAACCAGATCTAAGCAATACCATTATGGAGTCCGGTGTTTTGGCTGCAGGAAGTCAACATTATAGCTTGTTTGTGAACGCACAGATTACAGCCAACGTAATTTCTGGACCTAAGATGACCATTATTGCCAACGTCATTTCTGCACCTATGATGACCATTACAGCTAACGCCATTTCTGGACGTAAGATGACCATCGCAGCTAACGCCATTTATGGATCTAAGATGAAATACGAAAAAGCGTTTCCTGCATCAATAGATTGTACGGTAGCCGAGGTAGCGAGAGGTGGCTAACACGGTTGCTTATCGGCCGAGTGATCATGTGTTCGAATAGCAATTTTGACAGGGATGTTTTTATTTTATTAATGTACCTTGGTCGACCCAGCCTAAAATTAGTACTGGGAAATATTCTAGAAAATAAAGGCAGCATAGGTAACATTGATCCCACAACCCATCAATTGCTGATTGGTCTATACAATATGGGGTTAGCACCATGTTCCCATTACGTCTCTGGGTGTGGAGACAACGAGTCCTTAACTTTCAATTCCATTTGCTTTCTTCAAAATATTCGTGCAGATATAGATCAATCTGAAATTGTTCATTGCTCTGTACTGAATGTGGCAAATGAATATTAATATTACGAATCGTGTTAATGGTTTAGTTAATTATAACATATTATTCATAAGATAGATAGAACAAGTGAGAGAAAAAAAACACCAAAACATGAACATCCTTGATCTCATCTCATCACATCTTGTTCTTCGTGTATCTTACGTGTCGTATGGGCTTCAAGTGTCGAGATTCCTTGATGGCTGTTGCATAATGTCCGTTATTCTGATGCTAGAAATAAAATGCCCAAACGATCGTTTTTATATGATAATTAGTTCTAAATCCACATAAGTCATGTGTAAATATCAAGTGAGCAGCTGCGTTTTGTCATATTAATACTATGTTGTGCTGGCGACAGTTTTATGGTAACTATATGCAGAATCAAGTTTATCACTTTAAATATCTTATTCAGCTGAGATTAATGTCAGAACTGCGACAAGAGAGCAGGATTACTTTTTCCTGTATATAATCACGAAGCGTATTTATGTCCAACATTGTCACTCTGCGACACACTGGAAACAGGTAAACACGTAGGCTTGTAATAGTATTTGTGAACATTGTCATTAAACTAAAGTGACTGAGGCACGACGTCATTTGCACACTTGACAAGACATACTAACGATACCTTGCCATTTTGACAGAAGATAGTTTGTTACATTTTGTTTCAGAATGACATAGGCATAATAATCTCTCCATAGCCCAACGATTGGGCTGAATTGTATAGAACATGTGTTTCTCATAAAGCATGATCCCTCTCTCGGCCTGCCTAGTTGACTCCAGAGGACAGGTAACAAAAGTACATCTGGAAAAATACAGGATGCAGAAGCTGCCTGAGCAGCAAAGCGACGCCCTAACTGTCCGCCTGTCGGAGCTTCGATACTAGACCAGTTGTCGACCAAGGCTTAAGGTCTTCTCTGCCCTGCCATGACATTTACTCTTGAGTGTGAATTTCCTCGCACCAACATGCGCTCTTCTACTTGCGTTCCTTAGCCCGAAGCCGTTGGTTGGCACAATGTCGGGTGTCGGGTTTGTCACGATACAGTACAAATCATTAAGTAGCAGGACATTTGCCGGCTTCTCGATCGTTAGCCAAGTCTCCCGCCTCACTCATTTTCATACACAAGACGTCTGCATTGTCATTTTCCATCTTCGTACCGATCCACCCCAGCCTCCTTCGTGGATCACCATCTTCTTTGGCTTTCCACGCCACTGACTTTTAATATGACCAAAGTATTTCAGTTTCTGGGTCATGATGCTGTTTGTGTGCTAGTTTTCGCGGATGTGCAGATCATGTCAAAACGACTGTAGCGTGATTTTTTTTTCTTCTTCTTCTTCTTCTTCTTCTTCTTCTTCTTCTTCTTCTTCTTCTTCTTCTTCTTCTTCTTCTTCTTCTTCTTCTTCTTCTTCTTCTTCTTCTTCTTCTTCTTCTTCTTCTTCTTCTTCTTCCTTCTTCTTCTTCTTCTTCTTCTCCTTCTTCTTCTCCTTCTTCTTCTTCTTCTTCTTCTTCTTCTTCTTCTTCTTCTTCTTCTTCTTCTTCTTCTTCTTCTTCTTCTTCTTCTTCTTCTTCTTCTTCTTCTTCTTCTTCTTCTTCTTCTTCTTCTTCTTCTTCTTCTTCTTCTTCTTCTTCTTCTTCTTCTTCTTCTTCTTCTTCTTCTTCTTCTTCTTCTTCTTCTTCTTCTTCTTCTTCTTCTTCTTCTTCTTTTATCTTCTTCTTCTTCTTCTTCTTCTTCTTCTTCTTCTTCTTCTTCTTCTTCTTCTTCTTCTTCTTCTTCTTCTTCTTCTTCTTCTTCTTCTTCTTCTTCTTCTTCTTCTTCTTCTTCTTCAGCGTTCCGAACCATTGAGGTTCTTTGCTGCAGATACAATCCGTCTCCATTCGTCTCTCTGGTTGACCCTCTCTTGCCAGTCGTTGATTCCAAGTGCTTGTAGGTCTGTATATATATTATCTCTCCACCGTCTTCTTGGTCTACCTCGGGGTCTACGGTCATATATTTACTGAGTGTAAGCGTGTTTTGTTTCCCTTTTATCTTCCATTCTTTCTATATGCCCCAGCCATTGTAGTCTATTAGCCTTCATGATACCAGTGATTAGCGGGGACTTAAACAGATCATAAATGTTTTTATTACTTCTTCTTTTCCACTCTCCACTTTGTGTATCCCTAATGGGTCCAAAGATGCGTCTTAAAACTTTGTTCTCAAAGTTTGTAGCAAGGCTTCGTCTCCTTTCGTTGTACTCCAGGTTTCAGAGCCATACAGCACAACTGGTCTGATCAGTGTTTTGTATATTGTGCTCTTGGTGTTACGAGATAGCGCCTTTGATTTGGGCGCTATCTCGTAACACCAAGATCACAATATACAAAACCCTGATCAGACCAGTTGTGCTTATGGCTCTGAAAAAATTTTTAATTTTTTTTTTCTTCTAAAATAATATTTAAGTATGTGTAACTCCTGCGAGAAAGTGAAATTTCCCTTCCTTGTAAATTATATACACTGTGCTGAGTTTATTATAGCTGACTTTGTGTCAGGAGTTACAATACTGAACTGTTTTTATTTTGTATAGTTATGTCCACAACATGCTAAGAACCCAACTATACCATTTAAGTTTTAAGGCCTTAGTTTTCTTCTTAACTGATTGCCTGCCAAACAAATACTGGGTCCTGACCAATCAGAAATTCTTTGCAGAAAATGGGAAGTAGGGGTGTGTCACAATAATGTTGTTAAAATGGTTAAAATTGTAGCAGATATATTGTATTATATATATCAAATTAAAGAGGATTGCACAAGGAACATTGCTACTACTGCTATAGGTTAGAAATATAATAAAAATAATAATATAATTTGTAAAATCTTTTGAAAAAAAAAGAGGTAAAAATTATTTATTTTAAAATTGCACTTACCAAGGTTTTTTTAAAATCCCCCTCTGCTGCTAATCCTGTTTAATTTACTGAATAATGAAACAAACACCACTTGTCTTCATTAATATACACAGAATTGCTCTTTAAAACCATCCGAAAAGATGTTTTGCTGCAGATGTATGTGGCAGTCTATTTGTGATAGGCTGCAAAGCAAAATTTTAGGCACAAGTGTGGTCTATTAGTGCAGATGGAGCAAACAAAAGATTATCTGCGGAGCACTAAAAAGTGCCAAAAATAAAAGAACTGGAACAATTAACTCACGGTCTATATCGAACCAACCTCCTAGTTTCAATCAATAAATCAATCATGTGCCATGCCGGAAAGTGTGGGCGGTCATGACTCGCCATTTCACTCGATCACCAGCGACGTGGATCAGTTCAGTGTTCCTGTCTCGTCCATGCCATGTGGCCAAGCCATCCAGGTATTTTCCTCTCGGTCTTCCTCTTGGTCTGTTCCCTTCTATCTTGTCAGTTGTGACTAAGTTCTCATATTTATTTCTTCTCATAACATGAGAATCTTTGACTGTCTACGTCTTATTTCTCTAATCAATTTACGAGTTTCATTTGTCTCCTGTAGTACTTGGTCATTGGTTTTTCTGTCTGTCCATGGTATTCTTTGCATTTTCCTCAGAAACCACATTTCTGCAGCCATCAGATGTTTTTCAGCTTGACTGCATATTGTCCAAGTTTCACATCCATACAAAAGAACAGGCTCTATGTATCCCCTCAAAACTCTGTTTCTCGTTTCAGTTGACATCTGTTTATTGGTCAGAATGTTTTTCATCTTGCCAAATTCGTTCCATGAAACCAGTGTAGTGGTTCACGGAAGGCAATCAGTTAAGTGATTGTGAATTAGACTACGGTTCCGGTATATTTCAATAGGCAAGATGCATGTTCTCAAACATATTACTTTAATTTGTTGCTGGTATTGTGCCATACATTCTTAATACTAACCCAGTGGAGGTCAGGGTCAGCATGGCCGAAAAGATAAGAGATCTCGCTCTTAAACATCCGGTTTGCTGATGCCAAGTTAGGTGGTTCAACACCTACTACGGTCAGTTGAATTAAAATGGCTTCTCGGTCTTGACTTGGGGACGTAAATTACAAGTACCTCAGAAGTTGGTTTGGTTCGTCTGATCGCGAGGGATATTGATAATAGGGGAAGCTAATGCACACGGAACAATCAAACCGGTGTGCTAAACGTAGTAGCACGTGTACAGACTACGCTTGGGTTCAAAGCCAGCAATGATACAATAGTAACCCAGTGTATGTTTGTCTTTTCTCTCAGGCAACATTGTCATTGCTCATTGCACTCTCAGCTGACTTTTGTACGGGTACCGGAAACCACCAAACGACATATTATATGCAAATCACTATGGTAACTGAATTCCTTAGATGTACATCTTGCAGGTTTTAGATAAGGAGAGGGGAACCCTTTTTCTGCCAAGGGCCAATTCGATATGTATAACATCATTCGCCGGCCATACACAATTATCAACTTGAACATGATCCTGCTATAGTTGTAATTAACTCACCCCCAATGTCCAGGCGAATTATCGAAATTGACCATGTCAACCCTGGCTAAACTGGGCTCAGGAAATTCTCTAAACGGAGAAGGCGGTCGACGGATACTGACCACATAACCCCAGGAGTGTCGACTGGTCTACACAAATATGGGTTTAGCACCATATACCCAAAGCACCTTTAGGTGTGTACAAGAGTCCTATAATTTACTCACTTAGCGTGTGTCCAATGCACCGGTGGCAGCTAGAAAATGACCTTTATATACTTTTATTCTACTAAAAATGGCCTTTACACACTTGTACTCTGCTAAAATACACTGCACATTTTTTCCTTACTTATCATCATCATGTACCATGCCGGTAAACGTGGGCAGTCATGTTTCGCCATCTCACACGATCACGAAAGTCGTGTATCAGCTCAGTGTTCCTGTCTCGACAATGCCACGTGACCCAGCCATCTAGATGTTTACTTCTCTTACTGCCGAGATTTAATTTGGCATGCCGTACGTAATACTGAATGTGTGTTCATGTCGTTGGT
>OY992880.1:119023135-119098135 GCA_963921405.1 Cepaea hortensis
TGGGAAGACATGGACGAAGGTGTGGTATATGGCAAAAGATGTATTGACTTAGAGTGGTATCTGGAGGACTATATCCCGATGGGGGACAAAGTAAAACAAAATAAGGAGATCATAATCACATGGAATACATAACACCATTTAAATAAATATAACGTAATCTTCACTGTACCGCAAGACACATTGTCACGTAGAGAATTGATTCTGGAAACTGGAAATATAATCGTCATTTTAGAGTTTTTTGTTTCATTTTCACCTTTGTAAAGTGGTACATCTGTCCATTGTTTCATCAAATAGAACACGATGAATGAACTATTTTATCACTACTAAAGTGACTTCCTTGCGGGTAGGCTAACGAAGTTGATGGCAAACTGGGCTGGTAATACCATGAACACAATTGGACGCAAGATTTATTCCTGGGCTCGTCACCCGCGATAGTGAGCGAAAGACTGGCCACGTATTCCTCCATAACTCGGCCTACAACATGGGAGGGTTCTTTCAAATCACAGATCCATAGCGGGAAACTCTTTCTGGGTAATTTTGAAAGAAAAAAAGAGTCACTGTCATTATGAACAATGTCCACTGAACTCCGTGTACTTATTGTATACAGTGAGATGTTACAATCTGTCGTTATGCAATTCACATACGAACGAACGAACGAACGAACGAACAAACGAACGAACGAACAAACAAACTTTATTTTCAAAGGGTAAAAAATTGGACACGCAGGCCCGTCTTACATTCGGCCCTTCCAATCACTGATCTTTCGTTCATCAATTGTGCATGATACATTCACATAGAAAAAACAAAACATTGTCAAATGAATGTTGTAAACATAAACAATGCAGTTTACAATGATATGACACACATCCCCAACCTATCCACTCATCCCCCACCCACCACAAATCTCCCACACACACAATCCCTACCCACCCACACACTCCCAGGTCACACATCAATGACCCCATCTATCCACCACCCACACACATCCCCCACCCACCTACACACACAACCCATGCACCCATACACGCATCAACCCACCCAACCCCCCACTCACCCACATCCTCTGACCTACAAACGTCTTAGCACCTACACACATCTCTCATCCCATCCAATACCCACACACATTCACCCACCCACATATCCTCCACCATCCAGCCAAGCACACATCCCCCACCCACACACACATCTCCCCGCCAACCCACACATCCGAACATACACACACATACTTGCCGCACCCACCCACATATCCGGACGTAGACACATTCCACCAACCACACAATATCCCCCACTAACTCAGACATCTCGCACTCACCCACACACACATCCCCCTCCCATCCCCCAACCTACACACACTCACCCACCCAGACATCCTCCACCCTCACCCCAACCAAACGCCCCTTAACCACCCATCCTCCCACATACCCCACCCATACACACATCTCCCGACACATATACACATCTCCCCACCCGCCAACACATCCCCCATTCACCCACACACACCTCCCACCCATGCACACATCTCCGACCCACCCACACGCCCTCACTCACACACACATCCCCCACACATAAACACATCCACACCCACCCAAACATCTCACTACCCACTAACACCCACACTCCCCCACAAATCCAAACACATACCCACACTCACATTCCCCAACCCACGCGTCCCTGATCTACACACAATCCCTACACACACCCGGATCCACCCGCACATTTTCCCACCTAACCTCGCACCCCTCTCCCCACAAACATAACTAACCCACACATATCCCACCCAACCACACTTCCCCCACCCACCCATACATCCCCACCTGCACACGCATCCCACACTCACATAAACAAATCCTCCACCCACACCCATCCCTAACCCACACACACATCATCCAACACCCCCACAATAACCCTACCATACATACACATCCCCCACACACACCCCCACACACACACTCACACACATCCACACCGACGTACACAAACCCCTCACCCACATGCACACATCCCCCACCCACATATACACATCCCTCACCAACATATACACATCCCTCACTAACATATATCCCCCACCCACACATCCATCCCCAACTCACACAACCATCTTCCCACACCCCCACAATACCCCCACCACACACACACATCCCCCACACACACCTCTAACACACACATCCCCACACACACCCACATACACATCCCCACTGACGTACACACATCCCCACCCACGTACATACATCCCCCACCCACACATATATCCCACACCCACACACCCATCTTCCAACCCACACACACACACATCTTCCACACCCGCAACACATACCCCCACCACACACACACATCCCACACACACATTTCACCCACACATACACACATCACCACACACGCACACACACATCCACACACACACATCCACACGTCACATCTAGACACATACATGATGCCTCACATAATCACTGAAAATAATATGAACAAACTTTCACACTTTACACACCCATACACTGACGACTATTTTGAGTATCATCACACACACACATTTTTAATTGAGGGGAAATATGAAAAATATGGAAAAACTGGAAAAACATTTTAAAATGACAAAACTGTACTATACATTGTGTAACGTAAAAAATAGTGATGCAATTCAATAAAATAATTCCTGGAATTGACATAAACACGATGAAACAAGCAGTGCAGACGGTACATATGTACTTTAAGCACTCACAAAAGAAAACGTCCATATATATTGCAATAGAACATTTGCAATTCAAACAATTTCTTTAATAAATCTTTCGTTATGTTTTTTTTTTTTTTCTTTTTTTTGTTCAAACTTATTTCATTGAAAACCTGTGGATGATGTCTCTCTAGTAGTCCAGCTATAATGTATCCTAGTCATTAGTCATTAGTCGTTAGTCGCAGCTCCAACATCACAGCAACGGGTCGTCCCCATTATGCTCCGTTCCCGTGCCAGTGAATATCACATAAAATGTTTCCCAATGCCCCAAGTGCAAAGTGGAAAAGACAGGAGTCTCGACAAACAAAGGCCCGCTCCGGCACCCTGTGCAAAATCTCCCGCCAGAATGTCACCACAAAAGTCCTCTACGAACAGTACAGTTCACCCCTGATGGAATTGGCAGTCACTTTGACAACCAGATGCTCACCTACAAAGTCTCGAAATCTCTGAATATTGTTGTTCTGTTTCTAGATGTTTTCTAGCCACCACGCCATTTTTATCCGATATAAAACAACCTTGAACAGATGTGAAGAAACGCTTCACTGCACATAATGCCGTCACCAGAATGCCAACACAAAAGTCCTCCTCGAAACCACAGTTCATCATCGATGGAAACGTCAGTGACTAGCAAAACCAGCAGCCACACACATTTTGTTTTTTATTTCTGCATAATGCAAGAATACCGATCGCTTCTGGTGCGACATGCCAGTCGCCAATATTTGCAGATATTTCTAGATGTTGTTTCGTTTCTAGATGTTGTCTAACATTGGGTGGAACTGCGGTAAAGCTGTGAAACTGTAAACAATATAAAATGACACAAAATAGTGCAGCTTTACATAACAGATTTACGACACATACAGGGCGTTGCGGCGATTAGCCTTCATCAGCAAACAAACACATTCACAAACACAACATATAGTCAAGGAGATCTCCTGTGACTACATCAAAAGGTGACGACAGGACGGGAAGAACAAAAGGATGAAAAAATGAAAGCAATGAAGAGAAAATGAGAATTGAAAAAAATGTTCATACTTACCTCACAGCTCCGATCCGTTCGGAGCTGTGAGGTAAGTATAAGATTTTTTTCAATTCTCAAGTCTAGCCAGCTACGCCATTTTGAGCATGCAGATCACAACGAAACACCTCGAACAGATGTAAAAAAAAACAAAAAACATTTCACTGTTCATAATGCCGTCTCCAGAATGTCAAAACAACAGTCCTCCACGAAAGCACGGTTCATCGTCAAAAGAACTGGCAGTCAACCAGAAGATCAACCGCCACACATTTCTGCGTAAGGCAAAAAAAAAAACGGTCAATTCTGGGACATGCCCTCCGCCATTGCTCTGAACATGCAGATCACGCTCCACAACCTCGGCCAGATTAAAAGGCATTTCACACGAAATTCACAGCTCACAGCGTCGCGCCACGCACTCAACTCAGTAGCAGGGCGACGGAACAGTAAACTACCAGTCCTACATGAGGAAAATGCGAATGCAACGGTAGCCACGAGCATAAACACCCAGAGGCCTTAATCGTTACGCTGCCTATCCGCCATGCCGGTACCGGAAGTCTCTATATAATGTATCCTATAAAGCTTGATTTATTTTTCTGTGCCATATTTCCTTAATCAAAACAATTTCTCGTATAAAGCTTTATTTATTTTTCTATGCTATATTTCTTTATTCCAACAATTTCTGGTAACAGGTTTATTTTATTGTTCTATGCAATATGTGTTTAATCAAACAATTTGTTGTATAAAGCTTACGTTTTCTCTAAATTGTTTCACAGTCGGCCTGTGGCAGATAACTCCCTAGTGGCCCAACTGGATCGCTTGTTGAATGAGATAGAAAGTATGATTTCAGTTACATATGATTCCTGACAATGATTACATCTTACACTTTTGCGCGCGCGCACACATACACACACTCATACACACACACACACACACACACACACACATATATACACACACATACACACAACACGCACAGCGTGATAGTCAAACAAAGTTGATTTTTCGATTCTCTATTTCTTAAGGGGTATGTGAGCCGGTCGCTCAGAAAGCAATGGCAAACTACTGAGCGTAATCGTGCCAAGAAATCGACAATCAGCTGAAAGATGCTGATGTTGACAGCGATGTCCTGTAAAGGATATGCGAACAACAACAAAAATTTTCTATAATGCCTTATAGTTATTTAGTATTTTCATCTATCAATACTGAACAATATGGACAACACAGACTGCTTATGTTATAACTTTCAGCTAGAATGGATTGTTTATGTCTTCTTTTCTTATTCAATGTAAACCTCTCACACCTTCAACTCGTATTACTGGTATGTTTTTTATAGCTCTCATTATTATTTCGCTATAGTGAGAGAAATAATGTGTAACAAAACAGAGTCTTACTAGCTTCATCTGTTCATAATTACCCAGTTCGTTTCATTGTAATTTGTTGCTACTTGTTTCCAGCAAATATTTTTGTTTACTTTTTAGAGATTGTTCCCGTCAATTGTAATACCCTTCAACATTTTCATAATTTCATTATGTTTCACTTTCTCAAATTGTCCTCCTTTATGTAATGTATAAAGCAAATGTATAGGTCTTTTTGTGTATCAGTAGAGCTCTCTCTGTTAGTTTACAGAATGTATATAATGCATTATTTGTTTCTTTCTATTCCTCATCCTGTTCGTCACTAATTTTTATTGGGTCTTTTTATTATACAATAAGTAGATTTGATGATATGGTTTATGAGATTTGATTGTACGAAATGCTTTCGCACTCATTCAGTTGCTTCTGGTTTCATTAGTAATGTTATAAATAGCATTAATTTCAGCATATCACTAGGTATGTATCCAGTGTTGTAAATATCATTCAACAATTGAGTTAATATTTCTATTCCAATTTCTCCCAGTACGTGTAATTACCCCAGCCTGATTCCACCTGGCCAAGCCGATTTCCGTTTCTTCATACGCTTGATTGTATCAGTAACTTCTTTATTTAATATAGATGTACATTCTGAGTAACTGTCTTCTGTTTGTTCTGCTCTTTCGAGGTCAGCGTGATCAAATAGATAAGAGAGTTTGCTCTTAAACTTTCGCTATGCTGATGCTAGGTAGCGGGTTCAATTCCTACACCGGTCAGTCGGAACAAAATGTTCACTTCTCATCCTTGACTTGGGAATGTAAATTACAAGTACCCTAGAAGTCTGAGTGTGTTCGCCTGATGGCGAGGGACATTGGTAATAGGGAAAGCTAATCGACAAGCAAAAAACAATCCGGTACTTGAAGTAGTAGTGCGTGTATGGTTAAGTTAAAAATGGGCAAACGAAGACAAATGTCTGCAATTTCTCCATGATGCAACCTTTTTATGTGTTAATTGCATCTTTTTCACAGCACCTTCTTTCGTAACTATTGTTCCTGTCTATGATTTCAATTATCATGTGTTTGGGACCCAGAGGTGTTTCCAAGGCACCAGGGCCGGGTTATATACTGGCCAAGACCTATTGACGCGTCCTCGTCTAGCGACCTGGGCAACAGGTCCCTTCAGTGTCCTGGCTAAAGTCAATAGGATCGCCGATTCCTCCGAAGTCGGAGAGTGTCTGCCTGTACGGCGAGGAACCACCAGTCTGCACACCAATAAGCCAGACATGGGACAACGGATACTCACGCAAAACTCAGGTCCTGTATGACATCACACTGATGTTGGACACCAGGATGCCTTCATCCGACATACAGGACTTCACGTTGGAGCTCAAGCCAACGAACACAAGCAAGCAAGCATCATGTGTTTTATTCAATTTTCTGCTAAAAAATCAACTATTTGTTTGTGTATATTTTTTGCATATTTAATGGAATTTTAACATAATTTTGCTGCACTGCTCGTCTAACCATTTTTGAAGGTTATAGCTTGCTATTTAAGAATTAAAGTCCGAATAAAAAATAAAAGATAAGCGCTGTCTTTTGATTATTGCATGATCCCATTTCAAATGTAGTCATAATTTGAAATTTGTAACACACATTTTGTCATTTACAGGCGTTATTTATGGACTGCCAGAGTAACTAACAACGATTGCCTGAAAGAGGCTAATGAAACTAGAACACTATATACAACAATAAGAAAGAGACAAACAGATTTCTTTGGTCATGTGATGAGAAGAAAGGCATTGGAGAACATCGTGACAACTGGAAAGATCGAGGGGAAGAGAGGCAGAGGCAGACCAAGAGAAATGATGCTGGACGGATTGAGACGGTGGCATGGAGGAATATCATCAGTAGAGTTGATCCAGAACACCATAGACCGAGATCTGTGGAGAGCCATGAACGCCTACGCCAGCCGGCACGGCACTTGATGATGATGATGACGATATATATATTAGTGTTGGAACTCTTCGCTGGTTGCTGAGGATGGGGACGGAGCGCTTATGGGAATTCCCGAATGCTGTGATGTCGATTCCTAAATCAATCAATCAATCAATATATATATATATATATATATATATATATATATATATATATATATATATATATATATATATATATATATATATATATATATATATATATAGCAAAAAGAGTTGGGAGAACAGGAAGCTTACTGCCAAAACAAAAGTCCTCGTCTACCAAGCCTGTGTCCTTAGTACTCATTTTTTATGGCAGTGAAACCTGGACAACTTACTCACGCCAAGAGGAACGTTTAAACAGCTTTCATATGCGGTGTCTGCGAAGAATACTTGGTATTAAGTGGCAAGACAAAATCACAAATACTGAAGTATTGGAAAGATCAGGTTGTGTGACGGTGTATTCCATGCTCAGTCTTCGTAGACTTAGATGGATAGGACATGTTAGGAGGATGGATGATGGTAGAATACCAAAGGACATCTTTTTGGTGAATTATAGACGGGTAGGAGATCTCAGGGTCGGCCTCTACTACGCTACAAAGATGTGTGTAAGCGGGACATGATTGATACAGGCATAGATAATGCACATTGGGAGCAAGTCGCCGCTGAACGTGTTGCATGGAGGGCAAACATCAGAAATGGAATAAAGACAAAAGAGAAAATGATTGCAGATAAGGCACACACGGAGCGTGAGAGACGTAAGATGGTGCACAATGGTGGAAATGACCATGTTTTCACATGCATCTACTGTGGGCAAACATTTGCAGCAAGAATTGGCCTTACCAGCCACACTCGCCACCGCCATGGGTCGTAGTTATTAAGCCTTTTTGAAGCACAATGTACCAAACTATCGTCTGTCAAGACGGAAAGGTGCCAATGAATTATATATATATATATATATATATATATATATATATATATATATATATATATATATATATATATATATATATATATGCTGGTCTCTCTGGCCGAGGGGTTACAACACTTTCTCCGTAATCCCGTTTATCACGCAGAGTCACGTAGCAGGGCGAGAGCTGGGAGCGGTTCGACCCCCGCTGGTGACTTGCGGGATAACTGAGCCGGCCGCTCAGAAAGCAATGGCAAACTACTGAGCGTAATCTTGCCAAGAAATCAACATACAGCTGAAAGATGCTGATGTTGACAGCGATGTCCTGTAAAGGATATGCAAAACATTTATATATATATATATATATATATATATATATATATATATATATATATATATATATATATATATATATATATATATATATATCTTAAATTTGGCCCTCCCAATCACTCTCTTTCGTACAATTAATTATCTTGCATGTTACATTCACACACACACACAAACCCACACACACACACACACATACCCATTTATATATATATATATATATATATATATATATATATAGAGAGAGAGAGAGAGAGAGAGAGAGAGAGAGAGAGAGAGAGAGAGAGAGAGAGAGAGAGAGAGAGAGAGAGAGAGAGAGAGAGAGAGAGAGAGAAACTTAAGCAAACAACAAAATAATAATCACAGTATGTTTGACATGCTTTGCCCAAAATCACAGTTTTACGTTTCCGTAACAGGGATTCAACAGAGAGAGATTCTGCAAAAGAGAAGGATTAGGATTTTGAGAAAACCTTCAGATCGAAACCGGGCCTTCCAAAGTAAATTCGAGGATATTGCCAGTGAAGATATCAACGATGAAATACGGGACCAGAATAATCGACTCTACGATCTAGACCAGAAGGTTGTACAATTATGTAGACACTATTAACCACTAGTATAAAGATATTAGAATGCCAAGGGCATGCTGGTGTGTTGAGAAACGATCAGGCCGACATATGAGCTGAGTCTGAACCGCCTGTTGGGGGTGTGGGTGCACCTTGAGGCAGGTGTGATCTGGCCACTTTGAGGTCATGTGTACAGTGTGGAAGAATTGATCAATCATCATAACCTGGAGAGAATTAAACGACATGGAGTGACCAGAGGAAGTGGCCAACAGTCAGGACTCCGAGAAAAGGTCATCAGACACGTCATCAGACTGCAACTGGTACCATTAATATTGGGACTCTTCGGTCGCTGCTGAAGATGAGGACGGGGTGTCTATGGGAATGTCCAGAGTGTTGTGATGTCGATTCTTAACTCGACTCAGCTCACCTCAATTTCTGAATGGACAATTTACTGGACGATGATGTTGGTCACCCGCGCTTGGAGCCGCTGTAGCCCAGTGGCTAGTTGGCATGTCTGTTGACCTGGTTGCCATGTGATCGAATCCTTTCATGGCGGAACATGTTTCTGTCATTGACCTTGCTCGTTGAAACGGCACTAAGACATGTTATGGGAAGTAAAGGTGGCCGGTGTTATATTACCACAGCACAATTCAAGTGCCGATTGATCTAAGTCGCTTAAAAGTCGACAGGGTCGACTTCATTGCCCCGGGTTTTATCTCATATGGCTCGGTCTCTTTCCGTAGTACGGAAAGCGTCTCACAAAGCACGAACTCCGTAGCTTTTATCGACGACCCACAGGAGTCTCCGAAACATTTAACTCGTAAACCGAAGGGCGAGGCCCGGAATCGAACCAACAACCTTCGGAACACGAGTCAACAGTAGTAGTAGTAGTAGTAGTAGTAGTAGTAGTAGTAGTAGTAGTAGTAGTAGTAGTAGTAGTAGTAGTAGTAGTTGTTGTTGTTGTTATTGTTGTAGTAGTAGTAGTAGTAGTAGTAGTAGTAGTAGTAGTAGTAGTAGTAGTAGTAGTAGTAGTAGTTGCAGTAGTAGTAGTAGTTGTAGTAGTAGTAGTAGTAGTAGTAGTAGTAGTAGTAGTAGTAGTAGTAGTAGTAGTAGTAGTAGTAGTAGTAGTAGTAGTAGTAGTAGTAGTAGTAGTTGTTGTTGTAGTAGTAGTTGTTGTTGTAGTAGTAGTAGTAGTAGTAGTAGTAGTAGTAGTAGTAGTAGTAGTAGTTGTTGTAGTAGTAGTAGTAGTAGTAGTAGTAGTAGTAGTAGTAGTAGTAGTAGTAGTAGTAGTAGTAGTAGTAGTAGTAGTAGTAGTAGTAGTAATACTAGTAGTAGTAGTAGTTGTTGTTGTTGTTGTTGTTGTTGTTGCTGTATTTGTAATAGACAGAGAAGAAGGAGAAGAATTAGAAGAACATGGTAAAGAAGAAGAGGAAGGAGATGGAGGAGAGCAAGGTGGAGGAAGAGGAGGAGAAGAAGATGCAAAAAAGAAGAACAATAACAACAGCAACAACATTATCTTCGAATATATACTTACTGTGTACACGAAGTATCATTTATATGTGTTTTATAGGTGTTTCATTTATTTTACAAACCTGTATTGCATATATTTGCCGTAGCCTGTTAAATTCTTCAAGCATGTGATCATCATCTGACTTTGATGTTTGTCTAGCTTAAGACAGTCCGGGGTCTGAGAGATCAGGTTGACATACTTCAGAATACAGTAGAAGAGGTGAGAGATGTCACAGAAAAGACGATCGCTGCAGACAGTCGTGGGGGACTCAATGAAAGCAATATCGCGAATGACATTCAGGAGGCATATCAAGAGGTAAGGATGTGAACTTTGTGTTCCCGGCTCGGTTGAAACACTCTGGCAGACCATTTACAATGTGTAACGTTGTCTGCCTCTTGCTCACAAGAAACACTTTAAAATCAACAAATGTGCATATGCCAAGGCAGTGTGTTCAACCCCTACATCGGTCAGTTGATCTAAAAATGTTGACTTCTTGTCCTTGACTTGGTGACGTAAATTACAAGTACCTTTGAAGTTGGAGGGGATTTTCCTGATGGCAAGGGATACTGGTAATAGGGAAGGCTAATCCACACTCAAAATGCAGTCAATTGCAAACGAAGTAGTCTTAAGTGTAAGTACAACGCTTGAGTTCAAAGCGAGTGAACACACACACACACACACATACACACACACACACAAGCACACACGCACACAAACACACACACGCACACACACACGCACATCAACTAAGAAAAGGTATTTCATGTACTGTATTCGCCGAACAATTAACGATTGCTCAAATAAATTGAGGCATCAGCAGTTGGCGGTTCCAACCGGTTTTGAGTAAACAGAAAAAAGTTCGTTTTACATTTGAAAGTACCGTGGCGATAACAAATGCTCAACTTTAGAACAATACCTGTTATTATGTGTTTCAAGAGTTTCCGCTTACTTATTATTCATTTATTTACTTCATATGGTATATGATTATGCAGTACGCACCCGATTAGATGCAGCGAAATTCGCAATCACGCATCCGGGTTCGAAACACAGCTGTAGGCGATTTGGAAACAGACCGCTTTGCGTTGGTTTCATACAATTTTATGAGTGCCGGTCGTTCGGAAAACAATGGCAAACTACTGAACGAAGACCTACCAAGAAATTAGAAATGATGAGGACGTGTGATATAACTAGATACCTCTGGTTTATGGGAAAATTCTTAGCCTTTGTTAGGATCTAACCCAGTTTCTAATGTGAACAACACAGTTCTCAGTCACTCCCCTTCCTCCTTATGTCGAAATGTCCGTATCTGCAATAGCCAGCGAAGAGTCCCAGTACTAATGATACTAGTCGCAATCTGATCATATGTCCGTCTGGCCTGTTTGAGTTCGAGTGTCGGCCAGATCCTCTGGTCACTCCCTGCAGCACCATTCTCCCCAAGCCGTGATAATCTACCCGCTTTTCTGCTCTATGCACACGATTCCATAGAGCCCCGACCATCAGCCTTACCATGGACCAACACCCCATCTAGGGGTACAGACCCAGCCCATCTGTCCGCCTTCTAGCTTTCCACCACAACACCATGGCCTGGGGGAAAAATCCAACAGATGATTTCTCTTTTTGATTGTTGAATAGAACGAGACTCCTACTAACTGGCACTTTGCTTAAAGTGTCCACTAATTATATATCTTCTGATAAACGGAATATTGGTGCTATTAGAGAAAACATTGTTTCATATACAAGTTTCAATCTCGATCAGCCATGTAGCGACTGAAAATAAGACCTTGCAGATATACCAGAATGTAATTTAGTCCAAGAATCGCCATGGCGAAAGTAGCCTTTAGCAAGATGAAAAACATTCTGACCAATAAAAAGATGTCAATTGAAACGAGAAAAAGAGTGTTGAGGGGATACATAAAACCTGTTCTTTTGTATGGATGTGAAACGTGGACAATGAGCAGTCAAGCTGAAAAACATCTAATGGCTGCAGAAATGTGGTTTCTGAGGAAATTGCAAAGGATACCATGGACAGACAGAAAAACCAATGACCAAGTACTACAGGAGACAAATGACAATCGTTAACTGATTAGAGAAATTAGACGCAGACAGTCAAATTTTTGGACATGTTATGAGAAGAAAAGGATTGGAGAACTTGGTGACAACTGGCAAGATCGAAGGGAACAGACCAAGAGGAATACCTAGAGGAAAATACCTGGATGGCTTGGCCACATGGCATGGTCGAGAAGGAACACTGAGCTGATCTACGACTCTGGTGTTTGAGTGAAATGGCGAGTCATGACCACCCACGCTTTCCGGCATGGCACATGATTGATTGAATATAGTCAAACCAAGGACCCTTTCTCAGGCCTTGAGCTGTTGTGAATTTATGATGCCAGCTACTTGTTTTTATAGACCAGTCGGCATCCGGTGAATGATGTGGTTACAATCACGCCCGTCTCCTTTATTTCCTAGGAGATTTCCTGGTACCACTTTCAGGCCGGGTCGAGTTAAGGGCCTACGTTAATTTGCAAAGTTCGGTTGGGTGTAGATTCGAACACATGAAAACCGGGCCAGCAGACAAGTGTCCTAGTCACTCTACCGTGGCTCCACTTACCAGATGATGAAGATGTTTAAAGGGACAGAAGATGGGCACCTCCAAGAAGGTCTGACATCACTCGGAGATTCGACTACGGTTTGCGTACTAAATGTTGATGATTCCATTGTGGTAGCCATACGACGCCTTACAGAGCTACGGATAATTTGATTTGTTAATGAGTCGTTTTATTAAGCCGATAATAAACCGTATCTTTTAAACAGGCTCTTACGATCAGCGAGGGACTGAATGAAGTGGCAGAGACGGTGTATGACAACACACGTCAAATTAGAGCTCAGCAGTTGGTGACTGATCAGTTGATTGCACGACTTGACTTCACCACACGTATGATTCTGTTTGTGCACATTCCGTCATCAATATAATTAGCATGCTTCATTTCATCCAGTTCATTTGACTGCATGGCACTTTGCCGTCTTGACAGACGATAACTCAGAACACGTATGATTATGTTTGGGCACATTTTTTTAAAATGTTGCATATCCCTTACAGGACGTTGCAGTCAACACCAGCATTTTTCAGCTGCTGTTGATGTACTAAGAAAGTTTTACGTTCAGTAGTTTGCCATTGCTTTCTGGACGACCGGCTCACATACCCCCGTAAGTTCCCAGCGTAGCACGATCCGCTACCGAATATCGCCCAGCTGTTTTCCCCCACGTGGGTATACGGGATTACAAACCACGGAGTTAATCACTTGGCCAGGGAGACCGGCTCATTGGGAACATTACGTCATTAATATAAAAATGATGATTCATTTCATCCAGTTCATTTCACTGCTTGGCACATTGCTGTCTTGACAGACGATTGTTTGTAAAATGGAGATGTGCCTCTACATAGCCCAAAAATAAAACGCCTAGGGTGAATTGTAGATACAAAGTGTTGCCCATTCAGCATGATTGCTCTATCGACCTGCCTAGTTTCCTTCAAAGGAAAGGTATCTCCGGCGCTGAGTGGCCTCGAGGTATGGTGTCCGCCTCGAGTGCTGGAGGTCCCGGGTTCAGACCCCGGTGAGGACCGGGATTTATTAAAAAAATCCACGTGGACCTCCAATAATAAAATTTCCCCCGGTCTCTGGGTAGTGAGATCGGACGCCCGTGTGTATTGTTGCGCACGTAAAAAATCCCTTGGCAGTTGGAAATCGAAAAAGAGTAGCCTAACGGCGCTGCCCGGGCAAAATTTCGAGTTAAAAATCTACCCAAAGTATTTCAGGATCCTCGCCGATGCTACGGATTTCGTGCATTGAGCTGAGTTTCTCCAGACTCAGGTTTGAGTTAGGAGGAAAACGGAGCAATTATGGGTTAAACCCGTGTGCCGTGATGTTGATCCAACGACTAAACTAAACTAAAGGAAAGGTAACACAAATACGTCTGGAACTAGGCAAGCTGCAGAAGCTAACGGATTAGCAAAGCAATGCTCTAACTGTCCGTCTGTTAGAGCTTAGATCCTAGACCAGTTACCCACCAAGGCTTAGGGCCTGGTCTGCCCTGCCACGGCATTCAGTATTTAGGTTGCATTTCCTCGCAATAGGGTAAGACTTGTATCCTCCCAATTGTGCTACTCCGCCAGAAGCCGTTGGCACAATATGGAGTGCCTGGTTTGGAGGGCGCCGCCAAACATTCGGCGCTAATAGAAAGCATACAGTCCCGTCTACTATTATACAGCAGTTCTGTCATATCTGACTAAGGCCCGACTATACAGTTCATTTGGCAGCATGCAATACTCATCCCACTTACCCACCAAAGTCACCTCAATTTGATATAAGCAGGGCCCGCTAGCGAAGTCGATATCAAACTGCGCTGGTATTGTCATGAGGACTCGAGTGGACGCCTGGACTCGTCGTTTGTCAAATGAGGGAAAGATTGGCCACCTGTTTCCCCTTACTCTTAGGCCTACAAAGTCTGTAGACCAGTATTTCCCAACGTGGGGCCACGCCCCACAGGGGGGCAATTCGATTGTTAAGGGGGGGGGGCAATTCGAAAATGGAAGAAATCGGCTGGATATGACAAAACGGGGAGACTTGAGACTGAAGTTAACTAAATTGGAACCTGACATAAGATCTCTTTGCAGCAAACATCAAGCGCAAGGATCTCACTAAATTTAAATAATAAATAATTACTAATAATTAAAATAATATTGAAAAATCTTTCATTAATATTATTTTGTACTTGAATTTCAGTTCTCCATTATATGTTTTGAAAATTTACTTACTGTGTTTACTCAATAATTTCCTAGTGATTTCTTCCTAAAAACCTATCAATCAAGTTTCTTTAGTGAACATTTAAATTTGTGAATATTAAAAATAATGTATATGTTGGGGGGGGGGGGGGTAAGAATTTTAGAAAGGCTTAGTTGGGGCATAGTACAAAAAAGGTTGGGAAACACTGCTGTAGACACTATCCCATCACAGTAGCATAGTAGAAAACTGCCTGGGGACAAATGTTTAATTATATGTTGCATGTGGATGTCGCTAATAACATTTCCCCCATGTCACACGCATGTAATCAATTGTAAGACATAACTAAACACACTTGATGTCAGGTCACAGCAATGAGGACCAAACATTCATAAGGGAAAGAAACATCATGAGAATGAACCTGGTTTATTCATTTGTGAAATCTTATTTCAAGACGCAGAATAGTACACATATGTAGGTAACAATGCACACAAAACTCACAGACAGGTAGGGACCGAGACATACAGACAGAAAGACGCATTTGCCATACAGGCTGACGTACAGACAGGCAGACACAGATCCATACAAAGAGACATACTGACATACAAGCTAACAGACATTCAGATCACTGAGTGTATGTATCTCTCAACATTTCTCAACAAATCCCGAAACAACCACATAATCAATTTCCAGTTGTGGTTACTGAAGTCCCCCTGAACGTGGATACAGAAGGTCTAGCAACCGCAAACGTGACCAATCCCGGATTTCCGGAACTCTATCACGGATTTCTGGTTGGCTTTGAGCACCGCATCAGGTAGGCTATTCTAGGCTCCTAGTCGTGTACAGGTGTGTTTGTTGTCACGTGTGTGGGTGCATGTGTGTGCAGAGTTGTGTACGTAACTACTGGTTTGTTTTGGCTTGAAGTATGAGAAGTAAAAACAAATAAAAGAGATGGTGAAAGAAAGAAAGAAAGAAAGAAATAAAGAAAGAAAGAAAGAAAGAAAGAAAGAAAGAAAGAAAGAAAGAAAGAAAGAAAGAAAGAAAGAAAGAAAGAAAGAAAGAAAGAAAGAAAGAAATCGTGTGTTAAATAGAGAAGCGGGTGAAGCCTTCTAGAGAAGTGCTTCCCAAACTTTTCACTTTCGCAGACCGACATTAAAACTTTCCTTTTGCTCCAGGGACCGGTGTCGTATAAAAAATAATTTTCTCCTAGTATTCTATAATTTTATATGACCTCAATATACATTTTAATATAAATATAAGATTTAACGTAATTGTGGGTGCTGTCCCGGTGCGCTAAATACTGCTCCATAATATTATTGGATGATGGTGATTTATTTAATGGTGGTCCCATTTTCATGAGTAAAAATTTTATTTACAAATCAAAGAAAATCTTTCAACTCACGTTGCGGACCGGCAAAGAAGGGCTCGCGGACTGGCACCGGTCCACGGACCACCACTTTGGGAAGCACTGCTCTAGAGGACGACAAACAAACATGGAATATCCCAAGAGAGTAACAATGGTTTTAATCTAAACAACAGTTTTAATTTGCGCATGATGCATATGTAGATCTTATTCTTCTACTTCCTGCGATTCTTCTTCTTCTGCGAGCAAAGTTTGCGTTTATTCATGCGTGGGCAACATACAAGATGGGTCGCGTGAAGTCTTCACTGGTCCTCCTAGATTTTGTCTTCACGGGTCGATTCTGTCGGCCAGATTTCACATCCCAGTTCTGTAATAAATTACGCTCATAGAAGAATAAGAAAGAAGTTGAGACTAGACGACGCACTAGACAATATAAACATTGATAGCTATAGTTACTAACCGAGATTCGAAACTGTCACTTCAAAATGACGACAGCGTATTGCTGCAGGAACAAGTGTACTTCAACGCACGACCAAGTAGACACCCCTAGAAAAGATGTCTCTATTAGCCTGTCTATCATCCACGTGAACCCACAACTATCCTCAGCTTTATGAAGTCAGGGCAGAATTGTAGGACATTGTTCTACACTTACAAGAGACTAAGTCAGCGAGAGCCATTCGGTAGAAGTGAGCTCTGGGTCCGCAATGCCCTCTTCTGAGTCTGAAGATATTGGTCTGTACATATCTGCCAAACTCATTTCTCCCTGGTCTAGGGGTTAGAAGATTTTCTCCGTAATTCCGTATACTCTCATGAGTAACGTGATGTGTGCGAGAATCGGTAGCGGTTCTCTCCGCGTCGGTAACTTATGGGGTATGTGAGCCGGTCGCTCATAAAGCAATGGCAAATTAGTCAGCGTAATCTTGCCAAGAAATCAACAATCAGCTGAAAGATGCTGATGTTGACAGCGATGTCCTGTAAAGGATATGCGAACAAAACAAACACAAAAAAATTATGGTCTCTAGTTTCTTGTTTTCTTTCCTTTATATTGCCATTATTGATTGTTATATTAGTGTTCTTGCCTCCCTAAAGCTATGAGATGGACAGCACTACTTTTAGTTTCTTCAAACCTTTGCCAGTTCGTTGGCCTGTTTATTTCCAAGGATACCACAGTGGGGTGGTATCCACTCTAAGACTCAGTCTGTTCTTGAGAAATAGTTCTAATAGTGTCTTTTATTTGTGGAAGATGTCCTGTATGGAGCATTGGATGGCTTGGAGGACTGACTTTGAGTCTGTCCAGATAGCGATTTTCTCCGTTAATTGTACTCCAATACTTAGCTATACAGCTGTGTCCAACACTATATACAACTAAAAGAAAGAGAGCCTTTTATTTGGCGAAATGAAGAGAAGCATTGGAAAATATGATGGGGACTTGAAATATCGGTTGGAGAAGAAGCAGAAGCAGGCTGATGGAAAAGAAGTATACAATTAACAGAGTAGATCGGGTGATTCTTGTCCTAATCTCTACAAGGCATCTTCCACCAGATGTTCTATCCTAAGTGGGTGTTAGATATCTGACTCAAATGTTAGGAGTAGAAGTATGGATCAGGTTCAATTTCTGATACAGCTGGGTATTGTTCCATATTTAATTATATCACACATCCTCGTAATCGCTTGGGTAGTGAGATCGGATAGCTTGCCTTCTCGGATAAGGGTGGAAAACAGGAACTTAATGTGCAAGTTGTGTACGTTATACGTCTCATGATAGTTGGCCATTGCAAATAGTGGACCGTAAGGTCGCTATGCTGGAAGAAACAGTTACGAAAAGCACAAACTTATCCGCGGGTTGACAGAGTCCGTTACTTTGGAAGGAATCGTCTACGACAGTGGTTCTAAACCTTTTTTGGCCCGTGCCACCCTTCACCATATTTTAAGAACGTCATTCCCCCCCCCCCCTTCCTATCAAAAATGTGGCCCGTGCCCCCCTTCACCATATTTTCAGAACGTCATCCCCCCTTTCATATTTCCTACCTAAATATCCCCCACTCCTACACAGTATACGTAAAAATGGAAGGTAAATATGTTAAAACAGGTCTAGACATCCACATAAAACGTGATTTGTGGGTCTACTTACTTTATAAAATGAATTTTAGAAGGATGAGACGTGCATAACCATAAGGTATGAAGGGAAAAGCAATATCAAGTAATCAGTTCTTGTATTAACGCGATCTTGAAATGATCTTCACCCCCCCCCCCCCTGGAAACCCTAAAATTCCCCCCTGGGGGGGGGGGGGGAATTCCCCACCGGTTGAGAACCACTGGTCTAGGAAGTCGGACACACTGACCTCTGAAGTGCCTATTTGTGTGTTACGCACATATCGAAAGAAGAAGAAGAAGAAGAAGAAGAAGAAGAAGAAGAAGAAGAAGAAGAAGAAGAAGAAGAAGAAGAAGAAGAAGAAGAAGAAGAAGAAGAAGAAGAAGAAGAAGAAGAGAAGAAGAAGAAGAAGAAGAAGAAGAAGAAGAAGAAGAAGAAGAAGAAGAAGAAGAAGAAGAAGAAGAAGAAGAAGAAGAAGAAGAAGAAGAAGAAGAAGAAGAAGAAGAAGAAGAAGAAGAAGAAGAAGAAGAAGAAGAAGAAGAAGAAGAAGAAGAAGAAGAAGAAGAAGAAGAAGAAGAAGAAGAAGAAGAAGAAGAAGAAGAAGAAGAAGAAGAAGAAGAAGAAGAAGAAGAAGAAGAAGAAGAAGAAGAAGAAGAAGAAGAAGAAGAAGAAGAACTGAGATAGGATCAAAATAAGATCTCTTTCACGAGGTCTGTCATGATACATGAACACATGCAGATCCACTTTGACCCTAGTCTCTTATAAACTATCAAATAAGTGGTGTGTGTGTGGGTGGTGGGTGGGTGGTTTTGAGCGTAAGGTGCACTACGTCCCTCAATCAATTAATCATGTGCCGTCTCATCAACTCTCTTTTCATTGCCAGTTTTTTTCTAGAACCTCTGTGTTTGATTGTTTTTGTTTCCAAGAAATACGACATATTCTTCTGTAAATCCACATCTTCAGGGCCTCTATTCGACTTTCTAATTTGCTTGTTCAATGTCCAGGCTCCCACGCCATATAGTAGTGTTAAATATACAGAAAACATGTTTTGCATATCCTTTACAGGACATCGCTGTCAACATCACATCTTTCAGCTGATCGTTGATTTCTTGGCAAGATTACGCTCAGTAGTTTGCCATAAATATACAGAACATTTCACAATTATCATTTTTAAAGCATTGTTAATATCTCCAGATGTTAATACTATGTCATGCTGCTGAGCACATGTTTGACCATTCCTATTCTCTTTTTGATTTCTGTTTCACTTCTGCCATCTTCTGTTAATATATGTCCAAGATAGTATAAACTTGTTACGTGTTCTAGTCTCTTCCCGATTACTGTGATGTTCATTGTTAACATTTCCTTTCCACTGCTAATTATCATAGTTTTAGTTTTTGGATGTTTGATATCTAAGCCACATTCTGCACTATGCCTGTTTACTTGTTCCACTAGGGTTTGTAACTCTTGCTCGCTTTCTGCTAGTGACACGGTACCGTCACCATGCCTAAGATTGTTAATGATTCTTCCATTGATTTGATGTCCAGGCAGTTCGGCTTATTTAAAAATTATTTCTCTGTATAGGTTGAAGAGGCTTTGGGATAACACGCATCCTTGCCTAACTACTCTTTTTATCTCTATGGGCGACGTATAATTATTTCTGTATCTAATTGACGCCACTTGTTCCAAGTATAAGTTACTAAAAAGTCTGATGTCCTTTCCGTCTACTCCTATTTCTTGAAGGCATGCAATTAATCGTTCATGTTGTACTCTATCTTTCTTGTAGTCTTTAAAACAAACATATATAAGGGACGTTCATTTGAAATCCGTTCGTGCCGCAATGCGCGTAATTGCTTACGTTGAACGTGCTCATGTCATAGTCAAGTGATAAATACTGATCAATGAATAAAATAGCTAGTGCTTATCGTCCCATGATGCATAAGTCCTGTTTTTGACCGTTGAGAAAATGGGCGGGTTGATCCAAAATCCGTCCAAAGACACTCAAAGAGCGGTGATTCAGTTTCTTTCATTTGAAGGATATCGACCAGTGGACATTCATCGAAGAATTCAGGCAGCTTACGGAAACAAATATGTGTCGAAGACAACAGTGACAGACTGGGCACGAATGTTTCGGAAAGGACGTCAGTTCACGACAGATCTTCGACGGCCGGTTCAAGCGCATATTGTTGCAACAGAAAGAACCATCGCCAAAATTGATGCAGCAGTACAGATGAACCGTTGTCGAAGCATACGTTCGCTAGCGAAAGAATTTGATGTGTCAATTGGGACAATTCAAAAGTCGTTTGTAAGAAACTACAATATCGGAAGGTGTGTTCACAGTGGGTACCACGGATGTTGACCGACCACCAAAAAGAGGAACGCATGGGATGGTGTTCGAACCACTTGCTGCGTTACAGAGTGGAGGGTGATGCATTTCTCTTCAGCATAGAGGCATGCGATGAATCATGGTGTCACCACTTTGAGCCCAGCAGCAAAAGAGAGAGCATGCAATGGAAGCATGCTGGATCACCAAAAGCCAAAAAATTCCAGTTACAGGTTTCAGCTGGTAAGGTTATGCTGAACGCATTTTTTGACCATGAAGGGCTATTGTTGATCGACTTTAAAGAACCTGGTGTCAACATCAACTCTATCCACTACTTGCAAACACTAGACAAGCTGCAAAAGGCCATCAAGAATAAACAACCCGGCATGCTTTCTCGCGGTGTGATTTTGTTGCATGATAATGATCGTCCGCATGTCGCTAAGATTGTGCAGGAAGCATTAGCAAGGAAGAAGTGGGAAATTCTGCAACATCCAGCCTGTAGTCTTGATTTGTCACGTGATTTTCATATCAATGGGCAACGATTTCACACAGATGCAGACGTAATGAACGCGGTAATCACTTGATTCAGTGAGCAACCACAATCTTTTTGTTTTCTTTTCGGATGGCATTCGCCGCCTATGTAAGCGATGGAATGCTTTCCTGAATGCCTACGGCGACTTCTTCTGACCAACACTTGGTGCATAATTCATTCAAAATGAATGCTTTCTTTAATTCTACCACACCTGTTAATGTTTCTTTCATGCTTTTGTAATAAAGCATTTGGAACGGGTTTCAAATGAACGCCCCTAATATATTTTTCTGAACTTCTATGTATTTTTCAAATTCCACCCTCAAACAGATTATTGCTTCTCTTTTGCCGCTGTTTTTGCAGAACCAAAATTGTTCTTCAGCCACTTCCTCTTTTATTTTATGTTGAATTCATTCATTGTTTAACCATAAGAAGTATCTTTGGTAAATGAATCATTAAGCTAATAGTTCTGTTATCCTAACAATCAACAGCTCTTAGCTTCTTGGGTAGTGTGATTAAAAACGGATGTTTTCAAATTTTTAGGGATATATCCAGTATTATATATATCATTACATAATTCTGTGATAGTATCAATGCCAAAGCGGGATACGGATTTCATCATCTCTGTTGTTATCTCGTAAGGACCTGCGGCCTTTCCTTCTTTCATCTCTTTAAAGGCCTTCTCTACCCCAGCCTTTAATATGTTTGGTCCATTTTGAGTTATTATACAACATTGGTTTATTGAACACTCGACAGACGGTGCAGAGAGCAGAACCCTGCCGCTATCAATGCAGAGGTTAACGCGCTCATCTATGATCACTCAGATAGCCCCGAAGTGCTCATCTATACAGATGGATCTGTTGTAAAGCAGCAGAGAAGTGCGTGGGCATTTACAGCCCGCTCAGTGGTGCCCACTCCATGACCACGAGCAGCATGACGATGGAGGTGATGGCAGTTACACAGGCTTTCATATGGCTGGAATCACAGCATTATACCAACGTGTGTGTACTAAGTGATTCAATGAGCATGATTCAGAAGGTCGAAGCTGGATCTGTACGTAGACAGTGGACTGAGTCGCTGCGGAAGTCTGTTGTCCGCAAAGTCACCTTCATCTTCGTCCCGGGACATGCGGGAGTCGAGGGAAATGAACGAGCTGATAAATTAGCTGGCTCTGCACCCCCTGTAGATGGCCAGCCCATGGATCGTGCCGATGTTATTAACGCCCTTAAAGATATGGCGAGAACAGAGGATTTTGACGCCAGTGATTCCACATCGCTTTCCAGGATGAAAGACCTGGGAGTAAGAATCGGCACAGCCAGACGCGAGAGGTACATCGGGAAAACAAAGCGCCTCGTCAACCAACACAGAACTGGCACTATTAGCCACCGGACGCTGATGCATATGCTGGGGGGAGGATCTGAGCACCTATGGACATGTCCGGAGTGCAACGAAGATACCCCAACTGATAACTAACTAACTAATTGGTTTATTGAACTTGCTGTCCCAGAAACAAATCTTCAGTGTATTCTGTCCATCTTTTTATTATATTGGTATTATCAATTACACATGTACTTTCTCAATTTTTCCTCTGATATAACCATTTCCTATTATATTATTTGTCTTCTTGTAAATATTTCTATATTCTCTTGCAATTCTTTTGAGTTGTGTTTTATTTCTAGATCCTATTTTTCTCTGCATTTTGTTACAACCACTCTTCTTTGGCAACCCCGCACAAGTGACGTATTTCTATGTCTATCTATATGAATTCTGGAGTGTTCTTTGCTTTCTATCTTTGAGTCATTTTGCTCCATATTTCGTCGGTTATCGACAATTGCATTTTCTTATCTTCCTTCACTGGCAAGCTGGTATTTGTAATGTGTAGGCTAGTTTTTACACATTCCCATTTTGTATTAATTTTCTCCTCAGGAGTTTCAAGTCGATAATGTTCCATGCTTTCAACAACTGGACTATCATATTTTGGTTGTTTGGTCTGGTTGTTTCAATGCTGATATATCTATTTGAGGTGTCTTCGATGTCCTTTTATACTGTGTTTTTATGTTTTTGTTTGTTTTTTGGTACTTTTAAGAACACATGATTGTGGGCAGAGTTGAAATTAGCACCAGGTTACGTTTTGGCATCTTTAACATTGTTTTTACATCTATTTCTAATCATAATTTAATCAATTTGGTATCTTGCTCCATCTCCAGGGCTTTTCCACGTACACAGTTTCCTAGGGTTATGTTGGGAAAATATGTTTCAAACAATAAGATGGTTTACTTCACAAAACTGTATCAGCCGGTCTCCTGTGTCGTTTCTGGTTCCAAAACAATGTTGCCAAACTACCTGCTTATATTTAGTTTTTCTAACTTTTTGCGTTCATGTCTCCCGTGACAATTAGGACTTCTGCTGATTTACAACATGCAGTGATTGTTGTGGAGGCGGTTCGACCCCAGCTGGTGACTTGCGGGATAACTGAGCCGGCCGCTCAGAAAGCAATGGCAAACTACTGAGCGTAATCTTGCCAAGAAATCAACAGACAGCTGAAATATGCTGCTGTTGACAGCGATGTCCTGTAAAGGATATGCGAATTTAAAAAGACAGTGATTGTTGTAGGTCTGCATAGTATTCTTCTAACTCTTCATCACTATAATCAGTTCTCGGGGCATACGTCTGTAGAATTACCATGTCAAAAGGTCTTAATTTTTAATAGTATTATTCTATCCTTGTGAGCCCGGAATCCACTAATAAGTTTCTCTAAATTTCTTTTTTACTAAAATGCCTACTTCTCTCTCGTGATTATCTCCTCCTGAGTTAATAAATATATAATCGTCTATTCTTATATAACTAGCCTATCAGCCTCTTCATTCCCCCGTACACCCGCATGGCGAGGGCAAAATATCCATACAATTCTCACAATCTGTGACCTCTGAAGCGACGAGAGCCATTCCACACGAAACATTCCTTTCTCCACCTTGCTAAGCATATTCTTTGAATCCGTAATGAACACAACGTGTGTTGCAGTAGTCTCCTCTAGCCACCGGAATGCCGCTGTTACTGTCTCCACCTCCATTCTCATGCTGGAGGTCGTAGTCTCATATGCCAGGCTATCCTTTTTCAAGACTCGCCTATTAGCCTTTGCAATAAAGCCTCAGCCACTACGTCTGTTTCTCACCACTGACCCATCGGTGCAGAATGCACCTCTTGGTGGTATATTGCCTATGGACAAGGGGGGGGGGGGGTGGTCGTGCGCTTGTGGGACCAGGTGGAGAAGGCGTAGGAACAGATTGAGAACCCATATGTGGAAAGAATGAGATTGTGGGGGATCGGCAGGGGTTCTGGAAGAATCTCAAAACTGAGAGGGAAGACCAGGAGAACTTTTAATCAGATAGCGGTGGGAACGATTAGTAGTATGACTCTTCGCTGGCTGTTGAACGAGGGGACTGAGCACTTATGGGAATGTCCTGAGTGCAGTGATGTCGGTTCTTAACTCAACTCAACAACTCAACTCTTATATAACTAGCATCTATCCATCTTGTTTCTGATACACCTAAATATCTAAATTCATTTTTTTATTGCTTCCGAAATCAGGTTGTCAAATTCCCCTGCTTGATACAGGGTGCGTACGTTCCACACACCAATTCTCAGACTGATCCTTCTACTTTTCTGGTAGGTATTGTCATAATATATCCTTTCAACAACAACAATCGAGATGCATTCATCATTATTCACTGCCTTATTCACTATAGGGGTTGTCTCTTCCCTGGGCATATTTACAACAGGTTCTTCTCCAGGTGGCGAGATTTACCGGAATCGATTGTTTCTTTTTGTTGTGGTCTCATTGCTGTCTTTGGGATACTACGTGGTGAGGTCCCAATCTCTTCAACGATAGCCGGCCACGTTCACCATTGTACCCTGACCATGCCTCATGTGTGCCACACACTCTGCTGTTTCGCTTTCGAAGCCGTTGATCTACGTAAATTCATCCGCCTTGCTCGCCGTCCGTCTTTTGTGTACTAGGGATGGACATTCTCAGTTTAGGGGGATATCACCCGTACTTCATTCATGTAGTTTAGCTATTTAGCCAGAACTGTTGCCCGTGGTGTGACCACAACCGTATACAAACGGTATTCGTGGAGCCCGACATGAGCTAGTTAAAGAGATGCGAACCGAATAGGATTCTGGTCTATCCCTAGTGATATGGCTGCCACTCACCGTGAGGTATTATAACTCTCCCTTTACCCACACCACACTACATCCCTCGGGATAGTGCAATGAGTGGATCAAGGAAACAGAGAAGCTGAATTAGTAAGCTTTACTAGAGCAATATCACAAGTGACGAAATAGACGTTGCAACTAAAACCTTCTTCAGTACACAAACAACAAATATACACGTATACAATTATTTGAATAAAAATAATTGAAAGATTATATATATATATATATATATATATATATATATATATATATATATATATATATATATATATATATATATATATATATATATGCCGGCTTCGTGGCGAAGAAGTTACGGACAAAGTGCGTAATCCAGTATACCTGAGGGCGATTTGGCAGCAGACTGCCTCCCGTCACTGTTTTACGAAATGGTATGGGTTCCGGTCGTTCCGAAAGCAGTGGCAAACTACTGAACGTAAACTTGCCAAGAGATCACAACAGCTAAAAATACACATGTTCACTGCGAGGTCATGTAAAGGATATGCAACTAACTTACACACACACACACACACACACACACACACACACACACACACACACACACACACACACACACACACACACACACACACACACACATTCAGTAGCATGTCCCTTGCAGAACTTCGTTCCCATTACAACTATCCGGAAAACTTCTCGGTCATAGGCAAGATGTCCGACATCCGATACACCCATCTGGAGATCATATGCCACATCCTGCGCCCATCTTCTCTTTGACCTTCATCTTCTAGTGCAGTGGTTCTCAACCTTTTTTGGCCCATTCCCCCCTTCACCATATTTTCAGAACGCCATTTCCCCCCCCCCCCTTCCTATGAAAAATTTGGCCCGTTCCCCCCTTCACCGTATTTTCAGAACGTCATTCCCCCCCCCCCCCCCCCTTTCATATTTCCTATCTAAAAATCCCCTCACCCCTACACAGTATACGTAAAAGTGGAAGGCAAATGTAATAGCATATACTAAAACAAGTCTAGACATCCACATAAAACATGATTTGTGGGTCTACTTACTTTATAAAATTAATTTTATAAGGACGAGACATACATAACTGTAAAGTATGAAGGGAAAAACTATGTCAAGTAATCGGTTCTTGTATTAACACGATCTTGAAATGGTCTTCATTCCCCCCCCCCCCTGGAAACCCTGAAATTCCCCCCTGGGGGGGAATTCCCCACCGGTTGAGAACCACTGTTCTAGTGCATATACTCCTCGGTCATTATTCTGTCCAAACTTTCATATCGGTTAAAGTAACCAAAATATTTAAATATTTCTTTTTTTTTTAAATTTATTTTATGGTCTATGGTAGCCAACGTTCTTCAGTATTCAGTTCTGAACGTACGGATGCATTTATTCTTTTCTTTATCCAAGATATTCTTAGAAGCCTTCTATAACAAAGTTTCTGATGTTGTGCACAGTCAAATGCCTTTGATTAATCCACAAAACATGAGAATATGTTTACATTAAATTCCCTACACGTCTCTTTTATTAAACGCATGTTGAGAATGTGACCTCTTGTTCCTCTTCCCTGTCTAAATCCAGTTTGAGTCACGTTATTCTTTTCTTCCATTTTCTTACGAAGTCTTCCCATTATGATTGTTGGTAGGATTTTACTTGCATGGCTGATCATGAGCAAGACATTATACTTGTGTTACTGATATATTTTGGTTGGTATCTCTTCTAATAGAAGGAAATCTAAATCTCAAACCTCTGCTGCCTTGCGGGTATACCTTTATGGGAAAGGCTTCGGGAGTAAACCTTGAGGACAAATCAGGAGATGGAGTCCCTAAGGCAGTTCCATGTTGTAAACAACATAGTTCTGGTAACTCTGGTTCTGGTGACACAACACGGGAAGCAGCATTTGCCGGTTATAAGTCTTAATGCTCGATTGGTGTAGAGCACGGCGCCAGGGGCTACTTCCGACGGTGGGAGAGATCATCGTATCTCACTAGACAGCTACCGCCCGCCTAAGCTGGGCATCCCCCAGTCAATAAGGTGTTGTCTCGCCACGGTTCATCTGCTCCTGAGAGTGTGTGGAGCTTACAGGTACTGGCTACAGCTCTTTGCTCAAATTCAAATTTGTGCAGACACTGTAAATATAAGAGGAATGTACGAGGGCATCAAGCAAGCTGTCGGTCCATCAAAAAAATAAGATGACCCCTTTACGATCAACAGAGGGGGTAATCATAAAATATCGAGCGAAACAAATGGATGGCTGGGTAGAACACTACTCAGAGCTATACACAGTGGAGAACACTGTCGGAGAAGAAGCTCTGGAAACCATAGGTCAACAGTCCACCATGCATGCCCTGGATAACGAACCATGCCTCACAGAAATCAGTGAAGCACTAGACATTCAAATCTGGCCAGGCACCAGGAAAAGATAGTATTCCACCTGAAGTTTTAAAATGTAGCAAAGAAACAATCATCCCAGAACTGTATGCAATATTTCAGCTCTGCTGGAAAGAACAATCAGTACCACAAGATATGAAAGACGCAAACATTGTTACCCTTTATAAAAACAAAGGCGACAGAAGCGACTGCAACAACTATCGCGGTATTTCCCTACTCAGCGTTACAGGCAAGATTTTTGCTCGAGTAATCCTTAAAACCTTTCTCTCCGTAATCCCGTTTATCACGCAGAGTCTCGTAACGGGCGAGAGCTGGAGGCGGTTCGACCCCCGCTGACTTGCGGGATAACTGAGCCGGCAGCTCAGAAAGCAATGGCAAACTACTGAGCGTAATCTTGCCAAGAAATCAACAGACAGCTGAAAGGTGCTGCTGTTGACAGCGATGTCCTGTAAAGGATATGCGAATTTAAAAAATCCATAAAAGGTTACATATTCTTGCTGAAAGAATCTACCCCGAATCACAGTGCGGATTTAGACCTAACAGGTCCACCATCGATATGATTTTCTCACTCCGGCAACTCCAAGAGAGGTGCAGAGAACAGAGGAAACCATTATATATTGCCTTCATCGACCTCACAAAGGCATTTGACCACGTGAGCAGAAACGGCCTTTTTAAGGTCCTTGAAAAGATAGGATTTCCACCCACTCTTCTTAGTCTCGTTAAATCATTTCACGAAAACATGCAGGGGACGATTTTATTTGACGGCTCAACATCCCAGCCATTCAGCATCAGCAGTGGAGTAAAGCAGGGCTGCGTGCTTGCTCCTACACTTTCTGGTATCTTATTCGCCATTCTCTTAAGGCAGGCATTTGGGTCTGCCAGTGAAGGCATAAACCTCCATACAAGATCTGATGGCAAACTGTTTAACCCATCAAGACTCAAGACAAAGACCAAAATAAGATCAAGATGCACAAGAGAACTACTTTTTGCAGAAGATGCAGCACTGACTACTCATACAGCAGAAGATCTCCAGCGGCTCATAGATCGTTTTGCAGCCGCCTGCAAAGACTTTGGGCTCACCATCAGCCTAAATAAAACACATGTGATGGAACAAGATGCTGGTGCGCCTCCGTCAATCAAAATTTCTAATTACAAATTGAACGTGGTCTACGAGTTTGTGTATTTGGGGTTGACAATATCAGATAATCTTTCATTAGAGACAGAAATCGACAGATGCATTGGAAAGGCAGCCACAACATTTTCCAGGCTAACTAAAAGAGTTTGGGAGAATAGTAGACTAACAGAGCGTACAAAAGCTCAAGTATATAAAGCTTGTGTTGTTAGCACACTACTCTATGGGTCTGAATCCTGGACCCTGTACTCAAGACAGGAAAGAAAGTTGAACTCCTTCCATATGAGATGTCTGAGACGTATCCTGGGCATATCATGGAAAGACCACATAACAAACAAACATGTGCTTGAAAGGGCAGATATTTCCACAGTGCACACCCTCCTCAAGCAGAGACGCCTCCGGTGGCTGGGCCATGTATCTCGAATGGAGGATGAACGTATTCCCAAAGATTGTTATACGGAGAACTAGCCACAGGAAAGAGGCCAACCGGAAGACCCCAACTGCGATATAGGGATGTGTGTAAACAAGATATGAAAACCCTTGGAATAGATCCAGACACGTGGGAGAGAGTTGCAACAGACAGATGCTGCTGGAGAAGAGATGTATGAAAAGGACTGGTGCTCTTTGAGCGCAATCTGATCCAACAAACTGAGGATAGACGGCACAGGCTTAAAACGCAGTCACTTACTGCGGGACCTGCCCCGTCTTACAGATGTGAAAACTGTGACAGAGATTGTCACTCTCGCATTGGACTATACAGTCACCGGCGGTGCTGTCAGGTACCTCCCCAGCGGCACAACTCTATAGTCGCACAGGACTGAAAGAGGCCTACTATATATATATATATATATATATATATATATATATATATATATATATATATATATATATATATATATATATATATATATATATATATACTGACGACGCTTTTAGCAGCAACATCCATTTTGTCATTTGTGAGTGTGCTCTATTAAAGCTGCCTGATTCTTCCTACAGTGGCAGTACACCAGACTTCAACACTGGGACCCTCGCGACTACAAGACTGCTTGCCGGTTCTGTGCTCAATAGTTCGAATCGCATCGGAAGGGCTCGGAAAGGCGGGCGAGGGCTTAAAAATAGACCTGGGCTCCCAGGTCTACCTATCATAACATTTGAACCAGGAAATGTCTCTGAAGGCAGCCGGTATGATATTTGACCATATCACCCAATGAGTGCCGATTGGTTTATAAACATATGGACCCAGCATCATATACCCAAGGCCAAGACCATATACTACAGTGCGTAATAGGGCTTGTGACTGTACTATCACACTTCAAGACTAGCCAGCACGTTGGTGTAACACATCTTGTGACTGTACTATCACACTTCAAGACTAGCCAGCACGTTGGTGTAACACAGCTTGTGACTGTACTATCACACTTCAAGACTAGCCAGCACGTTGGTGTAACACAGCTTGTGACTGTACTATCACACTTCAAGACTAGCCAGCACGTTGGTGTAACACAGCTTGTGACTGTACTATCACACTTCAAGACTAGCCAGCACGTTGGTGTAACACAGCTTGTGACTGTACTACCACACTTCAAGACAAGCCAGCACGTTGGTGTAACACAGCTTGTGACTGTACTACCACACTTCAAGACTAGCCAGCACGTTGGTGTAACACAGCTTGTGACTGTACTATCACACTTCAAGACTAGCCAGCACGTTGGTGTAACACAGCTTGTGACTGTAATATCACACTTCAAGACTAGCCAGCACGTTGGTGTAACACAGCTTGTGACTGTACTACCACACTTCAAGACTAGCCAGCACGTTGGTGTAACACAGCTTGTGACTGTACTATCACACTTCAAGACTAGCCAGCACGTTGGTGTAACACAGCTTGTGACTGTACTATCACACTTCAAGACTAGCCAGCACGTTGGTGTAACACAGCTTGTGACTGTACTATCACACTTCAAGACTAGCCAGCACGTTGGTGTAACACAGCTTGTGACTGTACTATCACACTTCAAGACTAGCCAGCACGTTGGTGTAACACAGCTTGTGACTGTACTATCACACTTCAAGACTAGCCAGCACGTTGGTGTAACACAGCTTGTGACTGTACTATCACACTTCAAGACTAGCCAGCACGTTGGTGTAACACAGCTTGTGACTGTACTATCACACTTCAAGACTAGCCAGCACGTTGGTGTAACACAGCTTGTGACTGTACTATCACACTTCAAGACTAGCCAGCACGTTGGTGTAACACAGCTTGTGACTGTACTATCACACTTCAAGACTAGCCAGCACGTTGGTGTAACACAGCTTGTGACTGTACTATCACACTTCAAGACTAGCCAGCACGTTGGTGTAACACAGCTTGTGACTGTACTATCACACTTCAAGACTAGCCAGCACGTTGGTGTAACACAGCTTGTGACTGTACTATCACACTTCAAGACTAGCCAGCACGTTGGTGTAACACAGCTTGTGACTGTACTATCACACTTCAAGACTAGCCAGCACGTTGGTGTAACACAGCTTGTGACTGTACTATCACACTTCAAGACTAGCCAGCACGTTGGTGTAACACAGCTTGTGACTGTACTATCACACTTCAAGGCTAGCCAGCACGTTGGTGTAACACAGCTTGTGACTGTAATATCACACTTCAAGACTAGCCAGCACGTTGGTGTAACACGGCTTGTGACTGTACTGCCACACTTCAAGACTAGCCAGCACGTTGGTGTAACACGGCTTGTGACTGTACTACCACACTTCAAGACTAGCCAGCACGTTGGTGTAACACAGCTTGTGACTGTACTATCACACTTCAAGACTAGCCAGCACGTTGGTGTAACACAGCTTGTGACTGTACTATCACACTTCAAGACTAGCCAGCACGTTGGTGTAACACAGCTTGTGACTGTACTATCACACTTCAAGACTAGCCAGCACGTTGGTGTAACACAGCTTGTGACTGTACTACCAGACTTCAAGACTAGCCAGCACGTTGGTGTAACACAGCTTGTGACTGTACTATCACACTTCAAGACAAGCCAGCACGTTGGTGTAGCACAGCTTGTGACTGTACTACCACACTTCAAGACTAGCCAGCACGTTGGTGTAACACAGCTTGTGACTGTACTACCACACTTCAAGACTAGCCAGCACGTTGGTGTAACACAGCTTGTGACTGTACTACCACACTTCAAGACTAGCGAGCACGTTGGTGTAACACAGCTTGTGACTGTACTACCACACTTCAAGACTAGCCAGCACGTTGGTGTAACACAGCTTGTGACTGTACTACCACACTTCAAGACTAGCCAGCACGTTGGTGTAACACAGCTTGTGACTGTACTATCACACTTCAAGACTAGCCAGCACGTTGGTGTAACACAGCTTGTGACTGTACTATCACACTTCAAGACTAGCCAGCACGTTGGTGTAACGTTGGTGTAACACAGCTTGTGACTGTACTATCACACTTCAAGACAAGCCACCACGTTGGTGTAACCTTTGGGACTTTACGCTGACAATGGTCTGAGTGGGATCGGAAAAGAGTTCCATTCTTGTGCTCGTGGTTTGCTACGAAAGAGAAACGCGGGCCACATTTTCCTCTTTGCAGGCATGTCTACAAAAAACGTGAAATGTCCTAACTCTCCCTATAACAATTGCGATTTCCTAATACGGGACTTGTTTTACTTTCTCTGTCGTTGATACATCAACACTGATAACGGTTTCGCCATACATTAAAGTCAGCCGACTGTCCTTTACAGCACGTCGCAATCAAACCCAGCATTTTGGGGCTGTTTGTGCTCTAGCAAGGCAAGTTTACTTTCAGTAGTTTCCTATTGCTTTCTGAACGACCGACGCTCATACTACTATTAAAAATCAACTTAGGGCATGGGATAAAACCCGGTGTAATGAAGTCGATCTTCTTGTCTTATAAAACGTTTTTAAACAAACAGCATTAATAATTATGAGAATGTATTTCTTCCAAATGGCCTGCAGCTCCAGACATTAACTACATGTGATATATTATTGTTTTTTAGTTGCAGGGAAGCTGTGTTAACGCACACTAACTGGCATACCCCGTGATCATGTTTTCTAATCCCATTCAGAACGGTTTTTGTGTGTGTATATGTGTATGTATGTGCCGTGAGCTCCCAAATCTACCCAGCTTAAATGTGTAGCAGTAAATTTTCCAGGAGGCAAAGGCGGTCGGCGTGATTTTAAATACATTATCAATCATGTGTCGGCCAGTCTAAAAATATCGTCTTCGCCCCATATAACCTAAACGCAAACATGGCGTGAAAGAGGACCATTATTTTTTTATTAAATAATCTATTGCATGTGTGTTTCAGAAAATATGGTGCACCAGAACAAGAGGATGGCATTGACAAGGAGGTTCAGTTTTCTAACCCTGGTGGTAATGTTACACAGGTCCTCCTAATCGACAACACCCCATCACATCAAGATACTGTGCTAGTTATAGCAATTAAATCAGGCCTTGTGGAGGCCTGAAGACAGCCTGGACATTCAGACGTGTTAGATTGACAACCAACTGGCATAGAATGAAAATAAATTCATGAACATATTTGTTGGAGTCTTGTTCTAGTTAACCTAATAACTGATTTTGTAAAACATGTTCATTCATTCATTCATTCATTCATTCATTCATTCATTCATTCATTCATTCATTCATTCATTCATTCATTTAGTAGCATGTCCCTTGCAGAACCTCGCCCATAACATACGTCCTTAAAACTTCTCAGTCATAAGCAAGATGTCCCGTGTCCGATACACCCATCTGGAGATTATCCGCCACACCCTGCACCCATCTCCTCTTTGTCCTTCCTCTTCCTCTCTTCCCAGGCATATACCCCTCCATGATTGTTCTCTCCAAACTTTCATGGCGTTTGTGGTGACCAAAATATTCCGATTCCGATTCCGATTCGTAGAAAGAAAGAAAAAAAAAAAAAAAAGAAACGTTCCACCAACGTTCAACTAGTCTCTGTGGCGTTAGTTATATTTGTGGTGGTTCATAGTGCGGAATAAGTTTCTCTCGGTTTCTGGGCCAGTGTTAGCTGGCTTATCGATTTTGAAGAGTTTATGCCTGTGACATCAGCTGACGGATTGGCCGGCTGGTCCTCATTTCTGTCCGTCTCCTCTCGCGGTTTCTTTTGTCAGTGTTGGCTTCTGGTTCGTCGTTTTTGATATGATGCAGTCCTTATAAGAAGATGAAAAACATACTGACCAATAAAAAGATGTCAGTTTAAACGACAAAAAGATTGTTGAGATGCTACATAGTGCCAGTGCTTTTGTATGGATCTGAAACTTGGACAATGAGCAGTCAAGCTGAAAAACATCTGATGGCTGCAGAAATGTGGTTTCTGAGGAAAATGCAAAGAGTACCATGGACAGACAGAAAAACTAATGACCAAGTACTACAGGAGACAAATGAAAATCGTCAATTGATTAGAGAAATTAGATGTAGACAGTTAAAATATTTTGGACATGTTATGAGAAGAAATGGATTGGCGAACTTAGTGACAACTAGCAAGATCGAAAGGAACAGACCAAGGGGAAGACCGAGAAGTAAATACCTGGATGGCTTGGCCACCTAGCATGGTCGAGACAGGACACTGAGCTGATCCACGACTCTGGTGATCGAGTGAAATGGCGAGTCATGACCGCCCTAGCTTTCCGGCATGGCACATGATTGATTGATTGATTATAAAGACTATTTTTTTGATTTGCTGGTTGGTCATCAGTGCCGCAAACTCAGCCATTTTTCACTTTACGCTTTGCCTCATCTTCTTCAAATCTTTTGCGCTGTTTCTTTTCTTTTTCGAGCTTACGTTTCATGTCAAAGTCCTTTTTTTTCATTCGATGTATTCCTATGCATCTGTTCCCCAGTCAATTTCTGATGTGTCGGATTCCTCCTCTGGGCTTTCTTCGGGTGTCTGGCGGGATGCTGGTTTCTCCTGAGTTGCTTGGATATCGTGGTTGATTGGACTGCTGGCTTTAGCTTGCAGTATCTGATTGGTCTTCAGTTTGGCTTCAGCTTGTGGTTTCTCTGATTTCTCGACTGCATATTGATTTCAAAGCGATTCAGAAGCAATTTAGTAGGAGCAAAGACTAGAACAAAAGTAGATGGACATAGCAACCATGTGTCGGTTATAGGAACGATGAGGTTAAAAATAAAATCGATAAAGAATACCACAAAGAACATCAAGGTACGAGGGCGAGTCAATAAGTATGTCACACAGTTATGTGGGATGGCAGGTAAATGTAGTTGGTGTTTTCTACAGGTGTCATTAGGTGACAGCAACATCGAACTTTATATTCCCGTTCGTCAGATGGCGCTAGGTGTCTCATGCGCATGCGCAGCGCATAAACAAAATGGCGACTGTACTTACGGAGTGAACATTGAAAGAGCAACGTGCTGTTGTGCGCTTTTTGTGGGCCAAAGACTGCCTTCAAAGGACATTCATAAGGAAATGCTTCCTGTTTATGTTGGCAAATGTTTGTCCCGTAATGCGGTGCATAGCTGGGTAGAAACATTTTCTCAAGGACGCTCTAAAATTGTTGATGAAATCCGATCTGGTCGTCTTGTTGAGATTGCAACAGAAGCATCCGTGCAGCGGGTGGAGGAGATGATAAGAAGTGACAGGCGAGTAAAGATAGACTCTGTAGCATCTGCAATAGGGTGCTCACATAGTTCAGCATACAGCATAATGCATAATCGATTGAAATTTAAGAAAGTCTGCTCAATGTGGGTACCCAGGCAATACCAGACCACATACGGCTCGATTAACTCAGGAGAAAATTAACCAACTAAAGTTGGAAGTTCTGGAACATCCACCTTTCAGCCCCAACCCAGCCCCTAGCGATTTCCATCTTTTTGGTCCACAGAAAACCCACCTTGGCCTGAGACATTTCGCGAATGACGCCGAAGTTGAATGTGAAGTGAAAACGTGGTTTAGAAAATAGAGCATGCAGTTGTATGCAGTCGGTTTGGGAGGACTGATAAAACGGATAAGTGCATCAATGTTGGTGGAAATTATGTTGAGAAATAAAGGGACAATGTATATTTAAAAATACTCTGGTTTCAAGTTATTATCATATTTATAAATTTTTCTAAAGCCATTTGTGTCTTACTTATTGACTTCCCCTCGTAATATGTAGCGAATTTGTCAATACATCTTAGAAATAATTATTACAGTTATGTATGAAAAAGAATGACAAGTGTTATGCAGTACTGATAATTAACCCGATAAATTACGGCAGTTGGAGGTCATCATGGCAGATTGGGTTCTAACGATCGCACTTAAACATCCGGTGTGCTGATGCCGAGGTAGCGAGTTCAACCCATACACCGGTCAGCTGCACTAAAATGTTGACTTCTCTTAGTTGACTTGGGGACGTAAATTACAAATACCTCAGAACTCGGAGTGGGTTTGCCTGAAGGCGAGGGACACTGGTAATAGGGAAAGCTAGCCCACATTCAAAACCTCAATTGAGCGTGGGCTACGTTTGAGTTCAAAGCTAGAGAACGGAAAAACAAATTACGGCCGTCTAGGTCAGTGGTTCTCAACCGGTGGGGAATCCCCCCCCCCCCCCAGGGTGAATTTTGGGGTTTCCAGGGGGGGGGGGAGGAATGAAGATTATTTCAAGATCGCGTTAATACAAGAACCAATTACTTGATATTGTTTTTCCCTTCATACTTTACGGTTCTGTACGTATCACCCTTCTGAAATTCATTTTATAACGTAAGTAGATCCGCAAATCACGTTTTATGTAGATGTCTAGACTTGTTTTAGTATGTGCTATTAAATTTAGCTTCAATTATTACGTATACTGTATAGGGGCAGGGGGAATTTTTAGGGAGGAAATACGAAAGGGGAGAATGACGTTCTAAAAATATGGTGAGGGGGGAATGACATCCTAAAAATATGGTGAAGAGGGGCACAGGCCAAAAAAGGTTGAGAATGTCATGAGGTGACGTTGCTTCCTCTCTACAATGATAAGAGTTCAGGCTCTATAATGCAGCATGCTCACCTCAAGATCTAAGTGGCTCTGGGCATCATGGTACACGACAGCATATATTGAGGCATTCTGATACCGGACAGGGTAACCATCTGAACTCCAAAACAACGACTCAACGAATATACTGATGGAGTGAACTGCAATGTATTTACTACTGCTGATCTCAGACTACGGTGATGAGTGTGGGATTGATGCCGACTTCAGTCATTCTCTCTCTCCATGCACTCCCGCTCTTCCATCAGAAATCATCTCCACAAACCAGTGAGAGTGTTGGGAACAGGGCCAGCCGCCCAGTGTCTTTATAATGCAAATCAACTGTACTGGCCTACCTTCAACCGGAGCTCACCATAATCGAACTCCAACGGCCAATGCTGCCTTTGGTGACATGAATTAGTACCGGTTTGAATCCCGAGACTGGTATTGATAACACATGCTATCGCCCTGTAAGCTGGCACACCACTAATGCTTAAGCCGTTATGGCGTTAGGTGACGTCCTATCATGACGTCTAAATTGCGTTCAATGTTGGTGTCACAATGTTCACCATTTGTGGCACTTTTTATCTTCTTCTTTGATGCGCTAACTCATCAATTGCCTGCCTCACTGTCATTTGCATTGCTACATGACAGCTTTGCCCCCTCTACAATGAAAATGATCGTTAGACCATTTTCTATGTTATCTTGACATGCAAGCAAATGATGTCTACGACGTAAATTACATCCTATTGTGATAGACAACGTATTCACCGTCCTTGGAACTTAGTTTGTCAACGTGAACCACTCTAGATCGTGGGATATTGAACACCGGACTAAAATACAAGTCCCGAACACCGCCACCTCTACATTCTATAAATGATCCCTGAGATGTTATCGCGTTCACATGCCCGACTACTTGCAACTAAACTAAGGCTCAAACACCGCCAGTTCATATATTAAGATCTGTTATCGCGTATATATGTTGACACCTTAAAACTACTAACGGTCTCTATATCCCCGAGTGCCGTCAGTTAAATAAAAACACCATCCAGTGTTGCATACTCAACGATCACATGATCCGTAGTCGACAACTGATTGTCCTTGACGTGAATACATATATCCACACAACTCCAAGTCGATCTGGTACACCATCATTTCTTTTCACTACATCATGTCGATAAGGAAAACTATTCTCAATATAACTGTGTTATATATCTATAATGTGTTGTTCATTTGTTATATGTATCTATATATCCTATAATGTGTATTGTTACTATATGTTTGTGTCTATTAATTTTCTTTCATTCCTTTCTCTTCCTTCATCCATCGTGAAAATGATATGTATGATGATTAGTTAACACAATACATACTACTGACGTTACGAACTACAACACATTAATGTCGGGATACTTAAAATAACCAATATCAATAAAATAAAATATATACACATAACATTAAAACCATAAAGATATTCATTTATGAAACATGTTAATCACTTAAGATATACTTAATTAATTTTATCGGAGATCCGCACAGACTCTGTCCTCGAGTTTATGTCCACTATTGAAAATTCCAATATAATGAATTTTCTTATACTAACACAATTAAAATTATCTACAAACCACCGCCGATACTACCGTATTGGCTTGTGACAGAATGAAACCACACAAATTGGTTATGCCGCTTCCGCTATACACCCATCTCGCCACGTGAAACTTTTCACCTGTTTCTCTGAAATAATAATAACAACAAGTGACTAACTCACGTCCATACTTTCTTTAAAAAAAAAAAATAATAATATATGTATATCTGTGGTAATTCAGACTTAGCCACAGTCATCCTACCGTAATGTTACACTAAAAAAAAAATCAGAAAACATAAATATATATATATATATATATATATATATATATATATATATATATATATATATATATATATATATATATATATATATATATATATATATATATATATATACTTAAACTTTCATAATTTATTATAGTCTACTGAGTAGATCCGCTAAATTATTTTGTGTTCCAGAAATGTGAGCAACAGAAAAATCAAAATCCTGAAGCAAAAGCGACCATCTGTGTATTCTTGCGTTTTTGGGAGACCCATCCTTAAAGATTTTCAATGGCATACTGTCAGATATTACCAGAAACTTTTTACCCAATAGATATTTCTCAAATTTCTTAATTGCCTCAACCACAGAAAGTGCCTCAAGTTCGGTAATTGCATACCGCCGTTGAGTTTGATTCAATTTACGACTTGAATATAGAACTGGGTGCAACAGTCCCTTATATTCCTGAAGTAAAATTGCTGATATGGTATGTGAGCTGGCATCTGTTTGTACCACAAAGTCCTTTGCCATGTCTGGAATTCTAAGAATTGGTGGAGAACTAAACAATGATTTTATTTCCTGAAGAATTCTCTCATGTTCTTCCGACCATTGGATCCTATTTGGCTGTTCCTTTTTAAGAAATTCTGATAATTTAGCAGTCATTCCAGCAAAATTTTTTATAAATTTTTGATAATAATTAATAAGACCAAGCAATGTTCTAACCTCTTTTTTAGTTTTGGGCGAACTAATGTTAAGAATCTTAGTCACAATGTTCGGATCAGTGTATAGAAAACCCTTTGAAATCCTATGACCTAAGAATTGAATTTCCTGAAATGCAATCTCAGTTTTACTTGGCTTTACTGTAAGACCAAACATTCGAATACGACAAAAGACCTGTCTAAGAATGTACGCGTGATGTGCTGTCTCCGTAGTATGGATACCAATGTCATCCATATAGGATGCTATATTTGTGATGTCCCTAAGTAGTAACCGCATCATTTTTGTAAAAGATGAAGGCGAATTCTGAAGACCAAACGGGAGATAAAGGAATTCATATAGACCCAAGGGTGTTGCAAATGCCGTGATGTGTACAGAGTCTTCCGCCATCGGTATTTGCCAATATCCTTTTGTCAGATCTAATTTCGAAAACCATGTCGATTTCGCCATGCCCGCTATTAATTCATCAATCTGCGGCATAGGTTCTGGATCAAGGTAAGTCAACTTATTCACTTTCCTATAATCTACACATATACGAAGATTTCCGTCCTTTTTTTTTTTATAATAACCAACGGCGAACAGTAGTTCGACACCGATTTCCTAATAATGCCCGCCTTTTCCAATTCTTTAATTTCATTAATGACCCTTTCCTGATAGTGCAATGGAATTGGATATGGTTTAGTTCTCACTGGAATTTGTGAGTTTAACTGAATGTGATGTTTAATTAACGAAGTTCTACCTGGTGAATCTGAAAATATGTCTGCAAATTCCTCTATCAATTTCTTAAACATTTCAAAATCATCTTGCGATAATTGCTTGTTTATCATTACTGATTTCCAACTATTTTTATTTCCTATCATCGGTGTAGGTATCGTCTGTGGGACAGCATCTTCCGCCTGTTCATTTATTACCGAACATAAAGCAGCATTTCTAATATGTACATCTGTCACATCCCCAGCAGTGGTGTCAGGTTGCCTTGTGTGATAAGGTTTCAACATGTTAATATGGTAAATTCTAGGTTTACCTTTCACCAAAATCTGATAATCCACATCGGATATCTTCTTAATCATTTTAAATGGTCCTTGCCAAGAGGTTGCCAATGCCTCGACAGGACCTGGGAGTAATAATAACACTTCATCTCCTTCATGTAGCTCGACTGTTTTAGCTAACCTGTTTGCATATTGTCTATATTTTGTTCCTGCTACATTTAATGCTTGCTTAGCAATTGAACATGAAGTTATTATCTTGTCACGGAGGTTAGTGACTTGTTCATATGCTTCCTTCGTAGGTTGATCTTTAACCTCTCCTGTTAACAATTCATCTATAATCTGCATTGGTCCTCTTGGGTTCGCCCCATATATTAGTTCGAAAGGCGAAAACCCTGTACTTGCCTGTGGGACTTCTCTATACGCAAATAACACTGCAGGCAATAGAACATCCCAATCACCTAGTCGTTGAGCAGTAATCTTGGCCAATGCACGTTTTAATGTCCCATTCAGATTTTCTATGATTCCATTAGACATAGGGTGGAAACTTGAGGAAAACATTTGTTTAATCCCCAACATGTTACTAATGGCTTTTGTAGCTCCTGCAATAAACTGTGATCCTTTATCTGATAGAATGTATAAAGGAAACCCAATTCTGGAGAAGATCAGAAGAAAAGCATCTATAATCACTGACGCTGTAATGGACTTTAATGCGACAGCTTCTGACCAACGACTACATGTATCAATGGCTGTTAGAATGTACCTATTCCCTCTGTCTGTTACAGTGTTCAATGGTCCGACAATATCAACAGCAATCTTCTCAAACGGGCGAGACGCCAAATCATTGCTACATGACAGAGAACCACTGGTCTAGGTCTTCCAGCGCCTGGTCTGGGGCAGGCTTGGGCGATCATGAGTCTCCAACCCTCTCTGTTATGTGAAATTTTTATGAAGTTGGTGTTGTTTGCTTTATTATTTATTGCCCAGCGTTTAAACTGTCCACCTACATCTATCTCTATCTCCTTCTGTCTCTCTTGCCAAGCATTTTTCCTCATAATGCAATTTATCTATCTCACCTCTTCTGTCGATATGTTAGTAAAAATAAAGGACCGTTTCAGAATCCCTGAGACTTATCTGGTATATGGTTTTAGCATCAATTTATAGGCCAAAGGTGTTCTGGCATGGGGATCGACTTCATTGCACCGTGTTCTAACCCATGTAGCTCGGTCTTCTGTACCCAGTATGAGCCACTGAAAGCGTCGTACAGAGCAGGAACTCCGTAACTCCAGCGATGAATCACAGGGATCTCGGAAACACTTCACTCGAGAACCGAACGACGAAATCCGAAAACACACCCGCGACTTATGTAGCGCGAGGCAGACGGCTTGATCACTTCGCCAAGGAGGCACCCCTTATAGACAAACAACGCATTTGATGGGTGGTGTGGTCAGCCATCGGGCCGTCTTTACTTCCCAAAACATTTCCTGGCGCCCATGTTAGGCTGCATCGACCTGGGAGCAATTTGGGGAGAAAAACAGGAAACTCGCCGCCTGGATGGACAGCTCTCACGGCCTCTACAGCTCCCACGGCTCCCACAGCTCCCACGGTTCCTATGGCTCATACGGCTCCTACAGCTCCTTCAGCTCCCACGACTCCTACAGCTCCCACGGCTCCTACAGCTCCCACGGCTCCTAGAGCTCCCACGGCTCCTAGAGCTACCATGGTTCCCACAGCTCCCACGGCTCCTACAACTCCCACGGATCCTACAGCTCCATTCGCTCCCACTGCTCCCGCGGCTTCTAGAGTTCCCACGGCTCCTACAGCTCCCACGGCTCCTACAGCTACCACGGTTCCTAGAGCTCCCACGGCTCCTAGAGCTACCATGGTTCCTAGAGCTCCCACGGCTCCTAAGCTCCCACGGCTTCTACAGTTCCCACGGCTCCCACAGCTCCCACGGCTCCTACAACTCCCACGGATCCTACAGCTCCATTCGCTCCCACTGCTCCCGCGGCTTCTAGAGTTCCCACGGCTCCTACAGCTCCCACGGCTCCTACAGCTACCACGGTTCCTAGAGCTCCCACGGCTCCTAGAGCTACCATGGTTCCTAGAGCTCCCACGGCTCCTAAGCTCCCACGGCTTCTACAGTTCCCACGGCTACCACAGCTCCCACGGCTCCTACAACTCCCACGGATCCTACAGCTCCATTCGCTCCCACTGCTCCCGTGGCTTCTAGAGTTCCCACGGCTCCTACAGCTCCCACGGCTCCTACAGCTACCACTGTTCCTAGAGCTCCCACGGCTCCTAGAGCTACCATGGTTCCTAGAGCTCCCACGGCTCCTAAGCTCCCACGGCTTCTACAGTTCCCATGGCTCCCACAGCTCCCACGGCTCCTACAACTCCCACGGATCCTACAGCTCCATTCGCTCCCACTGGTCCCACGGCTTCTAGAGCTCCCACGGCTCCTACAGGTCCTAGGGCTCCTACAGCTTCCATGGCTCCTACGTGGCGCATTTAATACACTCTTACCTCTATCAAGCTCAACACTCTCTCTTACTATCAACACGAAACCGATACATAAAAGAGAGTTATGCAATTAATATGCATAATCTTACCTTTCCGAAAATAGAAGAAAAGGATTTTATCTGTAATATATTTTGTGACGAATGACAGCTTCAAAATATCAATAGGATTGTCCTATGCGTTCTCACACGACAGGATTAACTTCATAATTAAGTGCATCATTATTATGTGCACATTTATAAACCCAACCAGTAATTGTATATACCTTCCAGCCACTCTGCACCTATTTGTTGATTCAGTTTGATCGTATCAATCCTACGTATGATTTTCATTCATAAGGTTGAATAGTAATAATCGTGATTGCCTGAAGTGACAGATTATATCTGTATTATAATTTATGGAAAACGTCAGCTTAATAATATCAAGAAGATCCTCCGATATATCAGGGTGTATTAGTTTCAGAATGTATGTAGTTAATGCTGGGTAAGTATATAAACAAACAGGGTCAAGATTGTTTCACAAGCAGTCCACAGTTGTGAAGAGATCAAGTAACTTGAGGTATTGTATACTCGTTTCTTGAATGTCCTGAACACAATTTTTTTTTTCCGCGTTTCCATCCTGTTTCAGGATATTGCGGTCAACACCAGCATCTTTCAGCTGTATGTTGATTCCTAGGCTAGATTACGCTCATCAGCACGTCATGAATTTCTGAGCGACCGGCTCATTACTCTCATAAGTCACTAGCGTGACTCGAACCACTTCTAATTCTCGTCCGCTCACGTCGACCACGAGAGTATTCGGGATTAACGGAGAAAGCTGCAAACCCTCGGCCAGGCAGCCGGCGCCTGAACACAATGAATTTGTATATTTTGTGTTTCCTATAGACCGACATTTAGTTTAACTTAAACGTTTACTTCTCGCACAGAAAGCAATGGCAAGCTACTGAACATAAAATTTCTTAGAAATTCAACGTGAGAGTGGTCGCAACCTTTTGTAATGGACATGCACCATATTTTGTTTATATAACAAGAATGTGTCTATCTTAACTTTGCAATATAAACTACATGTGTATATCTTGTATTATAGAAAACAACATCCATGATTGTTTTGCTGAGAAGTATACAGCTTACTATAAATGTAACAAACAAAAAAGAACAAGATCTGTACACGCGTTAACACGTATTGGGTACATGGTGGTAGCCCCATATTTGCATCGACCTGTAGGAAACTCGACGAGTGATGTGGTCACTATCACCCCGGACACATTTCCTCCCCAGGATATTTCCTCGTGACATTTTTAGACTGCGTCATCCCGGAAGCCCAGATCAATTTTTAAAAGGTTGCATCTATTAAGATTCGAACACAGAATCACCGGATCGTCAGTCGAGCGTGCAAGCCACAAAGCTACCGAGACTCGCAGTTTATTTTAAGAGTTATAAACTGGCTCTGTGGCGAAGGTTTACGGACGCAATTCGTGTTCGAAATATAGAAACGGACGATTTCGTAGCAGGCCGCCTTGCGTTGATTTTCATAGAACAGTATGAGTGCCGATTGTTCACGAAAGCATTGAGAAACTACTGAACCTAAACTTCCCAAGAAATCTCAAACAGCCAAATTATTTACTCCCTGACACTGGGGTTGACTTTGGCGTCCTGTAAAGAACATGCAATTAACTGTAAACATACCCGGTATGTCTTCATCTCCAAGTCTGGCTATAAATAATGTGTCATCTGTTTATAATTCATCATGAGAAAGTGCCGTCTTGATCGCCTGTATGCAACAGATTGAGTGCTAAGCAAAAAGTAGGTTTCCACCAAACAAAACTGGATGGTGGAAAATTGCAACTAAGGTTGTGTCACAGTTATTGCTTACAAGTTGTTAATATGGTAGCTGACATGTTGCATAATATATCATATTAAAGTGGTTTGCATAAGAATAGTGACTGTGTATAATCCCATGCTAGATACGGAAATCGCTTTAGACGATTAATCATCCCATGGCAATTAATCAGTTAATAATCTCTTATATACCATCGAGATAATAAGAAGCGATCTGTGGAGTAGCGGGCCTTGATATGCGTGTGAGTGTCTCATACTGAGTGAGAAAGTACAGATAGTTGTAAAGCACGAGGGGCGTTCAGAAGGTAATGCAACACACCGTTTTTCTCAGGAGTTGTTTGTTCAAACAACATGAAATTTAAACACAATATGCATGGGTATATCTTGTACACATTGGTTTTATTCAACCTAATCTCCATCCAAGTGTACGGCTTTATGCCAGCACGAAACACGTGCATGTTCCCATTGCCCGTACCAGATTTTGTCTTGATCACGTAGCCATTTCTTCGCTGCATAAATCATTCCTTCAATATCCTCAAAAATGTTCCCACGGAGTGCATCTTTAAAGTGGACAAAGTAGATGAAAATCAGATGGTGATAAATTAGGACTATATGGTGGGAGAGGTAGTACAGTCCAACCCGATTCCCTGTTGTCAGACTTGTGTAAGCGCGCACTGATATGAAAGAGACTTCGATGAATTCATCTTGCGCACACCTTAGAAATCCGAGTTTTTATTACTGCATTTGCACTTTTGCACTACCGTTGCTGACGGACAGATGTAAGGCCAACTGTTGAGTATAATAATGCCCTTAGGGCATTTCAGCATTTCTGCGATGGTGGCAGGATGTCCACAGCGCGGCCGATCAAGCAGCTCCATATCTCCACTTCCTGTGTCTTCGATTCTCTGAACCCAGCGACATCAATACACATCACATAAACGCTTGTGAATAGTTCACAACAGTTTCCTTTTCTGCAACGAAAAATTCTATCACAATTCTCTGCTTATAACGCCCCTCATAGATACTGCAATTTGGGTATATGTGAAGGTAAGCCTTCATATGTATGTGAAGGTCACACCCCGAGTAAATCAAGTAAAGACGGTCCCATAGCAGATACGGCAGTTGAGGTGTGAAGTGTTAGGCATTCATGCCTATGTGCAAGTCTGACTGAGGGTAATGCATATTTAACAATGTAATGGCATATCCTTTACATGATGTCGCAGTCAACCCCATCACTTCTTAGCTGGTTGTGACTTCTTGGTACGTTTACTTTTAGTAGTTTGCCAAAGCTTTCTGAACGATCGGCACTCATACTATTGTACGAAAACCAGCGCAAGGGGGTCTGCTTCCAAATATCCCACAGCTGTGTTTCGAGAGCGGAATTCGCGATTGCAAATTGCCTTCACAGCCCCTTCTCCGCAGCGAGTAATTAATAAGGCAATGTTTATTTGTAATAACTGAGTTATTTGCCACAAGTTACATGTGATCACTGATATTCTAAGAACTTTCACCAGGTACTCAAACATGTGGCCCTCACTCATCACCGTCTTTGGCCTGTTCGCCTTATGTGCCGGTTACTCCAATGTGGCAAGGTACTATTTACTGCAAAATGTACATATAGTTTTCCATGATGTTTACTTTAATTTGTACTACGTTGTTGGTTGATCTGTACATTTAACCTGCGATTATATTTATTTCTACGTGCTCGATTATGTGACAAGTTTGCGCTAACGAAAACCTCTTGTGTGACAAAACGGACAGAAACTTTAATACTGAATACATTGGTTTTAATTCATGATTAGCAGAAGCCACGTCAATGTACTCGGGAAACGTCCATAAGCGCCCCGTCTACCTCAGCATATAGAGATATGTATGGGTGGTAACTATCCCCAAGCTGAATACATAACTAATATGAAATGCAATTGACATAAAATACAATACAATTTAGAGTGTTCGTTGTATTTATCTGTATTCGGCCATTTTGCTTGAATGTTTGCACTTATAGATGTGTCCATTTGAAAGCTGTACATTAAAAACGATCTAGACGCCAGCCTATAAGCGAATCATAACCACTTTGAGAGCATGAAATGTATCTAGTCTGGAAACATAATCACTGTACTATCAACTCTGGCGAGAAATGTAACGTGGCAATGTGCATGCGGGACCTTCGAGTTTTGCACACTTGTCCGAGAATGCTAGATGTCTAATCCACTACCTACGAATCAGTGTGATTTATCCACACAGTTATTATTTTGCAAATAATTTAAAAATCAGCATCATGAATCGCACCCGGGTCCGCAAGGGTTAGCAAAAGTTGAACATCGAAACCACTCAATTCTCTGAAAGCCTTAGTGCCAGAAAGATCAGAAATAAAATGACGCTCACAGAAATGGAAGCAGGAATATATATTATGTGAATATCAGCATAATTTCTATCGTTTAGCAGCGACCTCTTCTACCACTAGATCAGTGGTTCTCAACCTTTTTTGGCCCATGCCCCCCTTCACCATATTTTCAGAACGTCATTCTCCCTCCCCCCCCCCTTTTCATATTTCCTACCTAAAAATTTGGCCCGTGCTTCCCTTCACCATATTTTCAGAACGTCATTCCCCCCTTTCGTATTTCCTACCTAAAATTCCGCCCCTGCCCCTACACTGTATACGTAATCATGGAAGCTAAATTTAATAGCACATACTAAAACAAGTCTAGACATCCACATAAAACATGATTTGTGGGTCTACTTACTTTATAAATTGAATTTTAGAAGGGTGAGATGTACAGAACCGTACAGTATGAAGGGAAAAACAATATCAAGTAATCGGTTCTTGTATTAACGCGATCTTGAAATAATCTTAATCCCCCCCCCCCCCCTGGAAACCCTAAAATTCGCCCCTGGGGGGGGGGGATGTCCCACCGGTTGAGAACCACTGCACTAGATTGTCAAGTCTCCAATGACTCTATTCTCATTGAGTGACTACAGAACACTGTTTGTCTCTTTCTTGCAGTTGTTTATAATGTTCTACTCTCATTACCGCCCCCCCCCCCCTGGCGAATAGTTACTGAGGCAGTTTGTAATACCGATAACCCACGTTAGAAACATAGCTGCGAGCGATTTGGCAGCAGACCGCCTTGCGTTAGATTTTTACGAAATGGTATGGGTGTCTGTCTTTTAGAAAGCAATGCAAATTACTGAACGTAAACTTGCAAAGAGATAACAACAGCTAAAAAAAAAAAAAATACTGGTGTTGATTGCTACCTCCTGTAAAGGATATGCAACTAACTTTCTTAAAACTCTCATTAGCGTCTTCCAAGCAGCCGCTGTTAGTCAGTCAGGTCGGTCCAAGGTGTTCGCAACATTCTTTTAGAAATCACATCTCTGCTCCTTTTAAACTTTTTCTAATTTGTAATCTTACATTTCACGATTCACTGCAATGCGTGAAAAAATTATAGTGATAGGTTATATTCAACATGTGCCATACCGATAATCGTGGGCGATCATGTTTTACCAGCTCACACGATCATCAGAGTCGTGGATCAGCCCCATGTCTTTGTCTCGACCATGCCACGTGGCCAAGTCATCCAGATATTTACTTCTCTGCCTTGCCCTTAGCCTTTTCCGCTTTTTTTTCTTATCTAGCTTATAGCATAGGTTAAGTTAGATACATATCCTTTAGAGGACGTTGCAGTCAACACCATTATTTTTTGCTGTTGTGATCTCTTAGCAAGTTTACGTTCAGTAGTTTGCCATTTCTTTTTGAACGACCAAAACCCATACCAGTTCGTAAAGAACCAAAGCAACCGCGGTCTGCTGCCAAATCGCCCGCAGCTGTGTTTCGAACGCGTGTATGCGGGATCACAACAAAATCCGCCCGTAACGGCTTCGCCACGGCGCATAACATAGGTAGGAATCGTTATATATATATATACTTTAAATTCATCCCTTAACAGCCACAGTTTCTTTGTCCAGTGCGTATCTTTTGCCCTGCAATCCCACAAACATATAAAGCATGCATATTTAGTGATTCGCCTTTGCTGTCCAAGCAAGAAGTTCATCATGTTAAAGATCTACACAAACCATCCAGTTATGTTCTAAATACTTACAATTTTCCAGAATTGTGATTATTGTAGCATACTCCTCCTTCATTGTAGTATTTTAGTAGAACGAATAATTAGAATTAAGCCATATTTGTAACCAATGTGAAGAGAACACCTTTCACGATCCTGTTAGAGCTGCCAATGAAAATTGGCGACTTATCTTGTGTATAACTTCTCCCATTTCTTATACAAGACCTACCACATTAGTACAAAAAACAAAGTTCTTTTCTTTACAAAAGAATGGAAGAAAACCTTACTCTCTGCGGATATAAAATGTAACCTTTGTTTCAGCAGTCATTAATTGTTTTTCATTCAATCTTAAATCCAAAAGTTCTGAAGATTACTTGGAGAGATATCATCTGGGATTAGATTATTCTTATTCAGTTCACGCTTGTCGAAACGTTGATCCGCTGAAAAATCATATTCGAAATCACTATCAAGTTATCGAAGTTATTTGTTGTCTTACGTGCAACTGCTATCTCATCTTTTAGCAGGGAATCCGAAATCTGACTGCAAATTGAAATTGGTATGTCATCTCCGTGTAGAACAGGTAGTCTCGCAGAATCTAAATCTGGATTATTTCCATTTTTTGGTGATCTTTTTTTATTGAGTTCCTTAATATTGACAACAGAAATAACAGTTATCATAGGTTTTTTTTTTAGCTCTCTCCAGACTAGTGAAATTCCAAATTTTAAATATTTTCGTTTTCCACAAGTCCACTGTCGCAGGCGTTGAGCACATGTTTTGTAAACAAAATGAGGATCCCAAGACTTGTCCTGGTCACACACTGTCACTTTAAAGAAAGCAAAGTATGCCTTTATCAAATAAACAGTAATATGCTTCCTATCTTCTTCTGTCAAAGTGTACCCTCCACAAATAGAATGAAATACATCTGGAGAAAGAAAACATGCTCTTCTTGAAGATAACTTATGTGTTAGAAGTGTAAGAAAATAACTAGCATACTAACATTGATGCAATGGGTTAAAATCTATAAAAGGCAATTCTTGAAAAAGTCTTAGAAAACTATAACTGTGAGTAAACAAGCAGTTTCATTTTGTAAGGGATTAGATAGCAATGGTTTTTCCCCCCAGAGGCTTATACAGAAAATAATGTAATAATATTAATTAAATAACACACGTGCCTGCACCTAACAACCTAGAGCTGCTATAAATAAATAAATATGATATTTGAATTTAGCAGGCCTCATTTATGCAAATCAGGTGTAAATTGTTTGGCACCCAAAAATAATGTTTGTAGGGCTGTGTTATCTTTCTAGATTTCAATGACATTTCATAACATGTAGTTTTAGCTAGCTGTATTTGGTTTTCATTTAGAATATACAACTCCCATTTAATGACCTGAGTTCAGGCCAGCTTTAAGAGAACCGCGCATGAAAGGGGATTCGAACACATGAACACAGTAATACTTGACTGTACTTGCTCCAATTAATACAAATGACTTTAATCTGTGCTTTGGCCATGGTCCGTTTCTATTATTGTGACATTACTTATGCTTTTCAACAGTGATCCCGCCAACAAAGTAGAGAGCATATTGGACAGAGTGAACCTCAATATCCAGAGTATGTATTTGACTGGTGTTTGAAATATTCATTATAATTATTTGTTCACGTGTTTAACTGTTTCAATGCCAAGCAATGTATCGTTCGTTGAACCATTGTTGTTGTGATGAGCTGAGCTAAAAAAACGACAGCACTGCACTCAGGATACTCCCACTCACGCCCTGTCCCCTCGTTTAACAGCCAGCGAAGAGCCATACTGCTAATCGTTCCAACTGGCATCTAATTGAAAGTTCTCCTGGTCTTCCCTCTCAGTTTTGAGATGCGCCCAGAACTCCTAACGATCTCTAGCCATATCATTCTCTCCACATACGAGTTACAATCTGTTTCCCCGCTTTCTCCACCTAGTTCCACAGGAACTCTACCTTGTCCATAGGCAATCTACCACAGAGAGGTGTATTCACTGCCAGCCTGTCCACCTGTTATTCCTCCGCCTTCCCGCATGACCAGGGCAGAAAATCTACACAGTTCTTACAATCTGTGATCCCTGAAGCCAGACAAGTCATTCTGCACGAGCCACTCCTTTCTTTACTTTTCTAAGCATATTCCGTGAGCTGTAATGAATACAGTGTGTGTTGCAGCGGTCTCCTCCGACCATCGGAAGGCTATTGTTACAGTTTCAACGCCATTCCTATACTGGAGGTTGTAGACTCATATGTCATACTCTCCCTTTTCAAGCATCCTTAGCTCTCGCAATAAAGCCCCAGCCACTACGTCTGTTTCTCGTCACTGACCCATCGGTGTAGATCATTATGTCAATTTGGTGAGTGCTGCCTTGGATCAGTTGTTGCAATGCAAACTGTGCGGCCTGCTTCCAATTCTCTGCACTTACGACCCAGTGTTACTATTACCTTGTGCCAGTCCGACATGTTTTCCGGTACATTTACCCACTCGTTTTCACTATTGATGTTCTCTATTCCAGACAACTAAAAAAAAAACTGATACAACTGGCAAGACAACAGACAACTGGCTGATAGATATTTCTTCCTGTGCAATACAAGCCCTGTCTCTTCTCAATCTTTGGCCCTTAACCATAGCCATGGCTTCAAGCAGGGGGTGATCCCTGTCTGCAGCAACTCTCATAAAACACTTAGCTTGAAGGACGCTGCGCCTATCCGCAACTGTTGATAGCGCCAGGATGTGCCTCATTCATATAATTGGTGTGTCCTTTGTACAGCCCATGATCACCGCATTCTGTACGGGTTCTAAACTTTAAAGATTGCTCTGTGATACCATCAGCAGCCCCAAACCATACTCAATTACATAAATTATTAACTGCTGAAAGAACATGTAATGCATCCTCTGCTCTACTCCGGTTGCTGCCATCTCTCCCAGTGCATTAAGTCCGTTTCCAGTTTTCACCACCAAAGCCTCCACATGATCCTTAAATGACATACACACATCTGTCGAAGGTGATTCCTAAGTATTAGTATACTTTAAGTTACTCTCTCTATTGTGAGGGCGTCATTTCAATTTAATACATGGGGAATCTGCCTTCATGAATAAGTTATCCAAGGAATACCACGAAACCGATGTCTTGTCTATATTTATTACTGCCCTTGCTTCCATGCGCCACTTCGCCACCCTGTTTACTGCCAACTGTAAGTCTTCAGCCATTCTTTCCCTTTTTCTTCCTGTCTGTACACCAGCACATCATCTGCGAATGTCAGGAGTCTACCAATCCCTCGTGCCTCAATTGCTGCGACTTTACTGGTGTGTACAATAGACAGCACTGGGGACATGACAGAATACCGTGGTAGCCCAGGTGTATTAGTACATGGGTCAGAATTCCTTGAACCCATGCGAAGTGCGATTTAACGCTGATAAAGTTCTGCTGCAGTCCATTTGACAATCCAAAGGCTGACCTCCACGGCCAAAAGTTATCGTCTAACCAGGAGCGTCACTAGGGGGGTGCGGGGGGTGCGGGCCGCACCGGGTGACACCATCAAGGGGTGACACCAAAATAAAAAAATTGCAAATTTGACAAAGCAGACATAGCTCTGTCTAGTCGGGTTTCATAACCGTTCATTGTTAATTTTAGAAATTTTAATGTTAAATAACAAAAATTTAACTTTGTCCGAGTTTGTCGAAGTTCTTTATTTATGTTTTACCTGAAGTATTGAAGTTATATTGTTCAATTTGTTTTCTTTCTTATGTCCTTATTAACTTTTTGACTTATTTTACAAACATTACTATATGCGATTATATATGGTACAGGAACACTCGGAAGAAGACCATGGTGAAAGTCTAGAGGGGTGACACCAAGAGTTTACCGCACTGGGTGACACCAACCCCAGTGACGCCACTGCGTCTAACCATAATACTAGAATGTGATTTGATTTTCTATATTCAATGCATAATTATTTCTCCGGAAGCAGTTTTCTGAGAAAAAAAAAAAGTCGCTTAAAAGTCGACAGGGTCGACTTCATCGCACCGGGTTTTATCCCATATGGCTCGGTCTCTTTCCGCAGCGCGGAAAGCGTCGCACAAAGAACGAACTCCGTAGCTTTTAGCGACGACCCACAGGAGTCTCCGAAACATTTAACTCGTAAACCGAATGGTGCGGCCCGGAATCGAACCCACAACCTTCGGAGCACGAGTCAAACGGCTTAACCACTTCGCCACAGAGACTCCCGAGAAACAGGCCGCCAGTCTTTCCCTCACTTAGCAGGCGTTGACAAAACCATGCGTCGAAGTCTCGTCCTACAATGCGCATGGCATTATCAGCGCAGTTCCCTGCCATATTCGCTAACGCACCCGTTCCATTGTATATCAGGTAACCTATACCTTCACTGTCGGCGTTTGTGGCTCAGAGGATAGTGAACTGTTTCAGTTCCCAACAATATCAGGTAACTTATACCTTTACTGTCGGCGTTTGTTGCTCAGAGGATAGTGAACTGTTTCGGTTCCCAACAACATCAGGTAACTTATACCTTCACCGTCGGCGTTTGTGACTCAGAGGATAGTCAACTGTTTCGGTTCCCAACAACATCAGGTAACTTATACCTTCACTGTCGGCGTTTGTGACTGAGAGGATAGTGAACTGTTTCAGTTCCCAACAATATCAGATTCGAAATCAGCCGCTGGCAATTTAGAAGCAGTTTGATTTGCGTTGTTTTCGATAGTATGAGAGTCAGCCGTTGTTATAACAATGGCAAAATACTAAACATACAACTGTCGAGTAAATCACAAACAGCCAATAAATGACTTATTTCACTTTCTAGAAAAATTGTATTGTTCATTTTTTTTTTTTAGTTCCTTCTTGCGTGTTCCTTTCAAATGATCTCATCATCATAACGTGACTACTATTGATACGTTTCAACGTTTAAGCTTATATAATTGTTATGCGTAGTGGTATTGTTGTTTCTACTGGACCATCTTCATTGTTAGCTAGTTCCATTACACGACGTCGAAGTCAACAGCATTCTTTTAGCTGTCTCTGATTGTATTCGTACTAGGCAAGTTTACCTTCAGTAGCCTGTACCAAAGACCTTCATATCATTGCATAAAAACCAGCATAAGGCGGACAGTTTCCTAATCGGCTGCAACTTTGTTTGGAAAGTTGTTTGTGGGATTGCGAATCGTCTTCGTAAATCCCTCACTGCGGCCTCGGTAACTTCAATGTTAAAAGATTTAACCCTACATTTCCCCGCAGTTCTTCGACGTTACACTGTGGCATTTCCCAGCCATCAACCAAAGTCGCCTGGACTTATTTACATGTGGTCAGAACATACTTAAGAAATGGCATACACATCTGCATAGTGTTTCTAGGCTTGCAAATTGACACGGTGGTTTTGGGTTCGAATCCGCAACGAGGCGGATATGTGAAATTGACCTGGGCTGGCCGGCCTATAATGGTAACTATGAAAGTATTTGTTTCTTTCTTTCTTACTGTCTTTCAATTTTCAGATATTTATTGGATATAATCATGCATACATACAAAGGGCACGTACACAGCAAATCTACATGATCAAAGTGGCAGACATCAGGATTGTGGACATCTAGATTGTTACATTGGTACATATCAGGATTGTGGACATCTAGATTGTTACACTGGTACATATCAGGATTGTGGACATTGCTTGTGGTGCCAGGGTATAATATATCCCCTCTACCTGGTGGTAGACATGCTGACCGCTGGATGCAAATCGCTACTGGCTGGTTTGTCATCTCACGAAATGATGTATGGAACAAAGACGGACGGTGTGATCTTGAGCCCCATCACCCATGGGGTTATATTAGTCGCTAAAATATGGGGCTAGGACCAATTTACCTCATGATAATACAAGCAACTTTTACTGTTGTTTGTTTTAAGAACAAATTTAATCTTCCCAATGTTTACTTTCACTGTTTATTAAGTATTCTGTAAGCAAGCACTCGAGGCGTATCAGAACCGTTATTTTCACCATTGATCGATTGTTTGTGTCCATTATGGGTTTTCTTCATTGAATGGTTATTATCCCCCATGAGTCTTTATTATCTCCCTTGACTGTTTGATTCATACAAGAGACAATATTGCAGTTATAGACATATTTCAGGCGAACGAAAGAAGACGAAGAAGATCTCCCTTGATCAGTTAATTTGTCCCATAAGCAGTTATGTTCTCCCTTGAGCGTTAGCTGAACAATCTAGTGCCAATGTACAAGTTAACTTCGAGTGCACTAACGGATCGGACGTCAGTTCATTCCCAGCTGCGATCTGTTGTTTTCTAGTTAAGAAAGCAATGGCAAACTAAAAAAAAAATGTTTTGCATATCCTTTACAGGACATCGCTGTCAACATCAGCATCTTTCAGCTGTATGTTGATTTCTTGGCAAGATTACGCTCAGTAGTTTGCCATTGCTTTCTGATCGGCCGGCTCATTATCCCGCAACCATTATCGAACCGCTTCCAATTCTCGCCTCGTTGCGAGACCCTGCGTGGATAAACAGGATTATGGAGAAAGTGGTGTAACCCCTCAGCCAGAGAGACCGGCAATGGCAAACTACAGAACGTAAAACTTGCCTTATAAATCTACCTGGGATTGTCCTGCAAAGGACATCCATCATTAAATGTACCTATGAGTATTTATTTATGTCAGGACCGTGCGCTAGATTTTCTCAGTATGATGCAAATCTCCAAAATGCCGCCCCATACGTGTTTTTTGTTTTTTCTTTAAAAATGCGGCCCTCTTGTGAAGCCACCTTACGGTGCCACCTGATGTAGCCGCCTCTCTGTATCATAGCAAGGCAAGGCCCTGATTTATGTTTATATATATATATATATAACTATAATCCTGCATGGTCGTTTTTCTTGGGCAGGACTGCTTGAGCGACAGCGTTCGCGAGAAGAAAGCATTAGCCAACTCTTTGATACCTCCAGTGATGATCAAGCCCTGCAGTATGAGTTCTTCGAAGTTGCTCTTGAAGACGTCAGTAACGAGATCTCTATACAGAACCAGCGCTTGAAACGGCTGGGACAAGAGGTAATGTAAACATGAACAAATGAATCAAATAATACTTAACTGTTACACTTATTTCAAGCATCATGAGAATTAAATTCACAGGCATATCTCGACCGGAACTTATAAACGGATAAAAGGGTTTAAGGGCAAGCTGATGGACTTCACTTCTCCGACTTTTAACTTATATGGCTCTGTCTCCTCCTGCAGAGCGGTCTGTCAAAAGCGCTGCCTAGAGCACGAAGTTAGTAGCTCCAGCGACGATATTCACGTGCTTCTCCAGTTTTGCTCTTTTCATGATATGCCAAAAGAATGTGGATTTTCCTCTTATTATTCGAGTAATCAGTACTCTTTATGAGTTAAATTATTTAAAAATTGCTTTACTACTATTTTGATCTGCGCATAATGTTCTTATCATTCTCTAAAACTACGTCACCGCAGCTTTCACGTACTCCCTATCTAAGCCGCTGACTGTCCATGACTGACTTCATTAACCCAACCTACTAAACTTCCTACCGCAAAATTTTTAGAATTTCTAGGAATTGTCTATAGAAGATAGGCAGCGATAATGAGAATGAGGGGTGGGGGGGGGGGGGTAATCACCCCACTCACTACTCCGTAACCTAGAATAGCGTGAAGGCTAGAAAGTGCTAGTAGATGCGATCACCTGCATATTACACAGAGACAATTGGACTCTTGATTACCACAATGTGAAGAAATGACGAGGCAAAGCCATCCTTATTAGACTTCATTGAGCAATATCGATCACTAATGCCGAAAGATCGATCACTGATATCGAAAGAACAAGTGTTAATGAAAGCTAGGGCTTAGTTATTAAGAGGCCACCCACACACACCTTTGTGTCATTCCAACGTTAAAAATCATGCAGAGTTGATTGTAAATAGTTGGAAGAATTTATTAATTAAAGTTATACAATCCTGCTTCGTGGCGATGGGATTACGGACATAGTTCGTGATCCCGCATACCCGCATTCGAAACACAGCTGTGCACGGTTTGGCAGCACCCCGTTTTGCATTGGTTATTTACGAAATGGTATGGGTGCCGGTCGTTCATAAGCAATGAAAAACTACTGAACGTACACTTGCCAAGAAATCACAGCAGCAAAAAATGCTGGTGTTGACTGCAACGTCCTGTAAAGGATATTTAACTAACTAACTAACTAAAGTTATACAAAGTAAATCCTAAAATGCCATAAGCCATATTAACGTAAATATGTAGCATATAATTATTCTTTGTATTCGTCCCTATTCAGTGGTAAGTGCGTCACAGCTAATTATGCACGTCGGGGATCGGTGTGTCCGACTCTAGATGCATTTGTGCAAGGTTGACTTCCCCCACACCGATCCTTGCAAGACAGTGGCCTTAGTCTAATCGTGGATATATTGTATTTCCTAACAATTCTGCCAGGGTAGTGGCTTTGTGACCTACTCTTTGCGATTTCCGAATGCCATGCGCCTTTTAATGGGCACAACTTGAACTTGAGACCTCCTATTATTTGCCCATGCCCGAGAAGGCACACCGCCATTCACTTTTTCTTTAAGGGAATGATTCTTTTTCCTTTAAGGCACATCTTCCGTTTTGCCTTCGGTAGTACATAATAAATAACATAATTCACTTACTGGCATAATAACCGTAACTTCAAGACATCTAATAGCCTAACACACATTACTTGGTAGCTTTCTTTAGTTCCATGTATGTATGCATTCATAGATCTCTGCTGGCGTGTTTTATATTTTTTTTGGTACGCTCCCTTTGCACTCAAGCGTAGTCCGCACTCCTGCTGCTACTCCTAGTGCACTGGACAGATTTTTGCGCGTGGACTAGTTTTCCCCATTACCAGCGGTCCTCGCCATCAGGAGAACCCACTCCGACTTCTGAGGCACTTGTAATTTACGTCCGCCAGTCAACTACGAGAAGTTACCATTTTAGTCCAACTGATCGGTTTAAGGGTTTGACCAGCTACCTTGGCATCAGCACACCGGAAGTATAAGAACAAGGGCTTTTATTCATTCGGCCATGATGAACTCCTTATATAAATTGTGTTTTTGGTCCACCCCGTCAGTCTTTTCCCCAGTACTCTTTCTGTATGTTTTTTATTTGCACGTGACCAAACAATGAGAGCATGTGCTGCTTGCATGACATTATTCTTATTATTTACATATACAGGACCACTGTTCATGCTTTACACGCATTGGGCATTTGGTCGTTGTCATCATCAAGTGCCTTGCCAGCTGCCGTGGGCATTCATGTCTCTCTACATATCACGGTTCTTTGTGTTCTGGATCAGCTCTGCTGATGATATTCCTCCATGCCACCCTCTTAGCCCATCCAGCATCAGTACTTTTGATCTGCCCCTGCCTCTTTTCCCCTCGATCTTTCCAGTTGTCACGATTTCTGCAATGTCTCTCTTCTCATCACATTTGTCACGATGTTCTGCAATGCTTCTCTTTTCATCACATGACCGAAGAAAGTGATTTGTCGCTGTCTTATTAATGTATATAATGTTCTAGTTTCATAAGCCTCTTTCAGGCAATTGTTATTAGTTACTCTGGCAGTCCAGGGAATTCGTAACATTCGTCTCAAGAACCACATCTCCGTTGCTTCCAAGTTCTTCCTAATTTGTTCATTTACATCCCAAGAATCACTGCCATACAGCAAAGCAGTCTCTATATAACAATTCCAGAAAGTTCCTTCTTACATTCAATAATAGTGACTTATTTCATAAGATACTTATTTTCTGAAATCTAATAGCTTTTGCTCGTCCTGCTCTATTGGTAATCTATGTTGTGCGCGCATAAGGTACTAGACCCATAATTATCTATAGCTTTTGGCACTATGTAGGTGAGGTGGTTAGTATCACACCTGTCGCCTTTACTTCCCAATAAATTTTATAGTACCTGTTTTAGACTAGGTGGACCTGGAATTCTAGTGTCAAGTGTCAAAATCCGCCCCTCTGGGGATTCGAATCTATGACTACGGTAACGGTAGGCGAGCGTCTGGCCGCTCTCAGTCGCAATACAAGACTCAGCTCAGCTCAGTATGTACGAAAATAAATAAAAATAAAATTCGGCTTCGTTCAACCTGATTATGCAGCATCGTTTATAATTGACTTGTTTTTTTTTTGTTTTTTTTAAATTTCGTGTGCAGTCAATTACTTCTGATACTGCTTTTTCTCAATGTCAAGATGTCGAACTGTTAAGCATCTTCTCTCTTTATCTCCCCCGCCTCTTCTCTAAATTCCCCGTTGAGACAACATGCGCCACCATTCCCCTTCTCGTGACATACCAATAAAGTGCGAACTGCTTAATTTCCATAATATTATATCGCTTGGGTATGATGGCTTTTATTTGGTTTTATAGAATAATGCTGAAAATGCACCGAACAACCAAAATCTGGACAAATTGAGGGAGGCTAGGACGCAAAAACAACTGTTTACAAACCTCAGAAAAAGGCAGTCATAATTTTTGGCCACATTATGAGAAGATACAACATATTGTGAAAACTGGAAAGATTTGTGGAATGAAGGATAGAGAAAGACAGTGAGACACCATTCTTGAGTCTTGTATAATAGTCTGGAAGGGAATTAACACATGATTTGATCTATCTGTCGTCGGATATCGCAATTTGTAGAGAAAGATGTCCTCCACCTCCTTCGGCAAAGCACTTGCTTTTTTTTTTTTTCGCTCGCCAGATCTGAACTCAAGCATAGTACATATACACTACTTCTAATAGTGATGGGCTTAATTTTGCGTCTGAATTAACTTTCTCTATTAACAGTGTCCCTCGCCATCCGACTTCAGAGGTACTTGTAATTGACGTCCCCAAGTCAAGTTCGAGACACTGTTTACGAGACAACATTTTATTCTAACTGTCCGGTGTACGGGTTGAACCCCTTACCTTGGCACCAGCATACCAGTTGTTTAAGAACTGTTCCTATCCATTCGGCTATGCTAGCCTCTGGGCACTTGTTGATGATGATTACATTGCTATGGTGGCTAAAATGTAAACTAACATCAGTCTTAACAGGTAATTTGTGACTGTGCTTTCTCCGCCCCCTGTCTAGATTGCTCAGGTTCGAGGCCTCAAGACGGAGGTTGGCAAACTCCGAGCCCAAGCAAAGTCCATCGAAGATCTTGTGAACAAGACAGACGCCAGGGACATTTACACGCTAGACAAGCTCAATGATCTCGCCGAGAGTGACTTCCAAGAAGGGCAGCAAATCAATGAGACAGTCACGGAGGTAGGTGTCGGGTCATACGACACTTCTCAAACATGTATGACTTTCGATATAATATTGATATGAACTAGTAGATGGTTGTGTTAAAGATATAATATTGCTACATGGTGTTTGACATCAAAAATATGAAAGATACTTTTGGAGTAAGAGGCTATAATGAAGAGGTGGAATGAGTATATAAGAGAATTATATGATATAGAGCGTGGAGAATTAACAGAAGATAGTAACTTGGAAGGTCCGCCTATTCTAAAAGAAGAAGTTGCTAACGCTGTTAATCACGAAGAAAGGACAAACACCTGGACCAGATGGAATCACAACAGAAGAATGGTTAGTTAGTTAGTTAGTTAGTTAGTTAGTTAGTTGGTTGGTTCGTTCGTTCGTTGGTTGGTTGGTTGGTTGGTTGGTTGGCTGGCTGGCTGGCTGGCTGGCTGGCTGGCTGGCTGGCTGGCTGGTTGGTTGGTTGGTTGGTTGGTTGGTTGGTTGGTTGGTTGGTTGGTTGGTTGGTTGGTTAGTCGAGGTTCCAACTTCACGGCAACGGGTCGTCCCTATTATGCTCCGTTCCTGTACCAGTTAATATCACACAAAATGCTCCCCACTGTCCAATGTGAAAAGTTGAACAGACAGGAGTCTCGGCAATCCAGCAACCCGCACAGGTACACTGTGCATAATGCCGCCTCCAGAATGCCAACACAAAAGTCCTCCACGAAAACCACAGTTCATCGTCGATGGAATCGGCAGTCACCAGAAAGACCTCATTGACCCGGGTGTTCTCACATGGCTCTGTCTCTATCCGCAGGGCGACCCCCTAAAAGCGTCGCATTAAGCACGAACTCTGTAGCTCCAGCGCCGACTCCCAGGAGTCTCCTGAAAAATGCACTCGTGAACCGAAAAGGCAAATCAGTCAATTCAGCAACAGCCAGTAGCCATTGTTCCGAACATGCAGGTCACTGTACAAACAAAAGCGGACATGTAAAAGCATTCCACGTGAATATCACAGTTCACAGAGCCGCGCCACGCACTCACTCAGTAGCAGGGCGACTGAACCATATACTCCCAGTGCAATATGAGGAAAACGCGAAATGCAAACCGCAGTCACAAAGATAAATACCCCAGAGGCCGTAGCCGTTCAGTGCCTAACCGCCATGCTGGGGACCGGAAGTCCAACAGAAGAATGGGAGAATTAGGAATAGATATATTAACCAAAATGTTGAGTGATATTTACAGCAGTGGATATTTACCGAGCGACATGCTGAAATCTGTATTTATAGCTATATCAAAAAGTTAGTTATTTAGTCGACAGATCATACTCATTGCACATCGAATCATTCAGTCCATAAGTGCTCGGATCCTCTACTCAGTAGTTGCGTGTAGCAACTGATGAGACCATTTCTGTGTTGGTTTATTGATCATCTTTGGCTAAACACGTAGTGTTCTTGTTTGGCCACACCTCTTTTAATGTACTGTACTCGCAGTCTGACCATGGGTGTAGATTCACAGTCATCACCTGGTTCTCGCAAAAGTCTTACTATTCGTAGAGTATTCAGAGTGTAGCCTGGTCCATGGCTCGGCCGCCTTCCACAGTAGCCTTACCTGCATGCTTGTTAGCTCGCTTATTTCCTCGTACACTCGCATGCCCAGGCACGAAAATGAAACTAATCTTTGTCAGCCAATACCGCTCCAGAGACAGCAGCCACTCTCTTTGGATCCACCCCATCTCTGTCTTCTTGAGCATGCTCATTGAGCTGCTAAGAAAACATGCCCTAGTGAATGTCTGTGTTTCGAGCCATGTTATTGCTTTACTTACTGCCATGACTTCCATAGTCAGGCTACTTGTACTCAAAGCAAAAGCACCAGAATCTTCCTTCACAATTTTCCCTCCGGTCTAAGCCCTAAAAGTCCATGATATTCTCACTCGTCCAGCGACCGACCCATCTGTGTAAATGAAAGCATCACCCTCCAAAGAATTCTCGAAGATCAAAGCCTGTACTTCCACCTCCACAGCAGCCGGATTTTCTTGTCTGCATTTTCTGTCTAGTTGGATGCAAACTGAAAAGGACGTACATAAATCTTTTGGCATTCGTAACCACACCTTGTCAGGTTCTAAGTCCTCAAGTGAACACACCATTTGAAGAATGTCTTCGGCTTGACCCATCCTCGACTTTCCTCTTTTTAACCTACTGCCCTTTACCTTCTTAATTTCATTGTGCAGTGGATGTTGTGCGTTTGCGTTGACTCTGAGGTAGGCTGGTGCTCTGAAAATTTATATTCTGTCCCCAATGGTTGCAAAATCAAGAAGATAGCGCATCGCCCTGCAAGCTGTATCACTTTTGCATCCAAGACTAATACGCATAGCTTCGTTCTGTATCCTTTCCATCTGTTTACGGCTGATAGTCGGGCTCGCCATCGCATAACCAAAACAGAAAGCACCAGACCCTCGTAAAGGAGACATAGATGGCGCTGCTCACAGTTTGCGACCGTCATCACCCGCATCGCAGCCAAACCTCGCTTGGCCTTTGTTATCACCCGGTCTATGTGCGCATGATAAGCAATACTTCGATCAAAACGTATGCCCAGGTAGTTCATTGCCTGCGCTCTTTTCAGAGTCTCTGAACCTAGATTTACAGTTTGTGTTGGAGTGTTGACAATAGGGTTATTCAAAGATAACCATGTCACTGGTGCCTTCGTTGGTTTGACCATTGCCCCACACACCAAGTGCTTATGAGATTTAATTTTGTTTGTAGATCCACAGCAACTCAATCTCTATCATTGCCTTGACGATACACTAACATATCGTCGGCATATGACGATGTCCTCCCCGGTCCTCTGATCTGATCGCCGGTAATTCTCACAGTGTAGGCGTTGAACAGCACCGAAGGTAATGGTGGTCCTTGTGGCAGGCCCGGATATAATGTTGTTGGTTCAGAAGTCCAACTGCCATGTCTAAAAACGACTTTCCGTTGGAAGAGAGCTGCGGTGATTCAACTAAGGAGGATTGGAACAAAAAGAGCAATTGAATGCGAAGACTTTCTCATAAACTCATAAACCATGTCACTAAGCTTCTACTCCCAATTATAATGAGAAGAACAAGAGAGAAAATGCAAATGAAAATTTGTGAAGAACAAAACAGATCAACAATAGATCAGATATTTATCTTACGACAAATAGCCGAGAAACATTGGGAATATAAAAGCGATCTCCATAACATTTTTGTTGATTTTAAAAAGGCTTATGATAGTGTCCATAGGAATAGTCTATGGAATGCTATGCAGGAATTTGGAATACCAAGGAAGTTAATCAACATGACCAGACTATGCATGGAAGATACTTATAATATAGTAACATATAAAGGCAGGAAATCAGACCCCTTCCAAATAACATCTGGCTTGAAACAGGGTGATGCACTATCGCCGCTACTCTTCAATCTGGCTCTAGAGAAAGTTGTAAGGAAGGTAAAGGAGGAATGTGATATTGGAGGAACATCCAAGCTGCTTGGTTATGCAGATGATATAGATATTATAGGGCAAAGTGAACAAAAGACATTGGGAATATTGACTCACTTAAAGGGAAAAGCCCAACAGATGGGGCTGGTTATCAACCAAGATAAGACAGAATATATGGTAATTTCAAGAGACGGAATGGCTAGAAACTCTGGCCACATACAAATAGATAATATGACCATTAAAAGAACGGAAACATACAAATACCTGGGTACAATCTTCAACTGCTCCAACATCATAAGGGAAGAAATACAAACTAGAATCAACTCTGGAAATAAGATATACTATGCACTACAACATCTACTAAAATCAAAGGCGCTATCTCGTAACACCAAAATCACAATATACAAAACACTGATCAGACCAGTTGTGCTGTATGGCTCTGAAACATGGAGTACAACGAAGGGAGACGAAGCCTTGTTACAAACCTTTGAGAACAAAATTTTAAGACGCATCTTTGGACCCATTAGGGATACACAAAGTGGAGAGTGGAAAAGAAGAAGTAACAAAGACATTTATGATCTGTTTAAGTCCCCGCTAATCACTGGTATCATGAAGGCTAATAGACTACAATGGCTGGGGCATATAGAAAGAATGGAAGATAATAGGGAAACAAAACTCGCTTACACTCAGGAAATAAATGACCGAAGACCCCGAGGTAGACCAAGAAGGCGGTGGAGAGATAATACATGTACAGACCTACAAGCACTTGGAATCAACGACTGGCAAGAGAAGGTCCACCAGAGAGACGAATGGAGACGGATTGTATTTGCAGCAAAGAACCTCAATGGCTCGGAACGCTGAAGAAGAAGAAGAAGAATGTGGATTTGTGGAAGGAAAGGATACAATCAATGCAATATATGCACGGGTCAAGTAGCAGGAATTAAAATGGGAAATAAAGAGGGCAATTATGAACAAATAAAGCTAAGAGTACAACAGGGATGTGTTTTGTCACCGGATAATAATGAGAGAGATAAACGAGAAGCCAGAAAATACTAATCATGATTGATTGATTGATTGATTTAGGAATCGACATCACAGCACTCGGGGCATTCCCATAAGTGCTCCGTCCCCATCCTCAGCAGCCAGCGAAGAGTTCCAACACTAATAGTACCAGAAGCAATCTGATTATAAGTCCGTCTCGCCTTTCCTCTGAGCGTTGAGCGTCGGCCAGATCCCTTCGTCACTCCTCGTTGTCTCATTCTTGCCAGACCATGGTAATCCATTTGCTCCTCCGAGGTGTGCACGTGCTCCCACAAGGCCGCAACCACGTCTGCCTTGTCATGTATCAATACTCCACCAAGTTCTGCAGAGCCAGCCAATCTGTCCGCCTGTTCATTTCCCAGCACACCGGCATGCCCCGGAGAAAAGATCCAGGCGATGCTTGTCACCCGTGACCTCCGAAGCGAAGCAAGCCACTCCGCACGAAGTCTGCCCGTCATCACCCTCGTCAGCATGCTTTCTGAGTCAGTTACAATCACGATGTGTGTGTGTGTCGTATTCTCCATCAAGCGGAGAGCCGCAGTGACTGCCTCCACTTCCATTCTTAAGCTGGATGTTGTGGTATCATATGCCAGGCTCTCCTGCCCCAAACATCGACCATTAGCTTTGGCTATGAACCCCCAGCCACTTCTCTCACCTCTTCACACTGAGCCATCTGTGTAGATAATCACATCACTCGAGTGAGCATTGTCCTGAATTAGTTGCTGGATTTCCACTTCCGTGGCCCCTGCTGGCCAATCCCTGCACTCCCGGCTTAATGTGATTATAACTCTGCACAAGTCTGACTGCTCCGCTGGCACTCTGACCCACTCCTCTCCACGCCTAAATGTTCTCTAAGGGGCACACCTGTCTGATTGTATCCTCCGCCTGAGCCATCCATGATTTCCCTCTTATCAGTTACTGACTCTTAACTGCGTCCAGCGCCTCATGCAGTGGGTGGTCTGTGTCTGCAGCTACTCTGAAGTATCCTAATATATAGGTGATATCAATGAAAACTGTGAATCCAAAATGTGAAATGGAAATAGAAGGAAACATTCTTTACCAAGTGGATACATTTAAATACCTAGGGACATTTATAGCATCAGACGAGAGGTTTAAAACAGAGATTAGGGTCAGAATCCATCCATCCATCATGCGCCATGCCGATAAGCGTAGGCGGTCATGTTCTGCCATCTCACTCGATCACCAGAGTCGTGGATCAGCTCCGTTTTCCTGTCTCGACCATACCACGAGGCCTAGCCATCCTGGTATTTACTTCTCGCTCTTCCCCTTGGTCTTTTCCCTTCGATCTTGCCAGTTGTCACCAAGTTCTCCAAGTCATTTCTTCTCATAACATGCCCAAACATTTTTGGCTGTCTACGTCTAATGACTCTAATCAGTTTACGATCTTCATTTGTTTCTTGAAGAACTTGTTCATTGGTCTTTCTGTCTGTCCATGTTATTCTTTGCATTTTCCTCAGAAGCCACATTTAAAAAGACATCAGATGTTTTTTTCAGCTTGACTGCTCTTTGTCCACGCTTCACATCCATACAAAAGTACAGGTTCTATGTAGCACATCAGCACTCATTTTCTCGTTTCGATTGATATCTTTTTATTGGTCAGTATGTTTTTCATCTTGCAAAAGGCTACCTTCGCAATGGCAGTTCTTGTTCTAATCTCTTCAAGGCATCTTCCATCAGATGTTATGACTGTTCCGAGATAACTGTACCGATTAACTTGCTTAAGAATATGCCCATTTACTCGTAAATCACATTGTGGTATTTCCTTCTTCCCAGTGACGACTATAATCTTTGTCTTCCTACTGTTCAATTCTAACCCAAGTTACTCACTGTCAGAAAAGAGCAAGTAAAAGCTGCATTTCAGAAAATAAAGAGTATCTTATGCAATACGTCACTATCATTGAATGTAAGAAAGAGAATGCTATATAGAACATGATTTGCTGTTTGGCAATGAATCTTGGAATGTAATTGAACAAATTACTCGTAGACAGAAATTGGAAGCAACAGAAATGTGGTTGGTAAGACGAATATTGCGAATTCCTTGGATTGCCAGAGTAACTAACGACGATTGTCTGAAAGAGGCTAATGAAACTAGAACATTATATGCAACAATAAGAAAGAAACAAACAGCTTTTTTGGGGTCATGTGATGAGAAGAGAGGCATTACAGAACATCGTGATGACTGGAAAGATCGAGGGGAAGAGAGGCAGAGGTCGACCAAGAGAAATGATGCTGGATGGATTGAGACGATGGCATGAAGAAATATGAGTAGCAGAACTGATCCAGAACACCAAGGACCGAGATCTGTGGAGATACATGAACGCCTACGCCAGCTGGCATGACACTTGATGATGATGATTAAAATGAGGTAGCATATGTTTGTGTTAAAGATATAATATCGATATGAGCTGGTATATATTTGTGTTAAAGATGTAATATTGATATGAGCAAGTATATGTTTGTGTTAAAGTTAGAATATTGACAAGAGCTGGAATATTTTTGTGTTAAAGTTATAATATTGATATGAGATAGTTTATGTTTGTGTTAAGGATATAATATTGATATGGGATAGTATATGTTTGTGTTAAAGATATAATATCAATATAAGATAGTATATGTTTGTGATAAAGATATAATATTGATATTAACTAGTAAATCTTTTTTTTAAAGATAGAATATGTTTGGTTTAAATATATAATTTTGATATGAGCTAGTATAATAACATTGATATAAGATAGTGTATCTTTGTGTTAAATATATAATATTGATATAATGCAGTATATGTTGTGTGAAAGATATAATATTAATATGAAATATCAGATACGACTTTCTATAAGCTCATTTTTGTGAGTAAATATTCTTATCATGATTGGTAATAGTAGTTTGAAGCTCCTTGCTTGAGTTGAGACAAGAGCCAACGTCACACTCCTCGGGACATTACCACACAAGCTTCACCCCCTTCTTCAACAGCCAGCGAAGACTCCCAATATTAATGGTACTAGATGCAGTCTGCTCATGTGTCCTGCTGGTCTACTGAGTGTCGGCCTGATTCTCATATTACTCCCTGCATTACCATTATTTCTAAGCCTTGATGATTTATCTGTTCTTCCACACTATTTACATGATCTCAACAGTCCCTGACCATGTCTGTCTTATCCGGCACCAATACCCCAGTCAACGGTACAGACCCAGCCAATCTGTCCTCATGCTTGATTCCCTTCACACCAGCATGTCCTGGGGAAAAGGTCCAACAGATGCTCCCTATCTTTGATGCTTTAATCTCGCTGCTTCAGCTGCACTTTTAACTGAAAAGTTCGGTTGATTTTTAACTACTATTAGGTTAGTAATTTGTCCTCTGCAGTTAAATTCTTCACCGTCTGATGACTCAAACGCTATGCTCACAGGGTGCTGGCTAGGCGACAGTGTTGTTGTAAACATGTATTCGTTGCTTGTTAAACCCGCAGTGTATTCTCAACAGGCAAGCAGACTCCAACAAAGTCTGGAGAGCACAAATAACATAACAGTGGAGTATCTTTTCACACTAGATGCTCTTGAATTCAGGACTGCCCAGCTTATTACCACCGTCGATTTTATTTCTGGTGAGTTATGTAAATATCGTCAATGGTGAGATTAGTGAATTCTCATGTAGTAGTGAGTCAGCTTTATATGTCAGCACTTACAAGATATATTAGTTTATTGTCTTATACGGCGTGTAAGATACATATGTCTAACAAGTAACAGAAGTAGCATTTGTCTTATAATACGTGTAGTGATTTAGATATGTGTTGACAGTAACAGAGACAGATTCGTTTATTTGTCTTTTAAGGCGTATAGTAGGTTAGGTATTTATGTGTAAGTAGTAACAGCAATATATAGGGTGTATTTTTAATGACTGTGCCGGTCCAAGTTTTGTATTCACTCTCTGTAAAGTTCATGAAACATAATAGGTAAATACAAAACTTGGACAGGCAATATTTTCAAACACTGTACAGTCATTAAAAATGCACCCTGTATTTGTACATTGTCTTCTTAAAAGGCATGTCGTGAGTTAGGTCTATGTGTAGGTAGTAACGGAAATATATTAATACAGTGTGCCCTGGGATGTGTAGTTGAGTTACGTATATGTAAGCGGTAACAGATATGCTAGGGGACTTCAAATGAAAACATTGCAAGTGTGATAGAAAGTCAATAACCATGCCATTGTCTTGTAACCTGTCAATATTGGTGTTAAGGTTGTCAAGAGTGTTAACCACGCGGCATCACGGTGCAGACGACATTGTGGCATCATAAGGACAGTTTAAAGATGTCCGTCATAATTTTGATATGTATCAAAGAGGAACAGTGTTCTTGTAACATGATTCGAGGATCGAATCCCTGTTACTTCCCTAGTTATGGAGTACTTTAGCCCAGTCTATCCTTCACTCGTCTTGAACAATAAACTAAAGACAATGACAACACCTTAGGAAATGTTTATCATTGTATAAGAAAATTAGCGATCGACAGAAATGTTAGACAACCACACATATCAAGATCAGAATCAGACTGAATACAAACTGACAGGGACACAATTCTCACTCTCTCAAATATTCACCCCAAGACAGTGTCAGAAGAATAACTATATAACTTTAATTGAAGAAGACTCACAGAGTAAAGCGAGGAATAGAGCATGTGATATCTGGAACTGTTCCTGAAGACGTTTGCTAGAAATCAGCGTGAGGTTGTCTGGTTATGAATCTCATCCCTAGAGAAGCCGTAGTGGATGTTTGTAGGTAACTCAATAACGTAAACTGACAACTGTATCACGCTGAGAAGCTCCTGTTGTCGTTACTGGAAACGGCTGGTGGATATGACGATGACTGCACAGACACGGTAATTTACTCAGGTTGCTGTTCTCAGTCGCTTCCATGCATTTTAAACACTTGAATTCCTGGGTCTCTCGATATATGTGATGGTATCACTCAGGGACAGACTTTAGTTTGAAGGTGACAACATACGAAAAAAGGGGAATATGCAATAAAACAGACAGGAGAATCCGGTGAGTGATCCCAACCATAGTAAACTATTCTTCTTTCTTAACTCAATCCGCTATTTCCATAATAAAGCCCCTCTTCAGATCTAATAGAACAGATTCATATAGGATGTGCAATAACCATAACCTGTCACCCCCAACACGAACCAGCTATCCTAAAAATTAAAGAAACTAGCAACCGAAGTACTTAAAGGAACGCCACAATATAATGGAAAGATGAAGTTCACTAAACTTTCCGTCAAAGTTGTCAAACGATTTCTATTCGCCTGTAGAGTAAGATTTAGGCTTCATTGTGATTGTATACCTCTGACAAGTTTCAGGATATTAAATAGCCTAATAAAACTACTAGACCAGAATTCTGAAATAGTTATATCCATTTCTACACCCGTCCTAACCGACAGTTGACTTAAACGGGCAGAAATGCAATGACAGTATTTTCACTCAGATAAAACAACGACTTTTCGATCAAAACAACGCACAAGGATCATAGGCACACCAGACGTGAATGATATAGATAGGGTCCGTCTTTGTGGATGTTTATCAACTTTGCAAGAATGAATTTCTAACCATCGGACCGACTGTCATATGTTGAGTTCTGAAGGTAGCTGCCAGAATTTAGAGCAAAGTAACCCATTTGATTCCATGCATCCCGCGGTTAGTAATAGTGCAGGAAAAACCGTCAAGAAAAGACAGACAAAATGAAAACTTATGAAATGAAAAATGTTGCATTTTCTCTTTATTGTTCTCATATATTTTTTTCCTCTATTCATTTTTCCCGTCCTATTCTTATGCCTTAATATAGTCACTGGAGGGTCTTATCCGTGATTATATGTTGTGTTGTGTGTATGCATTTGTTTGCTGATGAAAGTTAGTCGCCGCAGCGTCCTGTGTTTTGTGTGATTGTGTAAAGCTGCATTACTTTGTGTTATTTGATATTGTTTACATGTAGGCAGTAAAAGAGATAGATTAGTCCAATGTCTCCTGGGATATGTAGTGAGTTAGGTAATTATATATGTAGGTAGTAATAGAGATATATTAATTCAATGTCCTGTAGGACGTGTAGTGAGTTAGGCAAGTGTGTGTGTGTAGGCACAAACAGAGATAGTTTAGTACATTGTCTTATGGAGTGGGTGGGAAAATCGGTACATAGTTGTGAGCAATGCTAGAGACGAAGTTTATCTTTGTCTTATGGAGTCTAGTGAGTTATTTTTGTATAGTATCTAACGACAGACGATGTGAACACCTTTAACTGATTCAGTGCCGAAGAATAATATATCGCCAAATGTGACCTCCCATTTGGACAGAGAGCGATATATCGGCATACTAGGGTCATAGTGTTGTTTGTTTCGTTTCGCGGTATCTTCCGCAATTTTAATGCTCAGTGAATGGAAATTTTCACCACAATACTTGTTCATTTCATTGTGATGTCTTTGGTCCAAACCTACTTTTTGTTTGTCATTGAATCAGCTAAATATCTAAAGCCCGCTGAATGCAGTAGAGGTACATCAAATAACGAAATCAAAACAAGATTCTGGATAGCTACAAATGCCGTGACAAAACTGAACCGTACATTTTGTTTGGCGTTGAATCAGCTAAATATCTAAAGTCCGCTGAATACAGTAGAGGTACATCAAATAACGAAATCAAAACAAGATTCTGGATAGCTACAAATGCCGTGACAAAACTTAAACTCATTGAATGTGCTAAGATGCTAGTGTGGGGGTGTTGACTTAAGAATAATACTGCTGACAACGATTACTTTAAACAATAGCTCCCACACACAAGAATCGGACAGATGCTCAGACGAAAGAATCAAGACAGATTCACGGCGGCAGCTGGTATAACACGTATTCCTAGAGAATGTGCATCCTATATGCTCCCAAAACAGACTAAAAATGCTTTTAGTCACAATAGACTGTCGTACTTATACCCCCACTGATCGTGAGCAGTAAGTAGTACACTGGATAGCCCTCAATAATATCAACACTGTCCAACCGAAGTGACCTTTACCACACTGTACGCTTGCCCGACCGCTACTTAGTACAACTCAATATATCACTTATTACTCTGTCTTGTACACAATGGACGAAAACTCACTTTGTTTTTATCCTGCTGCTTACATTCGACGATTAACTCTGTCATCAACTACTGAAACATTCCATCACCTATTCTAGTTTGCAATTGCACGCTCACGACCTCTGAACATTAATGGAATGTCACTTGTAGGCCGTTGGTTATTATTGTCCAGTGTGAATAGTATCCGAATTGATGTCGGATTATCGCTGATCTAATGTTACGTGTTATCCGTCCTATTTGCATCTACTATGTGACGTGTATGATTTGTCGCTAAGTTGCCTCGAACCTGAATAAATGGCGCTTTCTTTCCCGATTCGGAACACCTCTGGTCGTGAGTTTTTCTCTTGGTAACCCGAGTTTTTATCACTAGAGTTCATTGGCTAGCCGCTTGACTGGCTTTCTGGGAATGTCGTGTATTTATGTCTTGCAATAGTGTGCTTCAGTTGAACTGATGTGTACTTTACGTTTCGTCTTTCAGTCATAATTAACTCTATCTAGATACCTGACAGAAAGCAACATCAGCTTCTATGATTGACATTTAATAGAGACAAGAACAATTTAGTGCATATTTGCATACACATTGACTTAAAAGTTGTGTAGCGTGTAGAAATAGAGAAGAGTTGAGTTGAATTGAGTTGAGTTGAGTTGAATTGAGAACCGACATCACTGCACTCAGGACATTCCCATACGCGCTCCGTCCCCTCGTTCAACAGCCAGCGAAGACTCATACTAGTAATCGTTTCCATCGCTATCAGATTGAAAGTTCTCAGTTTTGAGAATCTTCCAGAATACAGAAAAAAAAAAGATGCAACAGAGGGAATAGCGTAAACATATGCAGCAGCATAGTCAAATAAATGATGTGATCTCAAACTGTCCAGCATCTTCTTTCTTAGTCTGCCCTCCAACTTTCCTGCCGTCACGGCGTACTCCTATATTTCCCTATTCATTCGTCTCCAAAGAATGTTGATTCTTCTTATACTTCTGAAGAATCTTCTTGATACTTCTGATGCATGTAGTCAGTTCTGGTTGAGTAAACTTCTTTCAAGATGTCTTAATTACGCTTGTTATCTGCCCACCTAAAGACTAGTCCTCATTATGACTAATTCAACGCAATAATGAAAATGCCAGTCAGCTTGAGCCCCATAAGCCCCAATACCAGACTCATCGTGTAATTTAAGTTCACTGGCATCATTCTGTGAGGAGAAGTGCACCAGAAATATTCCCGATGAGATTCCTTTAATGTCTGTTGCAGACGTTTATAAATATCTCTTGAACCTCAAATCAACAAACTCACACGGCCTAGATGGTATCAGTAATAGAATTCTTCGTTGTGATGCACCAGTCATTAGTGAGTCCTTAACGTTCATATATAACCAGTGCCTGGCCAAAAACTACTTTCCATCTGCTTTTAAAATTGCTAAAGTGTTTCCGCTAATTAAAAATGGCTCAATCGATAATAGCGTTTTGGGTAATTATAGACCTATTTCCTTATTATCGTCGCTATCAAAACCACTAGAAAAACACATTCATAAAATAACGTTACACCATTTAATTAACAACGATCTAATAATTAACAGTCAATCTGGGTTTCGACCTAAATATTCTTGCCATAGTGCTCTAACAAAAATGACCGATAACTGACACTTAAACATCAACAACGGTAGAATTTGTGGAGCGGTGTTTGTAGACTTTAAAAAAGCTTTTGATATGGTAGATCACGATATTTTAATTAGAAAACTAAAGCAAATGAAGACAAGCACCAACATGGTGAACATAATTACGTCATTTCTATCCGACAGGCAACAAGTCGTGTCCTTCAACAACTGTCTATCAAGACCCACACAGCTTAATATTGGTGTGCCTCAGGGCTCAATACTAGGTCCGCTGCTTTTTGCAGTTTATATTAATTATCTTCCTTTATATATCAATACAACTTGTGATCTATCTGCTGACGACTGTACTATATATACTAGTCAAGAAAAACGTAGTGAATTAGAGAATTCTTTACAAAAGGAACTTGATAATCTTACTAGATGGAGCAATGAAAACCGCATGCAAATTAACATCGGCAAAACCAAATCCATGCTAATAACGACCAGACAAAAACTACAGACACTAGCCATAACTGGATCACCGCTCGAACTCCGCATGGGCACGTTACCTATAGTTAATGTGACTGAACATAAAACACTAGGGCTTTTAATAGACAGCCATTTGAACTGGAGCTCTCATGTTCACGCTCTTACCAAGAAAATAGCACAAAAAGTTTACCAACTTGCTAAAATTCAGCACTTCCTGGACGAAAGCACACGAAAAATATTCTATACATGCTATATCCAATCACATCTCGATTACTGTTCCACAGTTTGGGATGGTTGCCCTAAATCTAATTTAAAACGACTATGTTCTCTACAAAACCGCGCTATTCGTCTGGTTTCTGGCATAAAGCACGTTGAAAGTAATAATTTGTACAGTCATCTAAGATTTCTACCACTACAAAAGCGCTTCCTTTTCAACAAAGCCAAATTAGTGAATAAAATTATATCTCAAAATACCCCAGAGTATCTTCTACCGCTGATTCAATCTAATGCAATGAACAGCAAGCGCCTAAATTTGTTACATGTCTCAAAGCGTAGATTGGACCTATACAAAACATGTTTTGCCTATTCTGGTGCTCACTTATGGAATCATCTGCCTCCAGATCTGAAAACTCCAATGAGTCCCTACACATTTAACCGAAAACTCTTTCAATACTTAATCCATACCGACTATATGCCACCATAATTCATTTACTGGTATAATTGTTCAGTATAATTGTTCATTATAATTGTTCACTATATATGTGTGTGCGTGAGGGAGCGAGAGAGAGAGAAAGAGAGAGAGAGAGAGAGAGAGAGAGAGAGAGAGAGTGGGTGTCAGAGAGAGGGAGA
>OY992880.1:119100635-119373135 GCA_963921405.1 Cepaea hortensis
TTGAGCGTGAGAGTGAATGAGTGAGCGGGAGAGTGAATGAGTGAGCGTGAGAGTGAATGAGTGAGGGTGAATGAGTGAGCGGGAGAGTGAATGAGTGAGCGTGAGAGCGAATGAGTGAGCTGGAGAGTGAATGAATGAGAGTGTCTGTGTGTGGGAGTGAATGAGTGTGAGTGAATGAGTGAGAGTGAATGAGTGAGCGTCAGAGTGAATGAGTGAGCGTGAGAGTGAATGAGTGAGCGGGAGAGTGAATGAGTGAGCGGGAGAGTGAATGAGTGAGCGGTAGAGTGAATGAGTGAGCGGGAGAGTGAATTAGTGAGAGTGAATGATTGAGCGGGAGAGTGAATGAGTGAGCGTGAGAGTGAATGAGTGAGCGTGAGAGTGAATGAGTGAGCGTGAGAGTGATTGAGTGAGCGTGGGAGTGAATGAGTGAGAGTGAATGAGTGAGCGTGAGCAGGAATGAGTGAGCGTGATAGTGAATGAGTGAGCGTGAGAGTGAATCAGTGAGCGGGAGAGTGAATGATTGAGCGTGAGAGTGAATGAGTGAGCGTGAGAGTGAATGAGTGAGAGTGAATGAGTGAGCGGGAGAGTGAATGATTGAACGGGAGAGTGAATGAGTGAGCGGGAGAGTGAATGAGTGAGCGGGAGAGTGAATGAGTGAGTGGGAGAGACAGAATGAGTGAGCGTGAGAGTGAATGAGTGAGCGGGAGAGTGAATGAGTGAGCGGGAGAGTGAATGAGTGAACGGGAGAGTGAATGAGTGAGAGGGAGAGTGAATGAGTGAGAGTGTCTGTGTGTGGGAGTGAATGAGTGTGAGTGAATGAGTGAGAGTGAATGAGTGAGCGTGAGAGTGAATGAGTGAGCGTGAGAGTGAATGAGTGAGCGGGAGAGTGAATGAGTGAGCGGGAGAGTGAATGAGTGAGCGGAAGAGTGAATGAGTGAGCGGGAGGGTGAATGATTGAGCGTGAGAGTGAATGATTGAGCGGGAAAGTGAATGAGTGAGAGTGAATGAGTGAGCGGGAGAGTGAATGAGTGAGCGTGAGAGTGAATGAGTGAGGGTGAATGAGTGAGCGGGAGAGTGAATGAGTGAGCGTGAGAGCGAATAAGTGAGCTGGAGTGTGAATGAGTGAGAGTGTCTGTGTGTGGGAGTGAATGAGTGTGAGTGAATGAGTGAGAGTGAATGAGTGATCGTGAGAGTGAATGAGTGAGCGTGAAAGTGAATGAGTGAGCGGGAGAGTGAATGAGTGAGCGGGAGAGTGAATGAGTGAGCTGAAGAGTGAATGAGTGAGGGGGAGAGTGAATTAGTGAGAGTGAATGAGTGAGCGGGAGAGTGAATGATTGAGCGGGAGAGTGAATGAGTGAGTGAATGAGTGAGCGTGAGAGTGAATGAGTGAGCGTGAGAGTGATTGAGTGAGCGTGAGAGTGAATGAGTGAGAGTGAATGAGTGAGCGTGAGAAGGAATGAGTGAGCGTGAGAGTGAATGAGTGAGCGTGAGAGTGAATCAGTGAGCGGGAGAGTGAATGATTGAGCGTGAGAGTGAATGAGTGAGCGTGAGAGTGAATGAGTGAGCGGCAGAGTGAATGAGTGAGCGGGACAGTGAATGAGTGAGCGTGAGAGTGAATGAGTGAGAGTGAATGAGTGAGCCGGAGAGTGAATGATTGAACGGGAGAGTGAATGAGTGAGCGGGAGAGTGAATGAGTGAGCGGGAGAGTGAATAAGTGAGCGGGAGAGACGGAATGAGTGAGAGTGAATGAGTAAGCGGGATAGTGAATGAGTGAGCGGGAGAGTGAATGAGTGAGCGGGAGAGTGAATGAGTGAACGGGAGAGTGAATGAGTGAGCGGGAGAGTGAATGAGTGAGAGTGTGTGTGTGTGTGAGTGAATGAGTGAGAGTGAGAGTGAATGAGTGTGCGGGAGAGTGAATGAGTGAGCGTGAGAGTGAATGAGTGAGAGTGAGAGTGAATGAGTGAGCGGGAGAGTGAATGAGTGAGCGGGAGAGACAGAATAAGTGATCGTGAGAGTGAATGAGTGAGCGTGAGAGTGAATGAGTGAGCGGGAGAGTGAATGAGTGAGCGGGAGAGTGAATGAGTGAGCGGGAGAGTGAATGAGTGAACGGGAGAGTGAATGAGTGAGCGGGAGAGTGAATGAGTGAGAGTGTGTGTGTGTGTGTGAGTGAATGAGTGAGAGTGAGAGTGAATGAGAGAGAGAGAGAGAGTGTGTGGTGTGTGTGTGTGTGTGTGTGTGTGTGTGTGTGTGTGTGTGTGTGTGTGTGTGTGTGTGGGACGCGCTGGCATCACTACTGTTACGTCACATACTTTTTATGTACACATTTTTCTCCATGTTTAGCCTTGTTTATGTTTACAACATTCATTTCACAATGTTTATTTTTCTTCCTATGTAAATGTATAATGCTCTTGATGAACGAAAGACGAGTGATTGGAAGGGCCGAATGTAAGACGGGCCTGCGCGCCCAATTTGTGACCCTAATAAAGTTGATTTGATTTGATTTGATTTGATTTAAGACCCAACCGAACCCGAAGAGCACAGAGGAGAAAATATAACCAGTCCTATTTAGGAATAAAAGGAAAGAGAACAAAGACAGGAAAACATATCAAAACTACCACAAAAACGGACCTCAGTTATAACCGACGCTGCATAAGCAGGGTCAACGAGGCCGAACACCCCCCCCCCCCCCCCCCGTAACTATTTGACTGGATTGGATAATTACCATATATTAATATCTTTACATCAGGATTGGTTCGATATTTTGTAAGTTGTTATATAATGTAGAAAAACAAAGTAAACACAACGTTGGAACAACCGATTTAAACAAATAATAATTTAATTTCTGTTATCTGCTCCATTAGTTAAGGCTTTTGAAAGGAACCTGACATTGAAGAATGGACTCGCTGAAGCGAACATCAGGTTTCCAGGATTCGCTAACAATGTTGGAGTCTATGTTACTGGTTTTGATCTTACTCGCAATGGAAGGTAAGCTCTTTGCTTTAAATGTATCCATTAGTTATATGGATGCGAATGCTGGGCATTGGTGTCGAACGAAGAGAAAACTTAATTTGGTGGATATGCCGTTTTGAGAAGAGTGTTAAGAATATTGCGCGCAGAGGATAAAATATAAACGTTGAGGTCTTGAGAGCTGTGGTTCTTCCAAGATCCATAAGTAAAAACAAGGTGTGATTTCTTGGAAAGTTTACGTTCAGTAGTTTGAAATTCCTTTCTGAACGACCGGCACTCATACTATTGTATGAAAACCAACGCAAGGCGATCTGCTGCCAGATAGCAGCTGTGTTTCGGATGTGGTATGCGAGATTACAAATCGCGCCACTAACCGCTTCGCCACAGAAGTTATAAGAAAATAAAGTAAAGGGACCTGTTACACGGCTGAAGCCGTACTGAGGATATGGTGCCCAACAAGGCAGCGGTGGGATACTGACCACATCACTCACCCACCCAATGCCATATTATCCATAAACATATGGGTCTAGCACCATATGACCATCCATCCATCACCCATCCATCACGTGCCATGCCGATAAGTGTAGGCGGTCATGTTTCGCCACCTCACTCGATCACCAGAGTCGTTGATCAGCTCCGTGTTTCTGTCTCGACCATGCCGCGGGGCCAAACCATCCAGGTATTTACTTCTCGGTCTTCCCCTTGGTCTCTTCCCTTGGATCTTGCCAGTTGTCACCAAGTTCTCCAATTCATTTCTTCTCATAACATGCCCAACAAATTTTGACTGTCTACGTCTAATGTCCCTTAATCAGTTTACGATCTTAATTTGTTTCTTGAAGGACTTGTTCATTGGTTTTTCTGTCTGACCATGGTATTCTTTGCATTTTCCTCAGAAACCACATTAAATTTAATAGCATATATTAAAACAAGTCTAGACATCCACATAAAACATGATTTGTGGGTCTACTTACTTTATAAAGTGAAATTTAGAAGGATGAGAGGTACATAACTGTAAAGTATGAAGGGAAAAACAATATCAAGTAGTCGGATTTTGTATTAACGCGATCTGGAAATGGTCTTCATTCCCCCCTGGAAACCCTAAATTTCCCCGGGGGGAGGGGGGGGGGGAATTCCCCACCGGTTGAGAAACACTGCTCTAGTGCATTTTTTAAGCTAACATTAATACAAGACGAGATCTCTTTTTTCTGGAACACGCTGTAATGTATGGCCATTCCAGCGCCAGCGCCCTTTCTTCACCATCTGGTTCTTTGTTACGAGTCTGGTTGTCTCAATGCGCGCCGCATTCGTGATTTGTGTCTTATTATTGTATTATGTTTTGTGTAGGCACCAATTGGTGAATGTTTGTAGTTTTTTTTTTTTTTTTTACTTTCTTTTCTGAATTGTACGATCTGTTATCCATTCGCTTATTCCTCAGTAAATATAAAAGCGATGCCACTCCAAGCCTTGCCTTCGATGTTAAAGCTTCATTCGGAACAGACTTAATAGAAGTTGACGCGTACGATCTCTCCTCCAATGGATGGTATACCAACTCCTTATCTGCGTCAGTCATAGGAACCACTTACTTTGATAGAAGATTGAACATCAGATACCCATTTCAGAACCCACAATAACGTACTGCAACATCTGTAGCACGACCATTTGTCTCTTGGTCGAATCCAATGTCTGTGCAGACATTTAAGGGTTGAAAAGAAAAACAATATCGAGCTTCATTAAACAGGTTAATCAGCATGATAATTGTGTTGCTGTTTTTGTCTGTGAGTTTTATTCAAAGCAATGTGTGTGGTTTTTTTCCCTGAACGAATCTGAATAATGAAGACAAACAATAGGTTTCACGATGTACTGCCTGGCAAATGTTGTTGCACCTCGACGGGTGCGTACTGCGGCAGCCACACGACATTAACTAAAGTAGAACGACGAATCCTTCAAGCTGAAGTTCTGTGCACTCCGATTTCTGGGGTACTTGTAATTAAACTCCCCAAGTCAAGTACGAGAAGTAAACATGTTTGTGCAACTGACCGGTATTAAGGCTAAACCCGCTACGTCATCATCAACACACCAAAAGTTTAAGAGCGAGCGATCATATTCATTTAGCCATGGTGACCGTGATGGTTAGTGCGCATGCTTGCCGCTAGTGTTTTAAGGTTTCATCAGGGAAATGGCATTCGTGGATTTTCCCCTAAGGCTTATGTATGTAGGTTAGACCGTTATTTATAAAATATGTACTGTCTGGGTGGAATAGTGGTAAACAGATTATCTAGTCATCCACCCTCATAATCACATGACCTAGTATATGTGAAGACTGAATACTTCACATTCCTACGATAATATCTGCCATAGGGGTTACCTTTACCTATCAATCAATCAATCATGTGCCATGCCGGAAAGCGTGGGCGGTCATGACTCGCCATTTCACTCCATCACCAGAGTCGTGGATCAGCTCAGTGTTCCTGTCTCGTCCATGCCATGTGGTCAAGCCATCCAGGTATTTTCTTCTCGGTCTTCCTCTTGGTCTGTTCCCTTCGATATTTCCAGTTGTCAGTAAGTTCTCCAATCCATTTCTTCTCATAACATGTCAAAAAAATTTTGACTGTCTACGTCTAATTTCTCTAATCAATTTACGATTTTCATTTGTCTCCTGTAGTACTTGGTCATTGGTTTTTCTGTCTGTCCATGGTATTCTTTGCATTTTCCTCAGAAACCACATTTCTGCAGCCATCAGATGTTTTTTCAGCTTGACTGCTCATTGTCCAAGTTTCACACCCATACAAAAGAACAGGCTCTATGTATCACTTCAACACTCTTTTTCTCGTTTCAATTGACATCTTTTTATTGGTCAGAATGTTTTTCATCTTGGCGATTCTTGTTCTAATCTCTTCAAGGCATCTCCAATCAGATGTTATGACTGTTACGAGATAATTGTATCGATTCACTTGTTGAAGAATATTTCCATTTACTTGTATATTACATTGTGGTACTTCGTTCTTCCTAGTAACGACCATAACCTGTGTCTTTTTACAATTTAATTCTAACCCCAGTTTCTCACTGTGTATAACAACCGCATCTACTAATTGTTGCAGATCCTGCGCATTGTCTGCAATCAATACTGTATCATCTGCATATCTAATGTTATTGATGTTTTGTCCTCCAATGCTGATTCCATTTACATCTTCTACATTTCTGAAAACATTTTCACTGTATAGGGAAAAAGATATGGAAACATTACACATCCCTGCCTAACACCTCTCTTAATAGGCTGATGTTGTCCCACTTCATTATCAATCCTTATGGCAGCTTGTTGTTTCCAATGTATGTTTTTGTAAGTGTAATGTCTTTCCCATCAATTTGTAGATCTGCAAGCATATCCACCATGTTGACATGTCTAACTCTATCAAAAGCCTTGAAATGTAAATTAAATACACGTATTAGCAATTGTCAACAGCTTCTCTGGGGTGAAGGGAACAGGCTATCGCACTTATTTATGAATATCTATACATACATACATATATATCTATATATATATATATATATATATATATATATATATATATATATATATATATATATATATATATATATATATGCCGGCTCCATGGCCGAGGGGTTAGCAGCTTTCTCCGCTAACCCCGAATACTCTCGTCACGTGACGCGACAAGAATTAGCAGTGGTTCGAATCGCAAAAGTGACTTATGAGAGTATGGAGCCGGTCGCTCAGAAAGTCGTGGCGTGCTGATGAGCGTAATCTAGCCTAGGAATCAACATACCGCTGAAAGATGTTGGTGTTGACCGCAATATCCTGAAATAGGATGGAAACGCGGGGAAAAAAAAAATATATATATATATATCTCGGGATGACTTCAGATCTGGGACTGGGACACTTTCAGTCTGCGACCCCACCAGTCTTCGGATGCTTATCTCTCTCACAACCGACCAAGGGAGGTTACCCTTTCAAACAACGTCCTGAACAAATGATGCAACTCCGGTATCTACAAACTCAATAACAAAAGTGTATTGTACAAAGGAAAGTGAAGATAATGTGGATGTAGTGCAGATCTGTCTAGTGTGCTAATTGCTACAAGACAGTAAGTCGAGGCAGCCACATGAAGAAGGTCATCAGGGTACAATGCCAACGTCTCACACCACATACAAATGGTACTTAGTTCGTGTCTCTCGTAGTAGGTCCTCAGTCTTTGACCAGACACCTGGAAAGCAAGTCCGGACAATGTGACCAGGATACCAGAACATGTGTCTGGCAGATATTCATAAAGCTCATCCACATCCGATCACGTAGATGCCTCCATAATAGGTCTAATCATAGTAGCACAGTTTCTCAATTAAAGTTCAGAGAAGTTCATAGTTCATAGCCAGAGTTCCATTAGACTAAGAGTCACCATCAAAAACCAAAGTTCGGGTGAAACAAGTTTTTCTTGATATATCACACAGTTGTTGGGTAGTCGGGTAGGTACTAAGTGTGGCACAGCTGGACGATTACACAAACCACACTTGCCAAGCAGCCTTCGTTCTAAATGGTGGATGACTTATCCTGGATCGGCCCTGAGGGCATATATGACTGACCGGGTGGTGTGCAGTAGGATCACCTCACGTTAGCCGGTCTGTCCAGACTGCGGATGTTGACACAGAATGATGGTTTTACTGACTGTCCATCACTCCTCTCCGGAAGGTAGAACCTGGAAAAATGACACAGGCAACCTTCTGTGAGAATCACATGATCATGACCCACCATATGGGGATAGACATCATCATGGTACTCAGAGAGTGAATCACCTCCCTAAGATGGGCGGTGGTTCAATTACAGGTCATGCCTCAGGGTCAGAGGAAGAATAAGGTCTGGGATCTGACAAGTAGCGGAATAGATCATCTGTTTCCCTGGACTGGGGATAGAGTTAACCCACGGTGAGTAGTCATGAGTGTCTGCCCCCCCCCCAGTTCCCCAGTGGAAGTCTTCTAATGACATACAGGAATATAGGGTCCACGGTACCCATAGGCAAGATGGCCCTGAAGGAGGGCCGTTGGCAAAACCCCCTTCCAGCTCTTCCCTTGTGGCCCTGCTTTCCCCAGTTCATCCCCCCTGCAACCACCAGAACATGTCTGTAGCATCATTTCTCCTTCTTTCCCCTCCCCGTTGTTCTCCTCACAGGAACCCATTGTAGATTAGGTTGGTAGTCCTTTAAAGAGATCTTGAACATAAAATGTATGAGGAAGGCAAAGAAAAACCAGCAGTCACTCCACCAAGATACGCGAACTTTGACACACGCGGGATCGCTCAAATGCCCGTCGGTCCGACCGCGGACATTCCCATGAGATTCGTCTTGACCGGCCGAGTCAGAGGACATCTTACACGATAGCTTTTAGTTATGCCGTCACCGACTTCCGGTTTTGTCGACTACGCCTGAGTTCAAAGGCGGCCCAATGGTGCCCTTACAATGTTACACCGTCAAGCCAATCCTCTTTTCTCCCCAAACAATTTCTGGCAGGCAAGACTCTGCGTTCAATACCTGTACTTTTTTACAGCAGTTCACACTGTTAAAAACAGGCCTGATGAAAATGGGGTCAGGTCAACAAGCCTGGTTGTTGGAGACAGTTACATGCTCGACCTTGACCTCTGTGCAACTATTTGCTTCACGCAAACTACCTCGGCTGATCGCGTTTTCGACCAAATAAATGGAATACTGGTGGCACACTTACCTTTCTATTCTGTCAGGCAGTTAGAAGTATGGAACCTAGTCCAACCTGGGGACGTTATGTCTACAGTCTTCAAACTGTATGTTGACACTGGCACTAATTCTTCCTTTTACTGCAGCCAGACAGAAGTTCCTGCCAGCCGGCCAGAACACAATCTTCTCCCTCTGTTCTAGTCAGGCTATTGCGACTGCGCAGTAAAACACAAGTTTCCGGTACACACATATAGAACTTTCCAGAATCCATGGGCGTAATCCTCCACTCTCTTAGGGGTAAAGGATTACTGGGGTTATTCCCCTTTGCCTGTAAAAGTTGCTGGCCAATCCCGCATCTCCTGGTCGCATCCTCCAGGCATTTTTTGTGACAGCAATGTAAATTAAATACAAATATGAGGGGCGTGAGGAAAGTAATTCATCATGTCGTTTTTCTCAGGAGCTGTTTATTCAAAAAGCTTGAAATTTATACACAATATATATGGATATGTCATGTAAACATCAGTATTATTCAACTTAATCCTCATCATTTTGTACGGCTTTGTACCGGTGCGAAATAAGAGTATGAATTCCTTGCCCAAAGCAGATTTTGTCTTGATCGTGTAGTCATTTCTTCGCTGCATGAATCACTCTTTCATCATCTTTAAACCTTGTCCTACGGAGTGCTTCATTAATTGGACCAAATAGATGAAAATCAGAGGGTGCCGACTGGGGACTATAGGGTGGATGGCTTAGTACAGTCCAACCCAAATTGGTGATTACTTCCCTTGTGACGGCGCGCATTGCCGTGAAGGAGAAGCAGGTCCGTTGGAATCATGTGCCGTCAAACTCTGCAAAAACGTTGATATTTTTTGCAATGGCTTAATGAAAGCTTGCGAATTTATTGTCTCTCCTCTTTGCATAACATCCACAAGAATCACACCTTCAATGTCTCAAAAGACAGTGATCATGACCTTTCCAGCTGAAAGATTTGGCTTGAGTGTCTGTCTTTGTGATGATTGTGGATGTTGCAACTTCATTCATTGTCTTTTTTTTTTATCTCATGTTCAAAATTATGTGCCCATATTCGTCACCTGTAAGATCTTAGCCAAGACGTTCTCTCCATCAGCATTAAAACGCTCCAACAATTCAGAAGAAATTGCTTTCCTTTGCAATCGGTGGTCATTTGTGAGATTTCAAGGAGCCCATCTTGCACAAACCTTAGACAATCCGGGTGTCTTTATTTATAACTGCATTTGCACTACCACAGCTGACTGATACTTGAAAGGCCAATTGTTGAGTAGTGATTCGCCTATCCGTAAGAATAATGCCATCAGCGCATTTCAAAGTTTGTGCATTCGTGGCTGTGATTCTCTGACCCCAGCGACTGACCGTAATCCTTTCAACTGCAAAACTTCCATACACATTTGTAACAAGCTATGGGGAGGGTCCCAAATAGTCCCGTCACAATATTTCAAACTTATTCTTTTGCCCTGGCTGGGAATAGGTCTTTGCTGCCAACCCTCCTCCGTTCCCCAGACTTACTGTCACTCTCTCTTTCGACCTCAGGGTCTATTTCCTGCAGTGTATTTCTGGCTGACACAAACGTAACATGACGATCGTCTCAGTCACTATAATTAAAATTTAATACCGTAATAAAGATAACACAGAAAAACACCAAGACAGATAAACCTATAAAAGTCTAGAAAAACAAAAACTGATGAGATAACTCTAGTCCAGATATGAAGCAAGAAAACTCTGAACATCATAGACCACAGATCTCTATCTTGTCCTGTTAGTTCACAACTGCCTCACCGGGCAAAGTTTCCAGTCTCTCTATCCAGCGTCGGTTGTTCGAACAACAGCTTCCAGGTTTCCGAGGCCAACACGATATAGTCACTCATCTGGTCTGGGAAAGTGTCATGGGCTCACTTGGCCCAATTTAGTTTTCAGGTTTCCGAGGCCAACACGATATAGTCACTCATCTGGTCTGGGAAAATGCCATGGGATCCCTTGGCACAATTTAGGTTGGGAACTAAAGTCCTGATACCAGATTGTGTATAGGGAATGAGTCAGAGTCTTTCGCTGTCCCGGACAAGGATGGGAATTGGCGTAGGTCCAAACAGAATCATCAGCAAACACTCGACCTTAAGTCGATGAGAAGACTTGAGTTGTGGTTTGGTCACTCATTTAATTTTTGTAATGCTTCTCCCTTAAAATTAGAAACATTATACCTGGTATGTCCACTGACTTGCCCTGGCTTCATCAGGTGCTTATAACTTTGGGCATAGAAGCCCTGTCGAGTCTTTCAACACACTTTACGGTCAAAAGAAGGACCCTGTAGATGACAAAGATTAGTGAGCGACCAAGCTGACTCATGCACCACAATCCTGAGGTCCAATTGGGCCTCAGTTAATAAATTGGTTATGCATTTTGGCTTACCAAGTCAGTTAGATAAGTGGCCTGCTTGAATGGGTCTGACATGTCAGGTAGCCCCTGGATTGGCTACGTCCTGGCTTGAGTATACCTCCAACTTGTAGACGTCCTGTCGGCTACCCTATGCACCCTTTTGCATACAAGACTCACTCTCCACACTCATACCCTGCCTTTATTATTATTGGGCACATTTGTTTCCCGGCTTCTCTCTCCCTTGCAAACCATGCCTTTCTCACGACAAAGCTCTTGTGGTGTGGTGTGAGTAATCCAAGAAGAGTTGTTCCCCATTCCTAGCAAGAATAGGAAAGAAGATACTACCCCGTCCGGCCGCTGCTCTCTTCTGAACAGTCGCCGCAATGTACCGGCAGTGCCTCAAATAACCCATAGATTCAGATGATTTCAGGTTCTCTCAGTGAGATAGAGAAGTCCATTATCTTCCCGACATCATCCTATCGACTAAAAGACGAAAGAGATAGCACTGTGGATAGCCTCTTCCGACTCAAGAAGATAGATCATAGATTGGTAGACCCCATCCCCAAGGAGCCCTTCCCTCCTTCCGGCATACCGTAGCTATCCAATGATTATATTCTACAGAAAGATGACAGTATGCCCAGTTCAGGCCGTAGAAGGAAAGATAGCACTCGTCTATCGGCTGCCAAGAACAAGCGATATCATTTGGGAAATATTTATTGTTCAGATTTGTTCCCTTGCTATGCTAAGATCAAGACGCTTAGCCATATTGGCTAACGGTCACCCCCTCCCAATATGGCAAGACTGCCGTTTCGCCAATTCATCTCAGTAGTTAAGACAATAAAAATTTATAAGTGCAGGACTAATTACAACCTAAGATTACCTTTCATACACCAGCAGTATTCTGCACATAAAATGTCCCAATCTTCAACTTGATATCTTGACATTAGGCAGTGGGTAACGGTAAGTTTAGAAACGGACATGAATTGCCCAAGAAGTCGCACCAGTGCGCATTTGGCGCAAGGCGCTCCATCGGGTCTACCCGAAAGGAAAGACATATATCTAATCGCTCCATGAAAAGATCGTGTTGTGAAAGTAACCCAAAGAACTATCTTCCATGGTGATTGAGCGAACAAGAGAACTGAGAGCTCCCGAAAGCTGTTTCCCCCTGTTTACCCAAAATAAAAGAAGTCCTGAGGACATGAGCCATTGGCGTTTCGCCACAACATTACATAAACAAATGTGAAAGTTCACAACAGTTTCCTTCTCTGCAACGAGAAATTCTATAACAATTTGCTGCTTATAACGCAAGTTGCTATAACTGTTTAGAACAGCGATATTATTTGGCCGGTTGGGTTGCAATTTAGTGCACACAATCGGCACATGCCGAAGTGTGAAATTTTGCATGCTTCTATCTTCATTATTAGCTCAGAAAAACGACGTGATGCATTACTTTCTGAACGCCCCTAGCATGTAAAAGTTGAGTTGAGTTAAGAACCGACATCACTGCACTCAGGACATGCGTGCTCCGTCCCCTCGTTCAATAGCCAGCGAAGAATCATACTACTAATCGTTCCCACCGCTATCTGATTAAAAGTTCTCCTGGTCTTCCCTCTCAGTTTAGATATTCTTCCAGAACCCCTGCCGATCCCCCATATTCTCATTCTTTCCACATATGGGTTTCCAATCTGTTCCCCCGCCTTCTCGGTATATAAAAATCAAGCTAGAGTAATACTAGTAAGTGGAGTACGGAAAGGACCATTTTACACGCATTGGGTATATGGTGCTTAACCCATATTTTATAGATCAATCGGTATTCCGTAAGTGGCGTGGGCAGCATCATGCCAGCCGCCTTTATTTCTTTAAAGCATTTCTTGGTACCAATTTTAGGCTGAGGGTCCAGGTTAAATTTAAATATCCGATTCCGCGAATTGAAACCATGACCTCCGAGCCGACAAGCAAGCTGCTACGCTACCATAGCTCATCGGGTGCTAGTATTCTCCTAAATCTGTCTAGAATAATTGCAGGAAAACTTATACTGCGTAACTCTGATTGCAACACTACACTGGTTGTCGCCGCTATGGTGGGTTGCTAATTCTCCCCTAAAGCATTTCGTGTCCTGCTACTTCAGGATGATCCGGTGTCTGTTAAGGTAATATGCAAAGTCGTTTCTTGCAGAGGTAAAGAAACAAATTTTTGGCTTAACCGATTGTGTGCCATGGGATGATTAATAATCTTATGTGACTTTCAATTTCTGCCATGAGCGTATATATCGCCGAAATGTTGTCATTGTAATATGTCTCAAGGAAAATGTTAATATAGTAGTTTTCCCTTAGCAACCTCCTTTAATTTGATATATAAATACAGCATTTTTGCTACCATTTTAACATCTACGACACACCTCTACTTATCATTTTCCGCCATCCATTTTTGCTCAGTCTAAAGATACTTTTTGTTTGGCATTGAATCAGTTAATAACAGATGCCAAGTTGCTTCTTGCAGCAATTACAGAAACTATATTCTGCTGAAGTAACGTATTCCAAGTAGCTAATTGTGGCAGATAAAGAAATTATCTTCTATGGAAGATAACATAAAATGCCAGGTTTCTTCTTTAAGCGAGAAATACATGTCTTTTGATGATGTAATATATGACAGGTTGCTTCTTATAACAAAAAGAAACTGTCTTTGGTTGAAGTAACATAGGCCAAGTTACTTTTTGTATGAATTAAAGATAAGGTCAGGTCTTCGTCAGGATATTACTGAGCTACCGTATGACAGTAGACGGTATTACCTGCTTTCTGTGAGCGCCGAATGTTGGGCGGCGCTTACCAAACCCGACACCACACATTGTGCCAACGGCTTCAGGCGGAAGAGCGCAATTGGGAGTGTACAAGCCTTACCCTGGTGCGAGGAAATGCAACCTAAAGACAAATGTCATGGCAGGGCAGACCAGGCCCTCAGCCTTGGTTGGCGGCTGGTCTAGGATCGAAGCTCCGACAGGCGGACAGTTAGAGCATTGCTTTGCTGATCCGGCAGCTTCTGCAACTTGTCTTGTTCCAGATGTAGAGGTGTTACCATTCCTCTGGAGTGAACTAGGCAGGCCGAGCGAGGGATCATGCTGCATGGGCAACACATGGTCTCTGCATTTTAGCCCAGGATTTGTTCTATAGAGAGGTATAACTCTCTCCCTGGTCTTAACCGGACTCGGTATCAAAGCGAGAGGTAGCATTTACGGGGTTATAAGTCCTTGTCAATTGGCGTAGACATCGGGCGCCACGGGTTGCCACTGACGGTGGGAGACACCTACAGGTGCCACTGATCAGCTACCGCCCGCTTTAAGCTGGGCAGCCCCCGGCTAATAGGGTGCTGATCCGCCACAGCCTGCCTGCTTCAATGGGTGCATGGGGCTAGGACAAAATCTGAATCGCATGCTGTTAAACCAATGCACCAGGCACTAATAAAAATAAAAATAGAAACCTCAAGCTACGGCTTGCAACCTGGAACATACGAACCATGTGTCCAGGATTTTCCACTGACCTGACGAATATTGACGATGTGAGAAAAACGGTTGTGATTGATGCCGAACTCAATCGTCTTAAAATTAATATTGTGGCCTGCAGGAGATACGCCTCGCTGATGAAGGGTCACTCAGGGAAAACAATTACACCTCTTTTAGAAGAATAAAGGACAGTCAGAAAAAAAGGCAACATGGTGTGGATTTGCAGTGAAGAATTCGCTATTGGGAATGATTGAAATTCCAGCTAGAGGTAATGAAAGACTATTATCCCTGCGCTTTGCAACCTCTTGTGGTTTTGCCACCATTATCACTGCATATGCACCAACACTCGATTCTTCTGATGATGTGAAGGATTCGTTCTATGAGGAGTTAGACTCCGTGATCAAGGCAGTTCCAAAAACTGACTAAATTTATATGCTCGGTGATTTCAATGCTCGTGTGGGGAAGGACCCGAGTTCATGGCCAGTGTGTCTTGGAAAATACAACATCGGTCGCATGAATGAAAATGGGCAAAGGCTGCTGAAGCATTGCACCAGAAATGACCTATGTATTACAAACTCCTTTGTTAAAACAAAAGAGCTGCATAAGGTCACATGGAAACATCCAAGATCCGGCCATTGGCATCAGCTGGACTTCATCATTACCCGGAGACAACATCTAAACCAAACATCATTAACTCGAAGTTACTACAGCGCTGACTGTGATACGCATCATTCGTTGGTTGTTGCAAGAGTTAGACTGAGACCAAAGAGAATCTACACAGGTAAACACAAAACTAGCCCCAGGATTAATGTTATTAACACACATGATCCTGATAAGTGCTTTTAGTTCCAACAGCAACTTGAAGATGCTTTCATTGATACATCAGAAATTTGTACAGCAAGTGTAAAGTGGGATAAAATTAAGGAAACTCTTTATAAAACAGCGGTAGAGGCTTACGGCACTGTGGATCATAAGAGACAGGACTGGTTTGTGGCAAACAGCGAGACACTGCAGCCCTTGATTGATTTTAAAAAAAGATAGCTCTCTTAAGAAACAAGGACAGAACAACGCGTAACACTCTGAGTGAGTTGAAGCAAACTAGGAGGGATTTGCAAAAGGCTGCCAGGCAGTGTGCAAATGACTATTGTATCAAGTTATATGAGACTATTCAAAATGCAAGTGATAAGGGAAACATCAGAAGCATGTATGAAGGAATAAAGAAAGCATGTGGTCCAATGATCAAAAGAAGTGCACCACTGAAAACCTTGACTGGAGAAATCATCACTTATAAGAGACAGCAGATGGATAGATGGGTAGTGCACTATATGGAGCTTTACTCAAGTGAGACCAAATTAGCGTGCGATGCCCTCAACGCCATAGAGGCCCTGCCAACTCTTGACCACCTGGACACGCTTCCCACTGTAACAGAAGTTAAGTGTGCTATAAATGAACTATAAATGTGATTTCTGCAGTATGTACCTGACGAGATGCAGCGAAATATGCCAGGCAATAAATCATGCAATCTATTGTTTGTGTCTTCGTTATGCAAGACAAAATCACAAACTCTGAAGCATTGGAAAGATCAGGTTGTGTGACGGTTTGTTCCATGATCAGTCTTCATAGACTTAGATGGATAGGACATGTTAGGAGGGTGGATGATGGTAGAATATCAACGGGCATCTTTTTTGGTGAATTACAGATGGGCAAGTGATTTCATAGTCGGCCTCTACTATGATATAAAGATGTGTGTAATCGGGACATGATTGATACAGGCATTGACAATGCACATTGGGAGCAAGTCGCCGCTTAACGTGTTGCATGCAACTATCAGAAATGGAATAAAGACAAAGGAGAAAATGATTGCAGATAAGTCACACTCCGAGCGTGTGAGACGTAAGATGGTGTATGATGGTGGAAATGACCATGTGTTCACAGGCATCCACTGTGTACAAACATTTCCAGCACGAATTGGCCTTATCAGTCACTGCTACTGTCATGGGTTGTAAGTTATTATGCCTTTTTGAAGCACAGTGTAACAAGCTATCGTCTGTCAATACAGCAAGGTGCCAATGAATGAATGAATATATATATATATATATATATATATATATATATATATATATATATATATATATATATATATATATATATATATATATATATATAATTGCATAATTATGTGATAGTATCAATGCCAAAGATGGATAAGGCTGTTATCCATTGCTACCTTGTCAGGACCTGCAACCTTTTGTTGTTTCATCTTTTTAATTTCCTTCCATACTTCAGCTTCTAGTATGTTTGGCCCATCTTGAGTATTATACAATGTTGGTTTATCAACCCTGCTGTCCCAGGAAAAACATCTCTGTATTCTGTTCATCTTTTCATTATATAGGTATTATCAGCTATAATTTCTTCATTTGTTTCCTCTGATACAACCTTTTCTTGTTATATTACTTTTCTTCTTTGTGAATCTTTTTATATTTTCATGCAAATCCTTATGATTTTGTGTTTTATTTCTAGATCCTCTATTTCTTTAAATTTTTTCTGCAACCACTCTTCTTTGGCAACTCTTTACATGTGAAATATTTCTGTCTATTAATGTATATAGACTTTATATACTGACTGTATAGAACATCAAATAATTAAATGGTTCAGACATTTAGTTAGAATGGAATAAGATCAATCAGTGGCCAGAGTGTATAATGTGAGAACATTAGGATTCAAGATGAAAGAAATATGGTATAAGTACAAGCAACAAAACAAGCAAAATACAGAAAATTACATCTGCCTCCTCTTTCTGAAGTTTTATGGTAAAAGCAGTAGAACGAAAGAAGAAGATGAAGATATCCTCTTAACAATCTGTAATGAACAAGCCAAACAGGATGCTGCCTATACTAAATTACTTATTGTGAACACCTATCCACCAAAGAATATTTAAAGCATGTGTGATTCTGGTATTCACACACTTGAATCCTTGTCAGTGATACTCAGTTTGTGCACTGTGCTGAGGTTCTCCTTGTATGATCTGTGGGAGGAAACTAAGAACTTATGGTTATATCCATGTGAAATTTTGGCCTGCCCATGACATATTGCGCCAGCTGATATAACTACTCATTATCTGTATCTGAATCAACCATCAAACTTGTTGTAACTCATCTTTATCTATGAGATGATATTATTTATAACAATGAGCAATCTGGACATTTTATGCTTGATCACTACATTAATAGTAGTAGATCAAGAAATCAAATTTGTCTTCGCCGTACTACACTGCTTAGAGAGAACACTGCATGGAAGAAAGATTGATCTCTGACCATCTATTCATAAAGCACACAAAAACATGTGATGTTCATTAATAAATCATTGTCATTACTGTCAAGTAAGCAAATGCATACCACAACCCCATATACACAAAGGTCAATATTTACATTTACATTTTATGAACCATGACAAATTTGAACAATGTTAATATATGTAACGTATTCAACATTTACATTTTATGAATTGTAACAAATTTGACTAATGTTAACATAAGTAACAGATTCAACATTTACATTTTATGAACCATGACAAATTTGACCAATGTTAATAATAAGTAACCTATTCAACATTTACATTTTTTGAACCATGACAAATTTGACCAGTGTTAACAATAAGTAACCTATTCAACATTTACATTTTTTGAACCATGACAAATTTGACCAGTGTTAACAATAAGTAACCTATTCAACATTTACATTTTTTGAACCATGACAAATTTGACCAGTGTTAACAATAAGTAACCTATTCAACATTTACATTTTTTTTTTCTATGGAACAAAGAAGACTTATTACAGTAATGACATATGAGAGAACTGGGACTCTGGATGTTAACAATTATCTATGCAGGGACATTATTTCTTTACTAGAATGTTAGTCGCTTAAAAGTCGACAGGGTCAACTTCATTGCACCAGGTTTATCCCATATGGCTCAATCTCTTTCCGCAGTGCACAAAGGCACAAACTCCATAATTCCAGTGACAACCCCAAGAGTCTCCAAAAAAATGTACTTGTGAACTGAAGGACACAGCCAGGAATCGAACCCACAACCTTCGGAGCCTGAGTCAGATGGCTTGACCACTTCACCACAGTCTCTCCAAGAATGCAAGTAAGAATGTAAATGAAAAGTCAAAATTTGGCCTTATAACTGTCAGTCAGCTAAGGAAGTGCAATTAACATTGTCAAAACTCTCTCATATTCAAAGGCTTGTGCAAGTATGGTTCAGAAGTCTCACAAATGAACACAGATTTCTAAAGAAATTTGTTCTGACACATTGGAGCATGTCAATGCTGACTGGGAGAAGTTTTGAGCCTGAGATGAACATGCAATCAATGGAGTGGCATCATCAAACACTCACCAGAAACAAAGAATTTCAGACAATTTCATCACCAGGAAAAGTTAGGATCATTGTCTTTTGGGACACTGATGGTGTAATTCTTGTGGAAGTGATGCCAATAGGTGAGACAATCAATTCTGAATCTTACATCAAAACACTAACAAATCTCAGTAAGGTGTTTGACAGAGTTACTCTAAACAAGAATCCAGAAGAGCTGTCGCTCTAGCATGTCAATGCTTGCCCTCAAGCAAGTCAGAAAGAATGGAAGACAATTGGAAAATTGAGCAGAACTGTGCTCTGTGATCCTCTCTACAGACCTGATCTGGCTCCCTCTAAGAGTTTCATCTATTTGGTCCACATAAATATGCACTCTGTGTGGCAAGGACTGATGATGATGAGGGTGTGATTCATGAAGTGAAGAATGGCTAAGTGAGTAGGACAAAACCTGGTACAGTCAAAACATGTATTAACTTGTTTCATGGTGACAATAGGCTACACAAGTTGATAGAGATTATGAGAAATAGGATGTTAAGAGGAAATGTTTGTGTATATTGTTTGTAAATTTAATTAATTTTGAACAAATAATTTTCGAAAACAAAAACATTACGGTGCTTTACTTTCTAATTGTCCCTCGTCTGTTTCATAAAACGCAAGACTTTTACCAATCAACTTTTAAAATCAATGTCATTATCATATCATGTAAAATACTGCAGGTTACTTTTCTAATTATAATAAGATTGTCTTAGTTTCCTCACTAAAGTTGATTTTTTTCTTGGCACATTTTGGCTCCAACTAAATGAAAGGTTAACACTATATCTTAGTTTATAAAGAAAGCATAGCATTTGTAAAATATTTTAAAGGGACTTTTGAGCAGTATAACGATTTATGACTTAACAATTAATAATTTATGATGACAATTTGATGTCACTACGCATGAAACAATACCATAAGTGCTTGGTCTCTTATAGCAAAAGTCAAAGGGTTTAGTTTAGTTTAGTTTAGTCGATGGATCAACATCACAGCACACGGGTGCAACCCATAAGTGCTCCATTCTCCTCCTAACTCAAATCTGAGTCTGGAGAAACTCAGCTCAGTGCACGAACTCCGTAGCACCGGCGAGGATCCTGAAAATACTAGGGTAGATTTTTAACTCTAAATTTTTGCCTGGGCAGCGCCGTTAGGCTCCTCTTTTTTGATTTCCAACTGTCAAGGGATTTTTTTGTGTGCAACAATACACACGGGAGTCCGATCTCACTACCCAGAGACCAGGGGAAATTTTATTACTAGAAGTCCACGTGAAAAACCCCTGATCATTACCGGGGCTTGAACCCGGGACCTCCAGCACTCTAGGCAGACATCATACCTCGAGACCACGCAGCCCCCCGGGTCAAAGGGTAAGAATGCTGACTCTAATTGTTGTAAGCAGCTTAGCTATGCATCAGAAGCACCCTTGCCTTTATTCACTGCAAGCAGTTCCTTGCTCAATTTCATAACTCCAACAGACAAAAATGAAAAGATTCTTCAAGAGATGTGTCATCATGCACTAAGCTGTCCATTAGTTTGGTTTGTAAAGGATTACTTTTACTGCACATGGATATCCCCATAAGTGTTCCCTCTCCTTCCATAGATCACATAAGGAGAATCTCAGCAGTGTATAAACTCTGCAGCATTGGTCTGGACCCACATTTATGTACAGCAGAATCGCACATGCTATACATTTTATTTGTGGGTAACTTTTCTAACTCAAACACTTTGCCTGGACAGCGACCTAATAAATCAGCTTACTCTTTTCAATTACAAAATTTCAAGGAATTATTAACAAGTGCAGTGAACACAGAGGCATTTGCGTTTTTCATCCTTGCCCAAGAAGGCCAGACATCTGATCCAACACTCCAGGACCAAGGAGGGATATGCTATCTTCACAAAAAAATCCAAATAGTTAACTCTGTTAGAAAAACCTGGTCTTGACTGAGCGAGAGGTAGACGTAACCTCTGATCTACTCCATAACCTGCTGTCAGTTATTGCCTGCAGTATATCCTCTCTGTGCATCTTCAGGGTCCCATTCATACATGTCTCATACATGTCTTTAAAGCTTGAATATCAACCCTGCTTGAGACTGACCTAGACAGTAAATGGCACATAGATGAAAGGAAACGAGATCTCCATTATAGGCTTGTAAACACAGCTAAAACAAATGAGACAAACATACCCTGACTGTCTAAGAAATGTACAATTGGGTATTGTTGTCACAAACTGGAATGTCTGATTGCCGTGAAACACACAGAAACGCAGCACTTTCAGCTTACATAACTTTTATACCTTTCAAAACAATGTACTCTCTTAATGAATTTAACAGATTCAGTGTCATAAAAAAAGTATGTTTGGACCAAACAAAAATGAATGGCAGAAAAATTAGAAGTAGGAGTGTGTCACAGTTATGACTTAAAAGTTGTTATTATGGTAGCAGGCATGTTGTATTATACGAGCAAATAAAAGCAGGATGCTTAAGGAACACTACTGTATTGATATTTTAATTGAGACAACATTTTGCAATGACATTTAGGTGATATATAAACCCATTACAGATATTGGAAGTCGCTTAAGATGATTAATCATCCCATGGCACTTAATTAGTTAAACACAGAAGCCACAAACAACATGTTGCATGATTTATTGCCTGACATATTTCACTGCATCTCATCAGGTGCATACTGCAGAGTTATATATTATATGAAGTTAATAAATGAATAATACTTAAGCTGAAACAATTAAAACACATAGTCACAGGTATTGTTTGAATGTGGAACATCTCTTATCTTATACTCTTCATTGTTCTTCCTCTGTTGCTGCCTTTCCTCTCCCAATGGAGCATAAGCCTTCAACCACCTCAAGCCTACCATTTGTAGACTTGTTCATGATTGGAACTAACAACTGAAGTTTTCTACAGGATGATATAGCCAGCCTCATGCTATCCCTCCTTAGTTGCTTCTTCTGACCTGCATGCCAGTTACAGATTTACTATTCTTTGCCTCCTTTATGACCTTGGAAACACAAGGTGCTTTTAAATCATGAACTACACAGTTGTATTCAATTCACAAAACAGCACCCAAAGGGAACTTGTATGACTAGATTCAATTTATCATAGGACGACATACAGACACAAGATATGTGAAACACATAACAAAATCATTAACATGTTGGCATAAATCATTTTATGTATTATGACTGGTAATCTTGTAATTAAAAAATATAATAGGAAAAGCAAAGCATATATTATACAATTCTGAAAATGTAACTAAACATTACATTCTTTTCATTGTGATTCATCATGGCAACACTTTACCTCAACACATCTATTCTTAAAAGCTTAGGATATATGTAATAACATTTGAAGGTATTTGACCTCATGAGCAGAAACAGTCTATGTAAGATCTTTGAGAAGATAGGATGTCCACCCACCCTGCTAAGTCTTGTGAAATTATTTCATGAAAACATGCAGGGGACCATTTTATTTGATGGTTCAACATCCCAATCATTCAGCATCAGCAGTGGAGTAAAGCAGGGCTGTGTGCTTGCTCCTACTCTTTTTGGTATCTTCTTCACCGTTCTCTTAAGGCAGGCATTTGGGACTGCCACTTAAGGCACGTACCTCCATACAAGATCTGATGGCAGACTGTTTAACCCATCAAGACTCAAGGCAAAGACCAAAATAAGATCAAGATGCGTAAGAGAACTACTTTTTGCAGATGATGCAGCACTGACTACTCATACAGCAGAAGATCTCCAAAGGCTCATAGATCGTTTTGCAGCCGCCTGCAAAGACTTTGGGCTCACCATCAGCCTAAATAAAACACAGGTGATGGAACAAGATGCTGGTGTGCCTCCATCAATTAAAATTTGTAATTATGAATTGAAGGTTGTCCATGAGTTTGCATATTTGGGGTCGACAATATCAGATAATCTTTCACTAGACAGAAATCGACATACACATTGGAAAGGCAGCCACAACATTTTCCAGGCTAACTAAAAGAGTTTGGGAGAATAGTAGACTAACAGAGCATACAAAAGTTCAAGTACATGAAGCTTATATTATTAGCACACTACTCTATGGGTCTGAATCCTGGACCTTGTATTCACGACAGGAAAGAAAGTTGAATTCCTTCCATCTGAGATGTACCTGGGCATATCGTGGAAAAACCACATAACAAACAAACACATGCTTGAAAGAGTGGTTATTATCACAGTGCACTCCCTCCTCAAGCTGAGACATCTCCGGTGGCTGGGCCATGTATCTCGAATGGAGGATGAACGTATTCCCAAAAATCTCCTATATGGAGAACTAGCCACAGGGAAAAGGCCAACACCAAGACCCCAAATGCGATATAGGGATGTGTGTAAACAAGATATGAAAACCAATGGCATAGACCCAGACACGTGGGAAAGAGTTGCAACAGACAGATGTTCTTGGAGAAGAGATGTACGAAATGGACTGGTGTTCTATGAGCGCAATCTGATCCAACAAACTGAGGATAGGTGGCACAAGCATAAAATGCAGTAGCTTACTGTGGGACCTGCCTCGTCTTACAGATGCAGAAACTGTGACAGAGATTGTCACACTTGCATTGGACTATACAGTCACCAGTGGTGTTGTCAGGTACCTCCCCAGCGGCACATCTCTATAGTCTTTCAGGACTGTAAGAAGACTACTACTAAACTACTACTACTACTAAACTACTACTACTACTACTACTAAACTACTACTACTACTACTAAACTACTACTACTACTACTAAACTACTACTACTACTACTAAACTACTACTACTACTACTAAACTACTACTACTACTACTAAACTACTACTACTACTACTAAACTACTACTACTACTACTACTAAACTACTACTACTACTACTAAACTACTACTACTACTACTAAACTACTACTACTACTACTAAACTACTACTACTACTACTAAACTACTACTACTACTACTAAACTACTACTACTACTACTAAACTACTACTACTACTACTAAACTACTACTAAACTACTACTACTACTACTACTACTAAACTACTACTACTACTACTAAACTACTACTACTACTTACTACTACTACTTACTACTACTACTTACTACTACTACTTACTACTACTACTTACTACTACTACTTACTACTACTAAACTACTACTACTACTTACTACTACTACTACTACTACTACTTACTACTACTACTACTACTACTTACTACTTACTACTACTACTACTTACTACTACTACTTACTACTACTAAACTACTACTACTACTTACTACTACTACTACTACTACTACTTACTACTACTACTACTACTACTTACTACTTACTACTACTACTACTTACTACTACTACTTACTACTACTACTTACTACTACTACTACTACTACTACTACTACTACTACTACTACTTACTACTACTACTACTACTACTACTTACTACTACTACTTACTACTACTACTTACTACTACTACTTACTACTACTACTTACTACTACTACTACTTACTACTACTACTTACTACTACTACTTACTACTACTACTTCTACTTACTACTACTACTACTACTACTACTACTACTACTACTACTAACTACTACTACTACTAGTAGAACAGGGCACTTATGGGTTACACCTGTGTGCCGTGATGATCCGTCGAGTAAACTAAACTACTACTACTACTACTATGTGCAGGTAACAAAATGGAAACCTTAGAAACAAATCAAGATAAGACAATCAAAACTGCCCGATATAATGTTAAATCAATAGATAACATATTAAAACGTTATATCACATTCTGCCATATGAAAGCTTTAGACATACCTATTAGATCGTTGACAAAATACTTGCACAATATAATCCTTACAGGACAAAATGCATATCTTCACAAGTAATATACAAATGTATCATGTATGTATGGTATGTAAAAGTATCCTTAGCTTTACTGTTTATTCTTTATTCAGGTTTAGTATTTACTAGACCCGACCACCTCCCTACAGAGCTACCAATATTTAAGTTCATGGCAAGACAACAGATCAAGTGCTTTTTATGAGAATGCAGCTTTCCCTCTGGGCACTGGGTTGGAGTCTGATAACAATGAAATAGCTCAATTGGTAGAGGCTACATGACCAACCAAGGACTAGTTCCAGACTGTTGGTGCTGTGCTAAATCATGACCTGTTTAAATGGTAATATGTTCATTGTCCATTGCCATCTTGCCCACCCTATTGTTTTCTGAGCTTGGAGAGGGGAACTTGAGCTCAGCAGCACCATTGCCATGGATATCGTTCTTTGATGGTGGGTCTGAAGAAAAATGTCTACAACAGCCTCATTCGCAAGAATTCTTTGGGGTTCAACCGAACTGAATATACCAGCATTTGACATTGATCTTCCCTTCTGGAAAATTCACCAAACTATAAACCACCAACCGGTCAACTACCTACCCAACCAGCCAACCATGAGAATAAAGCTCACTCTGTACTGATATGTATCTGAAAAGGGTCTAGTTGTAGAGCCAAAGAATGGCTAAGAATACTATGGGTAGACATTATCAGGTATATAATATACAAACTCATTAAGCCCAGACAGGATAGTTGGCTTATGATTGAACACTTGTCATTTGCAGGAGTTTGCTTACCTACAGATATAAACCACAAATTATTGTCTATATGGGAATTTAAAATAGATAGATAAATAGACTGACCAATGTTTTAAAATTTCAATATTTTATCTCTCAATGTTTTAATAAATATTTTAAAATGTAGAATGCAAATGTTACAATTTGAGTAAGCATTAGCTTTCTGAAAACAGCAAACCTAGACATATCCTTATATGTCAGATACTAATCATACAGAGAGGGCTATGATGATCATAAACAAACAGTTTGTCTGTAAAAGATTATATGTTGATAATGTTTGTTAACTCATTAACTACAAATCTTTTAAACAGCTGCAGCAGATTTAATTTATTTACATGTTCCAACCAGAGGCAATTCTTTAATTCCCTCTTAAGTATGCCACACTGTCAACACATTTTATTTTTTGAGATATTTGAATAATTTGTATGAGCTTATTTTTAATTACATTTTGAAGAGCATTAGCACTGTCAGTCGCATATTGTGATTACTAAGATACAACAGACCCTGGCTTGGATATCTAAACAGTTGAAGTGGAAGATGTGAAGGAATGTGTAACTAACTTTCACTCTTCAAAATATGAAATCTGTCTTTTGTTGTGGACATTACAGTAGTGAGAATGCAGTAACTGTAGGAAAGGTGAACCAGAAAAAACATAAACATATATTTGTGCTTAACAACAGGGGTCAATATTTCAGCAATATTATTGTAAAAAAAAACACATAAAATTGACATGATTTCTCAGTATAATCTAGCTTTTGATGTACACATTACAAAGGTCAACCATATACAACATAAACATATGCTTGTAAATAACAGCAGGAGTCAATACTGCAGCATTATTATTGTAAAAAACAAAACAAATTGACATCATTTCTGAGTATAATCTAGCTTTTGCTGTGCACATTACATGAGTGTATGCACTAACTATATTAAAGGGCAACCACATACCTCATAAACATATACTTGTACTTAACAACAGAAGTCTATACTCCAGCATTATTATTGTCACAACACATTTTGTGCAAGTCTGCAAGAACAAGTAAGGACCCTTTTTTTCGCACAAGTGTGTGGGATACATGGTGTTAGCCTCATAATTTTGACCAATCAGTATTTGATAGGTGAGGTGGTCAATATTATACCAGCTGGCTTTACTACCCAGAATAATTTTGGGACCCAAGTTAGGTGGGCTGACCTCAGATTCTAGGTCAATTATTGAAATTTGTGCACAACTGAATAAATATATAAAATTTAAACATAACAGTATATAAAACATATTATTTTATGCATTTAAACTTGGTCTGTGATAAGAGTAATTTATTTACAAAAATGTGAACTGATAAATGTATCAACATAGTATCAAACAGTGTCTATTACAATATCAAGGCACACAAACTAGATTAACAAATATATACTTTGTTATATCTTTGGTTGAATTCAACAGAATTAATGAAAATGACATTTATCAATGAATTACTTAAAACACAATGTGACAAGTTGAACTATGTTTGTGCTAGGAAGTAGTTTATTTTGTCTAAAGGCATTTTATTTTTGAGTAATAAATGGGTGGGTCTGAAAGCGTTAAAATAATGACACCCTGTGACTTAGGAGTTACAGTAATGACACAGTGCGACTGAAGGAGTTCCTATAATGACATTGTGTGACTGAAGGAGTTATAATAATGACGCCATGTGACATAGGAGTTACAATAATGACACCATGTGACTTAGGAGTTACAATAATGACACTGTAACTGAAGGAGTTACAATAATGACACTGTAACTGAAGGAGTTACAATAATGACATTGTGTGATTGAAGGAGGTACAATAATGGCACTATGTGACTAAGGAGTTACAATAATGACACCATGTGACTAAGGAGTTACAATAATGACACTGTGTGACTTAAGGAGTTACAATAATGACACTGTGTGACTAATTGAGTTAGGGTAACTTTTTTTTGTAAATGTTGCATGTCCTTTGCAGTAAGTGATCAATTTGAATCCCAGATTTACTAGGCAATTTTACATTAAGTAGTTTGCCATTGCTTTCTGAACAAGAAGTCAATGAAGTCCAACTTGCTGATGTAGAGAAAGAACCCTGTAACCCACCGTCAGTGCACCAGAAGTTTAAGCTCAAGTGCATTAACTCCTGTGGCCACACTGATTGTTAAGTATCTGTATAGATTTGGCTAATGTAATAACTGTTGTGTGACAGAAGGTGATACAGTAACAATTGTAACAGATTGGGTTAATGTAACAACTGAGACAGAAGGTGATACAGTAACAGTTGTAATAGATTAGGTTAATGTAGCAACTATTGTGACAGAGGGTGATACAGTAACAGTTGTAATAGATTAGGTTAATGTAACAACTATTGAGACAGAAGGTGATACAGTAACAGTTGTAATAGATTAGGTTAATGTGACAACTATTAAGACAGAAGGTGATACAGTAACAATTGTAATAGATTAGGTTAATGTAACAACTATTAAGACAGAAGGTGATACAGTAACAATTGTAAGAGATTAGGTTAATGTAACAACTATTGAGACAGAAGGTGATACAGTAACAGTTGTAATAGATTAGGTTAATGTGATAACTATTAAGACAGAAGGTGATACAGTAACAATTGTAATAGATTAGGTTAATGTGACAACTATTAAGACAGAAGGTGATACAGTAACAATTGTAATAGATTAGGTTATTGTAACAACTGTTCCGACATAAGGTGGTACAGAAATAGTTGTAATAGATTGAGTTAATGAACAACTCTTGTGACAGAAAGTGATACAGAAACAGTTGTAATAAATTGAGTTAATTATCAACTCTTGTGACAGAAGGTGATACAGTAACAGTTCTAATAGATTGAGTTAATGAACAACTGTTGTGACAGAATGTGATACTGTAACAGTAGTAATATACTGAGTTAATGTAACAACTGTTTAGTAAAGAAACACTTTACGAAAGTTTATCATATGTGGAGTAAAACCTAATCATATTATGTGTTGCTTGGTGATGGCTGTGACCTGAACAAAGTCAAAAAATATCTCATTGTTGCCCTACAAGATAACAGTGGCCTTGATGGCTTTTGGTTATTTTGCCATCCAGTGAATAAGAAACCCAATGAGCAAGTCCTACAAGAAACAAATGAAAACCATAAACTGATTAGCGAAATTAGATGTAGACAGTCACAGTTATTTGTGAAGAAATAATTTGGAGAACTTGGTGACATCTGGCAAGATTGAGGGGAAAAGAAGAAGGGCAAGGCAGAATAGTAATACCACTTGGTATGGTGGAGGCAACAAGACAGAGCTGATCCACCACTCAAGGTAATCGAGTGAGATGGCGAAACAAGACCGCCCACGCTTATCAGTATGGCACATGATGATGATGAGTGAATAAGGATAAGAAGAGAACACCATGTCATGAGTGTACTGTTTGCATGTTGCCATCAACATCTTCACCAACACAAAACAGTTTCTATTGTCAATGCCACAACTATCCTGTGTTGATAGAGAATAGTATACCTAATATAGTTATTTTACAAAGTATTATTAATAATCATTATTATGTGCCATGCTAGACAGCACACATGATCATGTTCAACGTCCCTTGCAGGACATTGTGATAAAGCCCAGGATTATTTTCTAGGCAATTGTATGTTCAGTAGTTTGCCTTTGCCTTCAATGAACATTCAATGCCGAAGTCCAACATAATGCCGGTGTAGAGGCTAGACCACCTACCTTGCCATCATTGAATTGGAAGTTAAAGAGCAAGTGCACGTATCCTTTGGACCACATCAACATCTCAAATATATTCATCCATAAACCATGTGCCTCTGTGTGCTTATCTAGTTCAACCACTGATCATTTTCCATGTCGACCCACCAAACTATTAGATATGATTAAATGATAAATAGCGACAAAATAGGTTCACATTTCTTAACTAAAAGCTCTGTTGCAGAGTTAATAGTGATTAAAATATTTATTATCACAATGGATAATCATATCTTTGGCTACGTGATGACTAGTAAACAAATTAATCAATGAGATATTTAAATAAAAATCATGGTGAAGTAGAAATGGTAACATGTAAACTGAGTAAAATCCGTGTTTGTACCAGTACAAATATATTACATATATATATATATATATATATATATTACAGGGGTAGTGTAATATGTAGAATGAATACATATCATAAGAATATAAATCACATCAGAATATATTAACAATGTTGTGATATAAACAATACTATACATGGCATGTAGTGTAATGCATGTATATAATACTAAATTATTGTATAAGCTGAAGGTAGGTCATCTTTCCTTTACATTTATGATTAAATAAATTAAAAAAATTAGTATCAAATGTTAGCAAACATCTAATATCTTAACTGCTTCAGTGCCACAAGATAATATATTGCTAAATGTGACCTATCATTTGGACACAAGGACGATATATTACCATTCTAGAGTCATAATATTTTTTGCTTTGTTTCATGGTAGTAGTAGTAGTAGTAGTAATAGGCCTCTTTCAGTCCTGAAGGACTATAGTTGTGCTGCTTGGGAGGTGCCTGGCAGCACCGCTGGTGACTGTATTGTCCAATGCAAGAGTGACAATCCCTGTCACAGTTTCCACATCTGTAAGACGAGGCAAGTCCCGCAGTAAGTGACTGCGTTTTAAGCCTGTGCCACCTATCCTCAGTTTATTGGATCAGATTGCGCTCAAAGAGCAGCAGTCCGTTTCGTACATCTCTTCTCCAGGAGCATCTGTCTGTTGCAACTCTTTCCCACGTGTCTGGATCTATTCCAATGGTTTTCATATCTTGTTTACACACATCCCTATATCGCATTTGGGGTCTTCCGGTTGGCCTCTTTAGTTTCATGGTATCTTCAGTTATTTCAATGCTCAGTGAAAGGAAATTTACATAATACTTGTTCATTTGACTGTGTACCATGTTTGGTGAAAAGCTACATTTTGTTTGGCACTGAATCAGTTAATTTGCCATTTCCTCTATTCAGTTAATTTCCAACATTCTGAGGTCATTATTTAATGCTGACAGTTAATAGAGCAGTACAGAACAATAACATGAGGATGATTAGAGGAAACTGAAGTTTTGAAAGAAGCAGCTGAAATAGAAATAAAACTTCTCAATGACATTTACAATAGCAGATGTATCTCCAAGATACTACCTGCTTTCTGCTAGCGATGAATGTTGGGTGGTGCTCACCAAACCCAACATCCCACATTCTGTCAACGGCTTTGGTCAGGAGAGCGCAACTGGGAGGATATAAGCCTTATCCTAGTATGAGGAAATGCAACCTAAAGATTAAATGTTACGGCAGGATAGGCTAAGCCCTAAGCCTTGGTTAGCAACTGGTCTGTGATCGAAGCTCCTACAGATGGACAGTTAGAGCATTGCTTTGCTGATCCAGTAGCTTCAGCAGCTTGTCTTGTTCTAGATGTATTGGTCTTACCTCTGGAGTAAATTAGGCAGGCCAAGATAGGGATCATGTTGCATGGGCAATGCATGGTCTCTACAATTCAGTCCAGGCTTTGTGCTATCGATAGGTATAACATTCGCTACCCCCATAGGTTGTAGTTGGTGTGCCTTGTTAGAAGCACAATGTAACAATCTACCATCTGTCAAGATGGTAAGGTTCCAGTGACAGTGTATCCCCACTGACCTACTAAAATCCATTTTTGTAGCATTTTCCACGAAACCAAGAGCCATAGAATGTGAAGACCATATCATAGTACATTTTATCTGTCACGTGACAAGGCTTTTAATGAGAATCTATATGGTCACCAGAAGGGAAAAGAAAACGGGGAAGACTAAGAGAGACCCTGCGTAGACCCATCATCAAGGAAGTCTCATTCAATGGCCAAGTGAACATCCAGGATCTACAACAGGTAGCAGCGACCCGCCGGACATGGAGAACCATGACTTCTGCCCTATGCGCCGCCTTAGGTTCAAGAGGAAAGACTAACTAACTAACTAACTAACCAACCAAATGAGGAGAGTAAAAGATAATATCCATTTAGTGTTGAGTTGTTGAGTTGAGTTAAGAACCGATATCACTGCACCTAGGACATTCCCATACGTGCTCAGTCCCCTCGTTCAACAGCCAGTGAAGAGTCACACTACTAATCATTCCCACAACTATCTGATTAAAAGTTCTCCTGGTCTTCCCTCTCAGTTTTGAGATTCTTCCAGAACCCCTGCCGATCCCCCGCAATCTAATTCTTTCCACATTTAGTGTTCAACAGCATGGGTATATAGAGGTTCACTTTTGGTTCAGAATCACGTTCACTGCCCACAGAAAAATATAAGTGCTCTAGTCTGCAAATATAGATTCATGACGATTTGTAAAGGACTAGTTAGTCAACAGATAACTCTCACCTCATACCAAACCATTTAGTCTCTAAGCATGGATCCACTCTTCAGTATCTTCCCCATCGTGTAGTGGCTGACACCAGTTGTGTGTTGGATAACTATTCTTCTTCTAACCTCCTGTAAAGTGATCTTGTTTGGCTTGTAAAGACACCAAAGATGCCATACACTTTATGAAGACAGTAACAAATAGTTCTACAAATAAAAGCATATGTCTGCTTATGCTTAATAGACTAGACTATAAAGTGAAAGAGAATAAAATTATAAAAATATTTCAATGTTGAAACATTCATAGTAAAGATTTAAAAACAAGATAGAAAGTAAATTGGTAATAAACAGTAGCTATAACAATTTGCAACAATTTAGGATGAGTTGAACAGTGAATAAAGAATGTCGGACAGGAATGTGTATTGTCACCTTTTACCTTTCATTATTTTTTGAAAGTTTAAAAACATGCCAAGATGTGCTGATGATGCTGCGTTGATAACAAAAAGCAACAAGCAACTAAGGACAATGATTCATACAGAGCTGACAGAATGTGCAAATGAAAGCCTTAGCTTAACTCTTAGTATATCATTCACCACTTTAAGTGGCTAAAAACATCACTTTACATTTATCAACCTCTACTTAGATTGGCTCCAGTAGTTGAGACTATAAATCCAAATTCAGTAAAATATATAGCTCATATTCCACTCCAATATTTCTACAAATAACTTCTGGTAATCTGTGTGTTGATATGCAGTGGAATTATCAGTTCTAAGTTGATCTGAAATAATGAGCTTTAAATAACTAATATCAATCATGGGCTTAAATTACTCCTAAAAATGAGGTTGCAAAAAAGATTTTGAGTCCATTCACAAATAGTTAAATTACAAGAAGACACAAACAATGGTGATATCAAAGAATTAGGTTTTATAAGTGCAACTGAAGTCAATGGTATTGACCCAAAGCAAGGCCAGAAATGCATACATGTGGGTGCATGGATAACAACAGCTGGCAGTTCACTGCAGAAATAAATAATTCAATACACTCGTATCACAGGAAACAGGAGAAGATCTGTTAAGTGTTAACACACTGTATGTATCTATTTATGTGATATAATTTCTGTAATATCTTATTCTTGCTATCACATATCAGCTATATATTATACAATTAATCTGTTTATTATGTAGAAGAATAGATAGACCATCATGACCTGGAGAGAATGGTGCTGCAGGGAGTTACCAGAGAAAGTGGTCGATACTCAGGACTCCAAAGTAAGGTCAGACAGACTCATAATCAAACTGCTACTGGTACCATTAGTATTGTGACCCTTTGCTGGCTGTTGAATATGAAGCCAGAAAATGTATGGGAATGTCCCACCAACTATTAGTCTATTCAAAATTAATACTGCTCATTCTAAACAACCAGATTTATCAGCAAAAATGCTGCCGTATTGCTGACTGTCCTCAACATAACATTTAAGTTTTGACAATAGAAGTTATTTAATCCATGCAAAAATACATCATTTGTTTATTGGTGAAAAAGATACCTCAAGGTAAGATGTCTAAAATAAGACAGAACTCCATAGAAAAGTAAGACCCACGATGGACTAACAGAAGAGTGTAAGAAAACTTACAAGTACAAATTCTCTTTATAGTTTAGTTATATCTAGAATGTGTAAATGCAAACCCCAAAACTTATAGTCTTTAATAAATATTCTCTTTACACATGATCTTTTTTGAATTTTGCATACATTTTTCAGTTTCATAATTATATTAAATCAGAAATCAGTCAGCTCTATCTCATCCTCTAGGTTTGGCCTCTGTGCCATAAAATGTTGACTGTGCCATCTGGTGGTCATTTTTGCTGACATGTGCATGAAGGACTCATCTCTATTTAAATCCATGTGTGTAGAGAAGTTATCAAAAGCCTCATTTGTGAAAGAGGCAAGTTCTGTTTCATCACGGTACATTCTTACATGTTTCTCTTGTCCCATATGACGATTTCTCCTGTTGACATACATTGGAAAGAAAAGCAACATAGTTATTTACATATTTAAAAACAGCTCAATTAAATATGATAAATTTTGTTTCATGTATTTCTAGAATAAAATAAGCTTTTTATTTTTTCATTACTGATACTATATGACTAAAATATTTCCTATTGTAAATGTGAATAATGAAAACACAGACAAGAGTTTACATGATTTATGCATTGTGTATGTTAGCTATTAGGATTCATTATGTTGCTTTATTCTATGTTGTTTTAATTCATAATAAGTACCTGACGAGATACACTTGAACGATGCCAGGCAAAACATAATGCAACTTGTTGTTTATATTTTCATTATTTAAATAAAATGTCTTCCTATTGCTTTGTTCTTTCAAAAAACTTTTCTGATTACTAACTTACACAACTATGAGACCAATTTGTCATGCGTGATCATGTATGTAATTAAATAACGTTGACTCTTATAAATCGAGAGGGTTTGGTCCAAGATTTGTCTCGCTCAATATTAATTAAATTTTGGAGACTAACGGTTAATTATTTCCATGGTTTTAAAAAACAATAGCGACATTATCAGTGATAAAACAGAGGGTGTTAAACTGGTTAAGTGCCATAAGATGATTGTCTTAAGCGACTTCCCGTATCTGCCACGGGCATAGATATAGCCAACATGTTTTCATTGCGTTATCTGTTTCTTCTCCCGTATCATATTGTAACATGATTGAATTATTTTATTTCTTCGAATTATAGTTAATATATCCTTACAGTAGTCTTCCCTATGCAAAAGTTTGATATATAATACAACATGTCTGCTACCATATTAACAACTTTGAAGTCCTAACTGTCACACACCCCTACTTCCTATTTTCCACCTTCCATTTTTGTTTGGTCCAAACCTACTATTTTGTTTGGCACTGAATATGTTAAAATGAATAACCACGACAAAATTACACACAAAATATAATAGTTTTATTCCATCACAAATGCTCAGAAATATCAGACCCAAATACTGCCCTCTCAACTGTTAAAAGTTATATAATTATAAAATACCTGTATAAACAGATGATTATGATCGCCAGGAGAATCAGTGTTGCAATTACTGTCACAGTTATACTTGTGATCACCAATGTCTCGTAGGTGGTATTTCTTGAGTCTGGAAAGTACAGAAATACTATTTTAGTCATGTATTAAATATTTTTGCAAACATATAAAAAGCAAGTGTGTGGATAATTTATGGAAAAAAGAGAAATAGGAAGAAAAAGAGATAAATTCCTGGATGATTTTAGCACATGGTATAATTAGGAAAAGAACCCAGAACTGATCAAATACCATGAAAATCATGTGAGATGCTAAACCAGGAATGTCTATTCCTTTTGGTATGGCACACGATGATGATGGTGATAGGTCATGTGGCACCACATGTCAGTTATCAGCTATCAGTTGGGGTATTGACATTGCACTCCGGACATGTCCATAGGTGCTCAGATCCTCCCCCCCACCCCAAGCGCATATGCATATATGTGTTAATAACATTGGTGCAATCCATGGGCTGGCCATCTGCAGGGGATGCAGAGCCAGCCAGTTTATCAGCTCATTCATTTCCCTCGACTCTAACATGTCCCGTGATGAAGATGAAGGTGACCCTATGGACAATGGACTTTCGCAGTGAATCAGTCCACTGTCTACGAACAGATCCTGCATCGACCTTCCGAATCATGCTCATTGAATCACTTAGTACACACACGTCGGTATAATGCTGTGATTCTAGCCACATGAAAGCCTGTGTTACTGCCATAACTTCCATCATCATGCTGCTTGTGGTCATGGAGTGGGCACCACTGGATTCGGCATCATATGTTTCATATGACGTCACGGTGCAAATGGCAGCACCCATAAACTGAGTATTTCTCCAGTAACATTGATACAGTTTTTGCGATGAAGGGATGATTTGCCAACGTTTAATTTTTCCTTTTCTGATACATCAATATGTGGGTGTTTCCGTTTGGGATCTGGAATGTGTATAATCGGCTTTACTGGTCTGTTCTCTTGATCAGATGTATGCATCGAGATTACTTTGCAATCGAGAATAGCCTGTTTACGTCACTTTACTAATGGCGGCACCCATCAATTTCCAAGTAAAGTTTCTAGTTTTTGCAAGATACTATGACGTGGCCATAGGCGGGTAAAAGGTATCTGGAGACATTACACATCCCTTCCTCATAACTCTCTTGATAGGCCGATATTGCCATACTTCGAGACAATGATGTCCCTTGGAGCAAGATGGCGGGACTTTTCTTCGTCCTGTAAAAGGAACGTGTTTTTTTTTTTTTTTTTTATGTTTGTGGATTAAGATTGTTTTCGAGGTGAAATGGAGTTCGGGCTGTGCAACGAAGTTCGTGCACATGTGCCCAAACTCCCTTTGGTGTATCATCGCGCCCGGTGGTGATAGTTAAGCCTAACATGATGACCAGACGACGCCCGGCAAGGACACAGCATGGTAAACGAGCCGGTGCTCGCAGAACGCAGTTAAAATGTGACAGGTTGGGCTTCAGGCACGATCGAGTACTGTACTGGAACTGTGCATCACTTAATCAAGGCCAACCCAATCTTGATAAACTCCACTACGGAAACTACATGTCAATGAGCAGTAAGCACAATCAATATAGTTATTCACAACACCATTTTAGTGATGGTCAGTTAGTCTAATTTAAAATGAAACAAAAATGCAATAGTGAGACCCTGTGGAGAAACAAATACCATCCATCCATCTGTAATGCTGGTAAGTGTGGGCAGTCATGTTTCACAATCTCACTCGATCACCAGAGTCTTGGATCAGCTCCGCTTTTCTGTCTCGACCATGTGCACATGAGTATCCCTACCAGGCAAGGCTGCTCCTCATTTACACCGTTACTCTGATTTTCGATGAGACTGTGAAACAATTTTCTTGGCATCTATAAACAAGGTAGTTTGCCATTGCTTTCCTTCTTAGCAATGACCATACTGGTCAATGACTGTAGCCATTGTCTCCCCCCAAAAAATAGATCCTCTGCCTACTGTTGTGAAGCTGGAGACCATAACGTACAACTATCTGTTGGCTGCTCTTCAGCTTTATCCACTACCTGCACCCATGGCTTCACATAACCCTGATCGGGAGGCTAAACGGGTACTCCACCTTGGCCAAGGGTGTCCCGTAGGCTAGCGGAGGGAAGGAGGCACCTTCTCCTTTGATAGGGGATATCCCTACCCTGCCACCCAGAAACAGATACAAATAATAGGATTTTAGAATGTCTTTTTTTTTGTATATCCATATCCTGCTACAGCTAAGTTCTTTCTTAACATTTTATTTAACCAACTTCTGCAAACGAAAAAGTGTGTGTCTCTTTGAATCTGTCTGTCTGGGCCTCTGTGTCTGTATGTGTCTCTATGTGCCTGTCTGTGTGAATGAAAAGGTTAAAATATGCTCACCTTCATCTTTGCACATCTCTACAGAACAATGGCAATCTCTACCCTGGAATGTGGCTGCATTATTATTACAATTTTTGAGACTGCTGCAGTATTTCTCACAAACATCTGTTCCAAGAAATAAAACACAACCTATCAAAATAAACATAAAAGGTGGCATATACAACATAAATATTTATTTATGCTTTAAAAAAAGGCATCGTAACTACAACCCATGGTGTTAGCTAATGTGACAGATCAGACCAATTCAGGCTGTGAATGTTCATCCACAATGGATGCATGTGGAAACGATCATTTCCACAATTACGCACCAACATTATGTCTCACTAGGTCAATGTGTGACCTATCTGCAATAATTATCTCTTTTGCCTTTATTACATTTTTTTATCTTTGCACTCCATATACAGACAGGTCATTGCTTTACTCATCTGATAATAGTAAAATGACAGCTAACATTTGCTGAAAGAATGTCAAACATATGCAGAACAGTGAAAATTGTTTTTTTGGCCTAAACCCACTCCATGAAGATAAACTCATTTGCAATGTCAACAAGCACAAGTTTATTGTTGCCTTCTTATTTGAGGTTGACTGCTGAAGGTGTACAAAGAAGAATTCTGAAGGAACTTAATATCATAGATGATCAGTATTATTAGAGACAAATAGTGGAAATAGACTGTAGTTGCAGTAAAGTGTTGGCTGGTTTATGTAGCAGAATAAAAAAATGTTAGTTGCATATCCCTTACTGGTCGTTGTATTTAACACCAGCATTTTTGGCTATATATTTTGAATAGTGAAAATCACAACTTATATCTTAACATAGCAAAAACACAGATAATACATACAGATAAAACTACTATGGAGAAAGAAATATATGTTAATGAGGAAAAAATAGGAGGTGGTGGAAAATTTTGAATATCTTGGGTCATTGATTACCAACAACGGTGACACAATGAAAGAAATTAAACGACTATCAATTGCTCTTCAAAGACTAAAACAACTGAATAAATTATGGAATGGGACAGACAGAACTACACAAATTAGATTTTTAAGAGCATGCATCTTTCCTATTGCAACATACGCCTGTGAGACCTGGACATTTACTAAACAAGCTGAACAGTGCATAAATGCCTTTGAATATAAATGTTATAGACGAGTTCTAAGAATATCTTGGGTAAAGAAAAGAACAAATGCATCCATACTTAAAAAGCTGAATATTGAAGAAGGTTGGCTATTAAAATAAAGAAAACTGAAATGTTTTGGTCACTTGAAAAGTCACGAAAGTTTGGAGAGAACAATAATGGAGGGGTATATGCCTGGGCAGAGAGGAAGAGGAAGGTCAAAGCGAAGATGGGTGCAGGATTTGGCGGATAATCTCCAGATGGGTGTATCAGATGCAGGACATCTTGCTTATGGTCGAGAAGTTTTCCGGAAGGATGTAATGGAGCAAGGTTCTGCAAAGGACATACTACTGAATGAATGAATGAATTTTTGGCTATTGTGATCTCTTGATAAGTTTACATTCAGTAGTTTGCCATTGCTTTCTGAATGGCACCCATACCATTTTGTTAAAAACCAAGGCAGTCTGCTGCCAAATCACCTGCAGCTGTGTTTCAAATGCGAGTATGCAGGATTATAAACTCCGTGCGTAACCCCTTCGCCACGGAGTCAATATATAGCTGAATAAGAAACATTCTATATTTTACAGTCCCTTGACAGTATGAATAATTTTTAATACAATTTCCATGTTTAAGTGGCAACATTGACTTACCAATACACTGTCCTGTTTCTGTTCTTCCATGTTTACATTCACATTTGAATCCATCATCTAAATCCATGCACTGTGTGTCTTGGCCACAACTGTCAATCTTTAGGTCGCATTCATTCACTTTGCCAGGCCTGCACAATGATCTACTGTCTGCACCTTCTTGATGTGTAGTCAAACGTACTCCACAAGGTGTGCATGATGTTGCTCCCTTAGATGTCTGATAGGTTCCAAGCAAGCATGGGTGACAACTCTTATCCTCTGCATTATGATAGTATCCTTTTGCACATTTCTCTGCAAAATAACAATTTACCATGTGTATATATAAAGAGCTTTATAATAATAACTGATCTTTTTCTGCTATTTTATCTCACAGTAGAGCACAGGCTCTCAAGCCAACCTCTCATTCCTTTTGCCATCTTCTGAAGCTCTATCGATGTCCTACCCATGTTATTCATCTGGGTCCATAAATCCTTTTTCTGTGCGTTTTAGATCTCTCTCTCTATTTCTTTTGCCCTGTAGAATCCCCCCCCCCCAAAAAAAAAATTTCTCGTTATATTATTAACAGGTTTTCTCATTGTGTCCTATCTAGTGCCAACATCCTTTCCTCCCCTCTTGATTCACTGGAATTTGTTTAGTAACAATCTCTGAGATAAAGATAATAATAAAAACGATGTTTACCACACTCCTGTTTGTTATAGATAAATAATATGCCTTATTGTATATTCCCAGTTAAAATATTGTTTTCCAATGCTTTATGGAATATTATTATCATTAGCAGTCCAATTGTATCCTAAATAAATTATCAAGGAGACAGAGCTTGAACTGCACAAACAATAACCAACACTTGCTTGGCTAAAGTTATTATGGATAAATTGTAAACCAAGACAACATTATTTCAAACATCCAAACTTTCACACTGTCTGCCTAAGGAAGCTACTGAAGATTAAATGGCAAGACAAGATCCCAGACACTGAAGTCCTAGAAAGAGCGTCCATGCCCAGTATCCACACTACACTGATGAAGAATCAGATTCGCTGGGCTGGTCACTTGACTTGCATGCCAGATCACAGGCTCCCTAAACGTATTTTTTACAGCGAACTGCGTTGTGGTAAACGCTCCCAAGGCGGCCAGAGGAAACGCTTTAAAGACACTCTGAAAATCTCTCTGAATGCTTTTGGAATTCATCATGACACCTGGGAGACTGCAGCCAGAGACCGAAATTTGTGGCGTGCATCATTACACAAGGGTGCAGTCATGTGTGAGGCAACCAGGACTGCAAGAGCTGTAAAGAAAAGGCAGGACAGAAAGATCCTCCAGAAATGTCAAGCATTCTTTGTCCACATTGTCAAAGCACATTTCGAGCCAAAATAGGCCTCCTTATCAGCCATCTTAGAACCCACGGCTCCATACTTTCAACCCCACTGGATGAAATGAATGGTCATCATCATTCTTGATGGACAAACAACACATTTCAAACATTGTCATCTCTGTAGGCATATAAGTATTTAACATATAGGCATTAAATGCTGAACTAGAACAGAGAATTTGTGCAATGAAGAAGGAATACTTAGGACACATGCTGAAAACAGCATGTAAGGATGACTTCTGAAATATCAGTGTGCAGTATGCATGTATGCATGCCTGTGTGTATGTATGAGTCTGAGAGGGAGAGAGAATGGAGCACACAAAGACCTGAAAACAACAGTAAAAACACTGCACTTACAAAGGTATTGCCATGTATAATTATCAGCTAGATTGTTCAGCATGTTACTTTAGTTAGTTCAGTCAATGGATCAACATCACGGCACACGGGTGTAACCCATAAGTGCTCTGTTCTACTTCTAACTCAAACCTGAGTCTGGAAAAACTCAGCTCAGTGCACGAACTCCGTAGCACTGGCGAGGATCCTGATATACTTGTTCAACATACTACAATGATTTTGCCATGTATCAGTTCAAACTAGATTGTACAACATACTACAATAGAATTGGCATGTATCATGATCAGCTAGATTGTTCAACATAATTCAATGGTTTTGCCATGTATCACTTTAAACTAGATTGTACAACATGCAACAACTGTTTTGGCATGTATCATGATCAACTAGACTGTTCAACATACTACAATGGTATTGCCACATATCATGATCAGCTAGATTGTTCAACATAATTCAATGGTTTTGCCATGTATCACTTTAAACTAGATTGTACAACATGCAACAACTGTTTTGGCATGTATCATGATCAGCTAGACTGTTCAACATACTACAATGGTATTGCCACATATCATGATCAGCTAGACTTCAACATACTACAATGGTATTGCCACACATCATGATAAGTTAGATTGTTCAACATACTACTACAATGGTCTTGCCGTGTATCACTTTAAACTAGATTGTGCAATATCTACAATAGTATTGCCACATATCATGATCAGCTAGATTGTTCAACATACTACAATGGTTTTGCCATGTATCATGATCAGCTAGATTGTTCAACATACTACAATGGTTTTGCCATGTATCATGATCAGCTAGATTGTTCAACATACTACAATGGTTTTGCCATGTATCATGATCAGCTAGATTGTTCAACATACTACAATAGTATTGACATGTATCATCATCAGCTAGATTGTTCAACATACAACAATAATATTGACAGCTAGATTGTTCAACATACTACAATGGTTTTGCCATGTATCATGATCAGCTAGATTGTTCAACATTACATTTACTGGTACAACCCCAGGAAAAAGAAGAAAGGGATTACCAAAAGTACGCTGCACAGACAGCATTTAGACATGGACAGCAAACATCCTGCTGAAATGCTGACAAGAAACAAACAGATCTGAGGTTTTGCACAGAAGAACAGACCACTGAATGATAACAAAAATATCATATGGCATAAATGTGACACTTTTGCATATCACTGTAAAATCTTGAAATCATGCAAACTTATTTACTTATAGCACACTGTGATATATCTGTTGCCTTCTCCTTATCCGTTGTCCAACCATATGGACATGAAATGCAGAAGGAACTTGTCCTGTTTTCAGTCCTGTATGTTCCATAAGGACAGTCAACACAGGTTCCATGAACCCCTAACTCCTGCCCTGGTTGGCACACATCTGAAACATGATGGACACAGATACGAATGCAAGTAATAATACATGACTAACCAACATTCACAACATATCTTCAGCTATTACTTAACACTATTATGGATTAATTAACACTATTATGGACTAATAAACACTCTATGGCAGATTTATGTTCAAATTTGTCAACTGTAGTTGAGTCTACAATTTCACCTTGTCATATGGGCCAGTTTTACCATTAAGTGAACCTAGGTGATTTCTTAAGGAGTGCCAAGATATGAGGGAACCAGCCATACTTATAAATAAAGAAAGGATAGATAGTTCAATCCTTTTTTATTTTGCATTTACTTGCTTTGAATTCAAGCAGTCTACACACGTTATACTACTTCTAGTGCACCAGAATGATTTTTTTTGGGCGTGGATTAGCTTTCCCTATTACTAGTGTCACTTGCCATCAGGTGAACAAACTCACTCTGACTTCAGAGGTACTTTTAATTTACGTCCCTAAGACAAGGATGAGTCAATATTTCAGTTAAACTGAGTGGTGTGGGGCTGAACACACTTCCTTGGCATTAGCACAACACATGTTTAAGAACGAGCACTCTAATTTATTTGACAATGCCGAATTCTGTTAAATCATTTAAGATGTTTAGAAATTCTACCAAATTACTGATAAATTGAATTCTTTTACTTCTTTCATGATTTATCCTCCATTGGTGTATAGGTTCTCAACTAAATCACTTCAACACATCCTTTCTTTTGCTATGTATATGACCTCCCCAAAGTATTCATTTTTGTCTGTAATTCACTTCTCCAGTGTTTTTTGTTCTCCTTCTATTTCGCTTGCCCTGTGGATTCCAGAAAAAGGACGATCTAGTAATCCTAATTTCAGGTTTTCTCAATGACCAAAGGAGTTTGGGCTTGGGGGATGAATTATGGGACATTGTATACATCACACAAAATTCATTATAACCACAATAAGCTTTAGTAAAACAATTGTTGTTTTTTTTCCTAATCCTGCTCAAGAAATTCTTCAAATATACAAACTTACATGTATTAAATTGTAATAAATCAGTTCAAATTTTTCTGTTTCATACCTTGGCAATCAACAACAGATTTTGCTCCCAGAACCTGAGTAGTTAGCCCTGGTGGGCACATTTTGCAGTCTGACTGACCAGCCATGCTCTGGTACTCTCCTTTAGGACAAGGTTCACATCTTGAGCTGCCAACATTAAAGTAACTGCCTGGTTTGCAAACAGCTGAAGTGAAATGATTTCATTAATATATATTAAATCATGACAGTAATATACATAATGTTACATGGTTCAGTCAGCTTAACTAAAGTGTATAAACAAATACTCTACAGGATAATTAATTATATTTCACTTTAACTTCCTAGGCAACATACCATGTGTGATCAGCTGTTCTTCATTTGTACTAATAAGTCAGATCTGATTTACTTCTTACGTTTCGTCAGGAGGCACTAAGGAAATCTGGCAATACATTTGTTTTATCATGATTGCTCTGCAAAGCTTTACCCCCATAACTTTCTTTCTTCGACATAATGTAAATATCTGTGGCTGGTATTTCCCAATTTTCTCAGCATAATGTCAATATCTGTGGCTGACATTAACCAATTTTCTCAGCATAATGTCAATAACCATGGCTGATATTTCCCAACATTATCAACATAAGGTCAATATCTGTGGCTGATATTTCTCGGCATAATGTCAATCTGTGGTTGATGTTTCCCCATCATTATCAGCATGATGCCAGTATTTGAGGCTAATATTTCAATATCAGCATGTTTTAAATATCTATGGCTTATATTTCCAAATGTTCTCTGCATATCTATGGTTGATATTTCTCTATCATTAGCGGCATGATGCCAGTATTTGAGACTGATATTTCCCAAAAATATCAGCATGGTTTCAATATCTATGGCTGATATTTCCCAACAATATTGACATAATGCCAATATCTGTGGCTATTTTCCAACATTATCAGCATAATGTCAATATCTGTTGCTGATATTTCCTGACACACATTATCAACATGACAGCATTATTTGTGGCTGATATTTCCCGACATTGTTATCATGATACCAGTGTTTATAATCACTTTTATCTAATCAATTGTTTCATGTTTTCCTATTTATAATTTTTAATAATTTTTACAAATATGGTTCAGAAACACATTGTCCTTTAATTCATCTTTCAACTGTACATCTGACAGCTCAAATATAGTGGAAAATGCTCCACGAATCATAGCAAAACCCTCTTTTGAGTCTTTCTGTCCCAAGGAACATGTGATGTGTATATGTTTGTCGCCATGAATCCTAACCACTACATAATACATTCACTTACTTGTTATATTTGGTCAGAGCATACAAAAAAATCTAGCACCTACTGTGGCCACTAGGTATAAACATATAATTAGCCTTCATGGTAAAAAGGTCTGGCAATCTATTTTGGATCCCAAAGGTTCTGAGTTCATTATCGGGCTGCATTGTCCTGGTCACAAGTGCAAATTTGCAAAGAACAATCGGTGTCACTGCTGGAGCTACAGAATTTGTGCTTTGGGCGATGTTCTTGGTAAACCATTCAGTGTACACTTCCAATTACTCTACAATAGCATGAAATGTAGTGCTATCAAAATAACAAAAGTAGAATAAAGTTATCTGCTGTTACTATATCATGAAGTTATGATGATTCAACTATTGGGAGATCACTAATGTGTTTTGAAAAGAAAGAAATCATTTCAGCGGTATAATAGACAGGAAATTGTCACTTTCACACATCATCATCATCAACTGTCTTGCCGACTGGCGTGGGAGATCATGCATCTCCATGTCTTGCTATCTCCAACAGCATGTATCAATTCATGTGCTAACACCCTACCATGCCATGACACAAAACTGTTAAGAACTTTGTCTTCCTCTATCTCTTTTTCCATAAATCTCTCCCTTGTCACGATATGTTCTAATTATGCTTCTGAACACATTTTCACACATAAGTTTTAAAAATAATCAAATCACAAAAATGGTGCTTCCAAATAACATTATTTTAAAAGTAACTAACCAGAGCATTGTGAAGCATGTGTTGACCCTTGACTCTGTGTTGTCAATCCTTCTGGACATTGTTTACAAAATGTTTTCAATGGTTGGTCGTTGTACCATCCTTTTGGGCAAGGAGAACAAACTGATTCTGTAGCCATGAAGTAGCCAGCCGGGCAGTTCACTAATAATATTTCAATAAAGCATTATCTGTTAGTTCAATGAAACTAGAACGGTTGACAAGTGTTGTTTTCCATTATTTAATTCTGTGTTTGAGAAATGTATATAAACAAAATGACTTCTTCTTCAGGTGCCTGATCTGGAGCAGACATCGGTGATCATAACTTTCCAGTCCTATCTGTTATCACAGTGGTTCTCAACCTTTTCTGGCCCGTGCCCCCCTTCACCATATTTTCATAACGTCATCCCCCCCCCCCCCTATCAAAAATCTGGCCCGTGCTCCCCTTCACTGTATTTTCAGAACGTCATTCCCCACCTTTCATATTTCCTATCTAAAAATCCCCCCACCCCTACACAGTATACGTAAAAATGGAAGGTAAATTTAATAGCATATACTAAAACAAGTCTAGACATCCACATAAAACATGATTTGTGGGTCTACTTACTTTATAAAATGAATTTTAGAAGGATGAGACGTACATAACTGTAAAGTATGAAGGGAAAAACAATATCAAGTAATCGGTTCTTGTATTAACGCGATCTTGAAATGGTCTTCATTCCCCCCCCCCCCCTGGAAACCCTAAAATTCCCCCTGGGGGGGGGGGGGAATTCCCCACCGGTTGAGAACCACTGTGTTATCACATGTTTTTTGTTTATTTGCTTTTAACTCAAGTATAGTCCATTCATGTAATTCTACTTTTAATGCACTTGACTGAAATTTGTGTGTGGATTAGCCTTCTCTATTACCAGTGTACCTGGCCATCAGACGAACCCCCTCAGACTTCAGAGGTATTTGTAATTTACATCCCCAAGACGGAAAGTCAACATTTTAATCCAATTGACCGGTGTAGGGGTTGAACCCACTACCTCCAAATCAGCACACCAGATGTTTAAGAACGAGTGTTCCATTCGGCCATGCTGATGTTCATATACTTTGGTGAAGTTGGTCTTGCTTATATTATTTGTTGCATAGCTATTTAAGCTTTCCACAAAACATTTTCTGTCTTTCTCTGCCTCTCTTGCCAGGTTTTTTCCCAGATTAGGTTAATTTATTTATACCACTTCTTCTATTCATTTTCCCCATAAATATCATGTTTCTTTTCCTTATGGTTTTAAAGAGTGATCATGTAACTCATGCAGCATTCAGTAACTCAGTATTCTTCTTTGTTCACAATATTCTCAATATTCTTCTCAAAAACCACAGCTCAACAGCCTCAAGTTAATTCACCACAAAACTTAATGTCAACCAAAACTTACAATCAACAATAAAATGTCAAAAAATGTGAATACTTTTGGATGTTAAAAAGAAGTCTAAAAGATACTGGTTATAGAAAAGAATGCAGTGATTAAAAATTATTAACAGCAAACAAACAACAGTAAACATTTTGAGTGCATGTATCTTTCCTATGAAAACATATAGATATCAATTATGGACCATTTCACAATTACTAAAGAGGAAAATTGAGGTCTTTGAACTTAAACGCTACTGAAACATTTGTAGAATACCGTGAATCAAGAAGAATGAAAATGCTGACATTCTTCAAGATCTAAACAACAAAGAAAACTGGTTCATAAACAGCATCAAGTCTAAGAAACCGAAATACTTTAGCCATATTGAACATTAGAAAGAAGAGTTTTTCATGGTTCTTGCAAGAAGGGGCATGGGTCCACCAATACAAAGATGGACACAGTGCATGACAGACACACTGAGTATGGTAATGAAAGGAGCAGGGAAATAGCAGATGATCAAGAGCCTTTCCAGGATCCCATAATGAGAATGACGTTCTGCAAAGTACCTTCTAAATGATGATGATGATGATATATTCGAGAATGAAGACGTTTTTCTGACGAAGCCTGTAATCAACACAATAAAGACGAAAAACCCCCAAAAAGACATTAAATTTGTTACCTCTAAGATTTTGAGATAAAATCATCACACATTATAAAACATCCTAAACAATTTAACTGATTCAGTTCCGAAGGATGACTTATCACTGAATCTAGATTTTTTGCCGAAGGCTGATACATTACCATACTAAGGTTACTGCTTTATTTGGCCATGCCAATTCCTACTCCCAAGTCTCTCATCCTGGACAACAATGTGGATTCACCGACATCAAAGTCCTCTATTCTCGACATCTCTTTAAGGATGTTAATAACATCGGCGCAATCCATGGGCTGGCCACCTGCAGGGGATGCAGAGCCAGCCGGTTTATCAGCTCAGTCATTTCCCTCAACTCCTGCATGTCAAAGGATGAAGATGAAGGTAACCTTACAGACAACGGACTTCCGCAGTGAATCAGTCCACTATCTATGTACAGATCCTGCATCGACCCTCCGAATCATGCTCATTGAATCACTTATTACACACACGTTGGTAACTGGATTCTTGAATGGTTCAGCCTGCTGAACGGGCTGTAAATGCCCATGCACTTCTCTGCTTAACAACGGATCCATCTGTATAGATGAGCACTTCGGGATTATTTGAGTGTTCACTGATGAGCGCGTTGACCTCTGCATTGACAGCGGCAAGGTTCTGCTCTCTGCACCGTCTGTCAAGTGCGATAATGCAGGAGAAGGTGCACTGAAAAGCTGGAGACACAGGCACCCATTCCTTTCCGGGGTTGATACTGGTAGGACTGCAGACCTGTCTGATGACATCTTCCGCCCGACCAATCCATGATTTGCCCCTCTTTAGCCTGTCGCCATTTTTTTTGAATATATCTTCATGCAGAGGGTGCTGCTCATCTGCATTTATTTAAAGTTAAAAGAATGTACACAGATAAAACATGAACTTACTAAGTCCATCTTGATAATTTTATTAACTAGACAACTAATTTGATTCCCAGATGTTTTAGTATAGCCATTTTCCTATTTTTCTTTCTAATGTGTTTTTATTCATGTTTTCAAATCCCACTGGTGCAAATTACTTATTTATTTGTTTAAAGTGTTTTGCTTTTAAAGAAACATTAAATATTAATAGTTTAATTTACAGTTTAATGAAATCATTAATTACATCAGGTCACTAACATGCACTTACAAACAAATACTGGAACTTCAACAAATGTTTAATAGTAAATAAAAGTGACTTATCTTATCTTATCTCTTCTTGTTCTTCTAGTATGTTACGGTATCAAGGTGAAGTATAAACAGTGGGAGAGTGCCCGTTTATGGGCTTCATGTATCATGATTCCCATGGACTCTGCAATTCCCTCTGTCCATAATTTATGTAGTCAGCCTCTTCTTCTGCTTCCAGTTGCTCTGTAAATCATTGCTTGTTGTGCTATACTGTTAGTTGGTAGCCTAGTTTCATAGCAAACCGATTTGACTTGCTGCCTTCTAATAAAATCTAGCGCTGCTATAACCCACACTTTAGTCCTGATTTCTTCATTTCTGATTTTCTCTCTTCTTGATACATTGAGTATTCTTCTCAGGAATCTCATTTCTGTTGTAATTTTTCTTTTCACTTTTCTGTCATTGTCCAGATTTGGCATTGGTAGCATAGAGTTGGTAGGAAGATTGTGTTGTAGTGTTTTCTTAATAACCATTGATACATGTTTGTGATAAAAGCACCACATGTGCAATAAAAATAATGGAATAATCAGATCACAAAATAACAGGTAGACACACATAATTATATTCAATCATACAACAAATATGTGAAGAAACTTGCTGATGAGAATGATAATAGAAACATCAATAAAAAAAATACATTAGCAACAACGTGCACATTACAAAGTGTAAGCCATATTAAAATATTGATTACATACAAAAACAGATTAAAGACTTACAACACAGAGGCCTAATTGAATTTGTCAACATCTGTCCTAATTGGCAATGTGAAGATAGATGTAAATCAACTGAGACTAGGGAGAACTCACTCCCTGTTTGATCATTCTTGATGAAGTGAACAACCATATCTGGTATTGAATCTGGATTATCCACTTTATCTGAGCTGAAATATATTTAGAGAATCCACCTGCATTAAAACATACTATTTCAGCTTTTAAACATATTCTATGATTGCAAAGATCTTCACTATCAACATTTTTCACTATGCTAGATATACACTGTATAATTTGGTACGATTTTCAGTTAGAGTTAATGTAATTGTTGTTTACATAACGAACATTATTTATAAATAGCGTACATATTTTGTGCAGAAATTGTTTTAAACATTAAACAATAACTATGATAACCACTGCTGTATTCCTTTGACTTATTTAAAATCAGTCAATGCATCATTTGCTGGCTGGTTACAACATTAACATGTTCTAAACTTCCACACTGTCAGAGAATTCATGATAAAAGAAAGTAATGATGGCAAGACAAGGGAAAATCATAAGGTATGGATAGAAAATAATACAGTTATCTCGGCACAGTCATAACATATGATGGGAGATTCCTTGAAGAGATTAGAACAAAAATTGCCATTGCGAAGGTAGCCTTTTGCAAGATGAAAAACATACTGACCAATAAAAAGATATCAATTGAAACAAGAAAAAGAGTGTTGAAGTGCTACATAGAACCTATACTTCTGTATGGATGTGAAGCGTGGACAATAAGCAGTCAAGCTGAAAAACAGCTGATGGCTGTGGAAATGTGGTTTCTGAGGAAAATGCAAAGAATACCATGGACAGACAGAAAAACCAATGAACAAGTCCTTCAAGAAACAAATGAAGATCGTAATCTGATTAGAGACATTAGACGTAGACAGTCAACATTTGTTGGGCATGTTATGAGAAGAAATGAATTGGAGAACTTGGTGACGACTGGCAAGATCAAAGGGAAGAAACCAGGGGAAAGACCCAGAAGTAAATACCTGGATGGCTTGGCCACGTGGCATGGTTGAGACAGGAACACAGAGCTGATCCATGACTCTGATGATCAAGTGACATGGCAGTACATGACCGCCCACACTTATCGGCATGGCACATGATGGATGGATGGAGTATATTTAAACTATTATTATTAAGTAAATATATAAATACAAATATTGTGTGTATAATAGCAGCAAAATTGAATAAACAAACAATATATCCAAATCATTGTGGCATGAATGAATTGATAACATAAAATGCAAAGAAATAAACAAACAATAAGTATTTAACTCTCTGAGTCACAGAAGGTCTCAAAGCAGATGACCAAAGGGGCAATACAATTGTTTTCAGAGGTTAATTATGCTGTGGGAGTGGCCACAGAAGAAGTCAGATTTCTTTAATATACTGATCACATATAAAAAAGTAAGAGATCACCATATGATTTTGGGATTCATTCAGAAAAAGCCTATCGCACAGTACACACTGTTTGGGACTAAATGAGTTACATATCTAAACAAGTACTATATGCAAAAAACTTACAGATTTGAAGACAAAGTGAAGTTCACTGCAACTGTATACAGTGATTTTTCACTGCTTAGAGATCTTTTCTTTCTATAAACCTGATTATCACATTCTGTACTGAAGCCTTGGGTATGGTTGCAAAATGGATCTGTGCCACACAAATGCATTACACTGCCCAGTTGAAACAATACATGTGCCAGTTTTTCTTGAAGTTTGAGTTTTAATGTGATGTTGCAATCAAGTCCTTCAAAATAGATACCACCATATATCATGTATGTAGGTGGATAAGCACCTGAAATAAAACCAGATCATTAAAAAGATGTTCATATGCAATAGTGTTTTAGTTTTTTTTTTTTTTTTCTAAATTGAAACAGAAATACTGTTGATCCTTTGCTGCTGAGAACTTGCTACTGTGTCAGTCATAAGAACTTCCTATTAAAAAAGTTAGTTAGTTGCATATCCTTTACAGAACGTTGCAGTCAACACCAGCATTTTTTTCTATTGTGATCTCTTGACAAGATTACATTCAGTAGCCATTGCTTTCTGAGCAACTGGCACCCATATAATTTCATAAAAAACCAACACAACGCGGACTGCTGCCAAATTGTGCACAGCTGTGTTTTGAACATGGGTATGCAGGATCACGAATTGCCTCTGTAACCCCTTGGCCATGGAGCCAGCAAGAAGGACTTTCTATACAGTACAATAATCAGAAGCTAAGTTCAAAAGATATTAGCTTATAGAAAAAGGAAGACATTTGAACAAAAAAGTCTTTGTAGTTGAGAAGAAAAGAAGAAAAATGAAGAACATGTGGCATATTTACTCACAGAAATGAGTGAATACACAGGAAAAAGCAATAAATTAACAGATTCTGAGTACAAGAAGATCCCAGATATCCAAACATGGCAGACTTTAACAAATCACATAATTAAACCAACCAATAATAACTCAATATTCCTGTTCTTTTTATTTCGTCAGCTTGAAATTTATCAATATCTGCAATGTTGTCACTTGTTGTACACAGTGATCAACTGGGGTTAGAATTAAATTGTAAAAAGACTCAGGTTATGGTCGTTACTAGGAAGGAAGAAGTGCCACAATGTAATATACAAGTAAATGGAAATATTCTTCAACAAGTGAATCGGTACAATTATCTTGGAACAGTCATAACATCTGATGGGAGATGCCTTGAAGAGATTAGAACAAGAATCGCCATGGCGAAAGTAGCCTTTAGCAAGATGAAAAACATTCTGACCAATAAAAAGATGTCAATTGAAACGAGAAAAAAGAGTGTTGAGGGGATACATAGAGCCTGTTCTTTTGTATGGATGTGAAACTTGGACAATGGGCAGTCAAGCTGAAAAACATCTGATGGCTGCAGAAATGTGGTTTCTGAGGAAAATGCAAAGAATACCATGGACAGACAGAAAAACCAATGACCAAATACTACAGGAGACAAATGAACATCGTAAACTGATTAGAGAAATGTCAAAATTTTTTGGACATGTTATGAGAAGAAATGAATTGGAGAACTTGGTGACAACTGGCAAGATCGAGGGAAACAGACCAAGAGGCAGACCGAGAGGAAAATACCTGGATGGCTTGGCCACATGGCATGGATGAGACAGGAACACTGAGCTGATCCGCGACACTGGTGATCAAGTGAAATGGCGAGTCATGACCGCCCACGCTTTCCGGCATGGCACATGATTGATTGATTGTCACTTGTATGAACTTTACTGTTCTTTTTAGTTCACACGGTGGTCTATAGAGTTTATCTTCCACTGTTGAATCTCTAGGCCAGAAGGTTTTCCTAGAGATGTCATATTGTGGGCACTCTTGGAGTATGTGATCTGCTGTCTGTGGTACCAATCCACATGTGCACATGGCTGATTCACCAGTTTTGAATTGTGCAGACATGTGAGTGGATAATCTATTATGTACTGTTCTGGACTGTCAAAGTAACTGACAACGAATGCCTGAAAGAGGCTAATGAAACTAGAACATTATATACAACAATAAGAAAGAGACAAACTGCTTTTTTTGGTCATGTGATGAAAAGAGAGGCGTTGGAGAACATCGTGACAACTGGAAAGATCGAGGGGTAGAGAGGCATAGGCAGACCATGAGAAATGATGCTGGATGGATTGCGACGGTGGCATGGAGGAATATCAATGGAAGAGTTGATTCAGAAAACCAAAGACCGAGATCTGTGGAGAGTCATGAACGCCTACGCCAGTCGGCATGGCACTTTATGATGATGACTGTTCTGATGAGCAGAATAATAATTTGTTCTGGTATGTCCATAAAGGGGTAATCATCTAGAGCTGGTCTTGGTGGCTTTCTATAACTGCATATATGAACTCATGATGTGCCAGATAATAGCATTTCCATGTCAGTATTGGCATCATCCTGTCAAATACAGTTACTGGTTCCATCTAATGTTGGCAAAATGTTTGGTATTAATAAATTTATTGTGTGTGTTTCCACTATGACCTCTTCTCCATTGCTGATGTGCACTGTGAGGTTTATTTTTTTTCTGGGTAAGAAGTAGGGCTGCTTGCCTAAGTGTCTAAGTGTGTAGAATCATTATACAGCAGTTGGTCCAATGCAGAATTTTACTACAATAACTGTTTTTCAAAATGTCAATTTATCATAAGCCTGATGTGCCACCTCCGTTTCTGTCATGTGTAAATTATCTATCTTGTTTTGAATCCATCTACACTGTGGTTTTCCTTATCTCCACTTTCCCAATATACCTAAATAAATAATTATATTTCCCAGATATTCATGTCTTTTTTACATGCAAAAATATTTCATTTGTATAGGATGAAATTTAAATAAAACCATTTAAATAAAACCCCAAACCTGCTGGGGGTTGATTGGTCTTGAGATATGGTGTCCGCCTCGAGTGCTGGAGGTCCCAGATTCAAGCCATGGTGAGGGCCGGGATTTTTTCACGTGGACTTCCAGTAACAAAATTTCCCCTGGTCTCTGTAGTGAGATCACACGCCCGTGTGTAATGTTGCACATGTAAAAAATCCCTTGGCAGTTGGAAATCGAAAAAGAGTAGCCTAACGGCGCTGCCCCAGCAAAATTTTGAGTTAGAAATTTACCCAAAGTATTTTCAGTATCCTCACCGGTGCTACGGAGTTTGTGCACTGAGATGAGATTCTCCAGACTCAGGCTTGAGTTAGGAGTAGAACGGAGCACTTATGGGTTACACCTCTGTGCCGTGATGTTGATCCGTCGACTAAACTAAACTAAATTTAATTAAAACCAACCACACTTGTCAATTACAGTTTTATATTTCTTGCCTACACAGAGTTCTGTTTATAAGTACACATCTGGCAAACACTTCTAATATCTCCTCTTTCAGCGAACCTCTTACAAGGGAAAAGTTTCACGCTAAATTAGAGATCAGTGTGTCCAATTTGGGCAATGCTATGTATTATGGGTACAAGTGCCAACAGAGATCTGTAGGTCGTTTTCAGTTTGCATCCAGTTAGACAGAAAATGCAGACAAGAAAATCCAGCTGCTGTGGAGGCGGAAGTACAGGCTTTTGATCTTCAAGAACTCTTTAGAGGGTAATGCTGTCATTAACACAGCTGGTTCGGTCATTCGATGCTTGAGAAGTTCATCTGCTTTTATGGCTCAGGCAGGAGGGAGAATTGTGAAGAAAGATTCTGGTGCTTTTGCCTTGACCACAAGTAGTCTGACTATGGAAGCCATGGTAGTAAGTAAAGCAATAACATGGCTCGAGACACAGACCTTCACTTGGGCATACTTCCTTAGTGACTCAATGAGTATGGTCAGGAAGATAGAGGTGGGTTGGATCCGAAGACAGTGGTTGATGTCTCTGAGGCAGTCATGGCTGGCACAGATTAGTTTCATTTTCATGCCAGGGTATGCAGATGTACAAGGAAATGAACAGACTGATAGGCTTACAGGTAAGGCTACAGTGGAGGACCAAAAAGCCATGGACCAGACTGATATACTGAATTCTCTATGAGAAGTGAGTCATTTGCGAGAACCAAGTGATGACTGTGAATCTACAACCGTGGTCGGACTGTAAGAACAGCAAGTTAAAAGAGGTGTGGCCAGACAAGAACACTATGCAGGAAGCCAAAGAAGATTAATAAACCAACACAGAACTGGTGTCATGAGCCACTACACACTGTAAAATTTACTGAGGAGACTTATGGACTGAATGGTTCGATGTGCAATGAGAATGCTCTGTCGACTAACTAACTAAATAACTAACAATATTTACTTCATTTATAATTATTACTTTCTATCTTATCATTTATCAGTATTCTGTTTGACCCTTCTGAGTTATTAGGATATATATTATAAGTTTTTGTATTCACTTGGTATATAATTTTACACATATATTGTTTTAATATCTATACAGATTTGATCTAAGGTAATAATTCTGTCTACCCATTAGTATGTTTTCCCTATTAACATACCTTCATTTCTTTTCTACTGCAGTAGGATTTTTCATGTGTATCCCGCACACAATCTTCTGTTTTTCACCTTATCTGAGAAAGCTTGACATTCAATCTCACTACCAAAGAAATCAGAGGGTTGTGAAATGATTAAAAGTCAAAGGTTTTTGTAAAAATTCAAAGCCACATTGACTTCGCAGGGCCTGTCCGTCAACAAGTACCAGAAGAAATTAAACACACAGCAGCATTATTATAACTAAAGCAAAGATTACTTACGAGCACATAAAGGAAATATTAAAGGGTCCACAGTGGAGGGATCCCAAATTCCCTCATTTCCACAGCGATAAAATGGAGGGACAGGAGTTAGAAAATGAAAGTTATGTGTGCATGATGGGATACAATATCTCCCATGATCCCATTCTCCACAGACACGGGCCCCATTAGCAGGAGGAGGGGGATCCACACATTTAAACTCTGTAGAAAGAAAGAAAACGTTGTTATCACAGATGTGGTTTATGTTTATTTTCCTAATTTCAACTATTTTTATCTCTACAATAAATGTTCTTTTCTGAGTCAATGGTACATGGTCGATGTGAGACATATATAAGAATTAGAATTGTGATGGAAACAAAGACAGAGAAAACCAGAAATGTCCAACTTCAAAGAATTTATACCTTGATCTAGGGAATAGAAACCTCTGTAAGCAAATTTAGCCCATCACATTTATATGGTTCCGAAATATGGACAATTAATAAATGTCATGAAAACATTATGAGATGTGGTGGTATCAAAATATGAAAATAATCAGGTGGATTAAAAAAACGGACAACTGAACAAGTTCTAGAAAAAATGATATAGAAGATTTCTTGAAAGGAAGACTCATATGACTTAGTCATTCCCAACAAAATAATTCAACAGAAAAGAGTACTAGAGGGCAAAATACTGGGGAAAATAAACATATTTGGTTTTACATATAAATATAGTAAGGTTTATATATTACTAATGTAAGACATAATTTTGTAAAGTATCAAAACAATGTTTAGTTAGTTGCATATCCTTTACAGGACATAGCAGTCAACACGAGCATTTTTTGCTGTTGTGATCTCTTGGCAAGTTTACGTTCAGTAGTTTGCCTTTGCTTTCTGAATGACCGGAACCCATACCATTTCATAAAAAACCAACGTAAGGCAATCTGCTGCTAAACCACTCACAGGTGCAAAACAATATACTGAACCCTAATCTCACATTAGTGAAAATTATGTTGTAAAGATGTTATTTGCTTTTTTTAACTGCAACACTTTGCCATTAATATATAGCTTACTTCTAACATATATCTGAAAGCTGCATTCTGCGAAGTTGTCTTCAGCATCATATGCAACATATGACACCAGGTACTGCCCATAGGGAAATGTTTGACCTGGAGACATGTATATTTAATTTATAGAACATGTCATGAGTAATGATGTTAATAATCTGTATGTGTAATTAAAAATTTTATAAAGTAACTTCCTTCTTTAACCTTCTCTTTCTCCTTCTTCTTTTTCTGAATTAGACAAGAGATCATTGATATAGGGTGGACATGGAGGTAGCTGCAGAAGATGAGAACTTGGGGTGAGGTTGAGGGCATATGATCCAGGAATAACAGGAAGAAGAAGAGGAGTAGGAGGAGGAAGAAAGAGGAGAAGAAGAAGTGGGAGGAGGAGAAGAAGAAGTGGGAGGAGGAGAAGAAGAAGCAGAAGAAAAGGAAAAAGAAGAAGGAAGAAGAGGAGATGCAGCAGCAGAAGGAGGAGGAGCAGCAGCAGAAGTAGAAGCAAGAAGAGGAAGAGGAAAAGCAGAAGAAGGAGAAAAGGAAGAAGAAGGAAGAGAAGAGAGGAAAAGATGTAAAACATGTTATGAGTAATGAATGTAATAATCTGTATGTGTGATTATAAAATTACAAAGTAACTTCCTTCTTCCACCTTGCTTTTCTCCTTCTTGTTTTATCGGAATTAGACAGAGATCAATGATAAGTGGTGGGAATGCAGGTGCCTGCAGTAGATGGTAAAAGACATGAGGACTTGATTTGAGGTTGGGAGCATATTATCCATAGGGGGATAGCAAGAAATAAATGAAGAAGAGAGGAGGAAGTGGGAGAGGAATGAACAGAAAAAGCAGAAGGAGGAGGAGAAGAAGAAGCAGAAGACAAAGATGAAGAAGAAGGAAGAGGAGGCGCAGCAGCAGCTGCAGAAGAAGCAGTAAAAGAAGGAGGAGGAGGAAGAGCAGAAGAAGAAAACTAATATGTTTCCTTTTTATCTGTCTTTCATCAATATACCCTCAGCCAACTCAAACCAAGCCCTTTGTAAAATTGTTCATGACTGGCTGGATTTTACAGCTTCAGTTTTCTACAGGTTGAGGCAGCCAGTCTCGCACCAACCCTCCTTAATCACCTATTGTGACATGCATGGCAGGTTAAAGTGTTGCTATTCTTTGCTTCCCTTATGGCAACAATAACACATGGGCAGACTTTTGTTTATATATTCACAAAACCCTCGGTTGTCGTGGCCTGATCACAATATGAGTCATGCAGGTTTACAATTGAAATTATCAATGACAACATCGAAGTGAAAAGAAAAAGTGGACACGGACATAATAAACAACATAACTCTGAGATGCAAGGACACTGGCATTCAGACTTATGATGAGCTGAAAAAATGTGTTGAGAATAAAGGACATTAATTAGAGGGAACAAATCAAAATCAACAAAGGGTGAACTATTAGAAGAGCAATTAGCAATCAATGAACAAACAAATAACATGACAATGTAATTTGGTTTTCACAACATCATCATCACAGATGCAAGAGGTGATTGTACACACATGTACCTACAAATATGTAGCATATGCATAATGAAATATTTTTAGACAGAGTGATTGAGCCTGCAAGAAATGCAGTAAAATTAATTATCCAAACACTCAACAGCATTGGTTTTACACTGATGGACCCAAATTATCGTACTGAGCTAAAGTTACTGCCTATGTTTGTTTTCTGTTTGGTACCTTTCTGACATGATAAATAATGTGTTTAAATTGCATTAATGTATATTTCTGTTTTTTATTACTGCATATTCTTATTTTCCTTTTTATTTATATCATATGTGTCTTACTTTTTAAATAAAAAAGGTTAATTGCACGTCCTTAAAATGGACGTAGCAGTCAATCCCATCATTTTGTGTCTACTCATGATTCCTGTGCAAGTTTACATTCAGTAGTTTGCCATTGTTTTCTAAACGACCGGCACCATACCATTTCATTAAAAACCAACACAGCTGTGTTTCGAACTACTGTTTCTGATTATTATAATAGCAATTAAATTACACTATACTATTTGCTTGTTGTGGTTTAATAAAGTTCAATGATAATCTTCTTCTTCTGCATTCATCCGGAGTGTTTTTTCAGACATAATTGCATTGTGCCCGGTTATGCGCCCGTAGGCTGACACATCTGACTTCAGCGGGCGTTTGTTGACTGGGTTAGCCTTCCCGGGATTTATAATATTAATATTTGTGTCTGCTTATAAAATGTGCATGTAAACAAAACATTGAAGGTAATAATATGACAGACACTAACAAAGAATATGTAATGATATATTAGGCCACAGCATTATCATTTGGGTTGCCCACCTCTCTTCATTCCTTCTCTGAACATCTGTGAGTAAACAGATTCTTTCTCAGCTGCCATAAAAGTTTTTTTTATAAGCCATTATTACTAGTAACAGTCAGAAACATATGAATAAACAAAACTGTCACATTTAAAGCATAGGATACCTGGCCTGAAGTTCTGTTTCACTGTAACAATGCCGATGTTATCTGTAAATTCAGGCTCTGTCCATGTCACTGGAACCAAACTCTTCTCAATGGTTACTACAATAGTGCTTGGACAGGTCACAACTTCAGGAGGTACTTTGTCTACTTCTGGATTGTTGAAATAGAATAAAGTAACAAAGTACTTATTTCAAGTATACATCATTGTGAAATACACTTCCAAAATTCTAGATAATACTTCTTCTGTCATCAATTTCCTATTCTCAGCAGTCTGAACAAAGAGATGTGATCCTCCATAAATCTAGCAATCAAAAGTAGGTTGTTGTGGGTGCTCTCAAGTTTAGTCTTGTTTTGAAAGATCAAGCGACTAAAGAGAGGACATATTTGCAATATGTGTTCTGAGTCTCAGCCATCTTGGTTAGGGCACTGGACAGATTAGGCAGCTTTCACTTTGGAAGAATAGACTTTTAGTTTAGAATGTCCTATGGAAAGTCCACAAATGGTTGTTTGTTGTGTTCTGTCTAACGCTAGAAAGGGATCTTATGGGTAATTTAGTCAATTCTCTGGTTCCATGTGTTCTTTTACTTTCAAATAAATAATTAAAACATTATCTTATTTAAAATTATACAGTAAGTGAAACTGGCTACATATGAATTTATTTATATCCAATAACTGAAGTCAAAATTTTTTGTGATGAACACCTGCAAATGAATAGAGCGTTTCCAGCTGATGGAAAAGATAAAAACTTGTTGCAGGAAATCAGAACATTAGTATGAGATGCAATGGGGAGTAAGTCAGAGCTGCATTTCCTCCCCATATTCAACATAAGCAGAAAATGCAATGAGAAACATTGAGACTAGAGACATTCACAAATTGAGGAAATCCATTCTTAGAACAGAAATCGTCATAATCGACAACAATGTAAACTGTTCAAATGAAATCAGATGTAGATTTATTATGGTAATGCAGTATTAAGAATCAGTTATCGGTTATCAGTTATCAGTTGGGGTATCTTCATTCCACTCCGGACATGTCCATAGGTGCTCAGATCCTCCCCCCAGCATATGCATCAGCATCCGGTGGCTAATAGTGCAAGTTCTGTGTTGGTTGACGAGGCGCTTTGTTTTCCCGATGTACCTCTCGCGTCTGGCTGTGCCGATTCTTACTCCCAGGTCTTTCACCCTGGACAGCGATGTGGAATCACTGACGTCAAAGTCCTCTGTTCTCACCATATCTTTGAGGACGTTAATAACATCGGCATGATCCATGGGCTGGCCATCTACAGGGGGTGCAGAGCCAGCCAGTTTGTCAGCTCGTTCATTTCCCTCGACTCCCGCATGTCCCGGGATGAAGATGAAGGTGACTTTACAGACAACAGACTTCCGCAGTGACTCAGTCCACTGTCTACGTACAGATCCAGCTTCGACCTTCTGAATCATGCTCATTGAATCACTTAGTACACACACGTTGGTATAATGCTGTGATTCCAGCCATATGAAAGCCTGTGTAACTGCCATCACCTCCATCGTCATGCTGCTCGTGGTCATAGAGTGGGCACTTTCTCCTGCATTATCACACTCGACAGACGGTGCAGAGAGCAGAACCCTGCCGCTGTCAATGTAGAGGTTATCGCGCTCATCTGACAGATAGCCTCGAAGTGCTCATCTATACAGATGGATCTGTTGTAAAGCAGCAGAGAAGTGCGTGGGCATTTACAGCCCGTTCAGCGGGCCAAACCGTTCAAGTATTAAGAATATGTGGCACAACATTAACAAACAAAGTAAATTTTTTAAAATTTAGAACAGGTATCTTTACTTTGAATATATGTATATTATGAATATTCTGTTAATACGTCCGTCCCTCTGTCCCTCCCTCCCTTCCTCCCATACATACATACATCCTCCCTCCCTCCCATCCATCCATACATACATACATCCTCCCACCCATCCACACATACATACATTCTCCCTCCCTCCCATCCATCCATCCATACATACATACATCCTCCCTCCCTCCCATCCATCCATACATACATACATCCTCCCTCCCTCCCATCCATCCATACATACATACATCCTCCCTCCCTCCCATCCATCCATCCACACATACATCCTCCCTCTCTCCCATCCATCCATACATACATACATCATCCCTCCCATCCATCCATACATACATACATCCTCCCTCCCTCCCATCCATCCATACATACATACATCCTCCCTCCCTCCCATCCATCCATACATACGTACATCCTCCCTCCCTCCCATCCATCCATACATACATACATCCTCCCTCCCTCCCATCCATCCATACATACATACATCCTCCCTCCATCCCATCCATCCAAACAAACATACATCCTCCCTCCCTCCCATCCATCCATCCACACATACATCCTCCCTCTCTCCCATCCATCCATACATACATACATCCTCCCTCCCATCCATCCATACATACATACATCCTCCCTCCCTCCCATCCATCCATACATACATACATCCTCCCTCCCATCCATCCATACATACATACATCCTCCCTCCCTCCCATCCATCCATACATACATACATCCTCCCTCCCTCCCATCCATCCATACAACCATACATCCTCCCTCCCTCCCATCCATCCATACATACATACATCCTCCCTCCCATCCATCCATCCATCCATACATACATCCTCCCTCCCTCCCATCCATCCATCCATACATACATCCTCCCTCCCATCCATCCATCCATACATACATCCTCCCTCCCACCCATCCATCCGTCCATACATACATCCTCCCTCCCTCCCATCCATCCATCAATACATACATCCTCCCTCCCTCCCATCAATCCATCCATACATACATCCTTCCTCCCTCCCTCCCATCCATACATACATCCTCCCTCCCTCCCATCCATCCATCCATACATACATCCATCCATCCATACATACATCCTCCCTCCCATCCATCCATCCATCCATACATACATCCTCCCTCCCATCCATCCATTCATACATACATCCTCCCATCCATCCATCCATCCATACATCCTCCCTCCCATCCATCCATCCATCCATACATACATCCTCCCTCCCATCCATCCATCCATCCATACATACATACATCCTCCCTCCCTCCCATCCATCCATCCATCCATCCATACATACATCCTCCCTCCCATCCATCCATCCATACATACATCCTCCCTCCCATCCATCCATCCATCCATCCATCCATACATACATACATACAACATACATCCTCCCTCCCATCCATCCATCCATCCATACATACATCCTCCCTCCCATCCATCCATACAAACATACATCCTCCCTCCCTCCCATCCATCCTCCCTCCCATCCATCCATCCATACATACATCCTCCCTCCCTCCCATCCATCCATCCATACATACATCCTCCCTCCCTCCCATCCATCCATCCATACATCCTCCCTCCCTCCCATCCATCCATCCATACATACATCCTCCCTCCCTCCCATCCATCCATCCATATATAAATCCTCCCTCCCTCCCATCCATCCATCCATACATACATCCTCCCTCCCTCCCATCCATCCATCCATACATACATCCTCCCTCCCTCCCATCCATCCATCCATACATACATCCTCCCTCCCTCCCATCCATCCATACATACATCCTCCCTCCCTCCCATCCATCCATCCATACATACATCCTCCCTCCCTCCCTCCCATCCATCCATACATACATCCTCCCTCCCTCCCATCCATCCGTCCATACATACATCCTCCCTCCCTCCCATCCATCCATCAATACATACATCCTCCCTTCCTCCCATCCATCCATCCATACATACATCCTCCCTCCCTCCCTCCCATCCATACATACATCCTCCCTCCCTCCCTCCCATCCATCCATCCATACATACATCCTCCCTCCCTCCCTCCCATCCATACATACATCCTCCCTCCCATCCATCCATCCATCCATACATACATCCTCCCTCCCATCCATCAATCCATCCATACATACATCCTCCCTCCCATCCATCCATCCATCCATTCATACATACATCCTCCCTCCCATCCATCCATCCATCCATACATACATCCTCCCTCCCATCCATCCATCCATACATACATCCTCCCTCCCATCCATACATACATACATCCTCCCTCCCTCCCATCCATCCATCCATCCATCCATCCATCCATACATACATACATACATCCTCCCTCCCATCCATCCATACATCCTCCCTCCCATCCATCCATACATCCTCCCTCCCTCCCATCCATCCATACATACATCCATACCATACATCCATACCATACATCCATACCATACATCCATACCATACCATACAATACATACCATACCATACATACCATACCATACATACCATACATACAATACATACCATATCATGCATACCATACCATGCATACCATACCATACATACCATACCCCCCCCCCCCACCCACACACACACATCCTCCCTCCCATCCATCCATCCATCCATTAATACATACATCCTCCCTCCCATCCATACATCCTCCCTCCCATCCATCCATCCATACATCCTCCCTCCCATCCATCCATCCATCCATCCATCCTTACATTCCTCCCACCCATCCATCCATACATACATCCTCCCTCCCATCCATCCATCCATCCATCCATACATACATCCTCCCACCCATCCATCCATCCATCCATCCATCCATCCATACATACATCCTCCCACCCATCCATCCATACATACATCCTCCCACCCATCCATCCATACATACATCCTCCCACCCATCCATCCATACATACATCCTCCCACCCATCCATCCATCCATCCATACATACATCCTACCACCCATCCATCCATACATACATCCTCCCACCCATCCATCCATACATACATCCTCCCACCCATCCATCCATCCATCCATACATACATCCTCCCACCCATCCATCCATACATACATCCTCCCACCCATCCATCCATACATACATCCTCCCACCCATCCATCCATCCATCCTCCCATCCATCCATACATACACCCACCCACCCACCCATCCATCCATCCATCCATACATACATCCTCTCACCCATCCATCCATCCATCCATCCATCCATACACCCACCCACCCATCCATCCATACATACATCCTCCCATCCATCCATCCATACATACATCCTCCCACCCATCCATACATCCTCCCTCCCATCCATCCATCCATCCATCCATACATACATCCTCCCTCCCTCCCACCCATCCATCCATCCATCCATCCATCCATCCATACATCCTCCCACCCATCCATCCATACATACATCCTCCCTCCCATCCATCCATACATACATCCTCCCTCCCATCCATCCATCCATCCATCCATCCATCCATACATCCTCCCTCCCTCCCACCCATCCATACATACATCCTCCCTCCCATCCTCCCACCCATCCATCCATACATACATCCTCCCACCCATCCATCCATACATACATCCTCCCTCCCATCCATCTATCCATCCATCCATACATACATCCTCCCACCCATCTATCCATACATACATCCTCCCACCCATCCATCCATACATACATCCTCCCACCCATTCATCCATACATACATCCTCCCTCCCATCCATCCATCCATCCATCCATACATCCTCCCTCCCTCCCACCCATCCATCCATACATACATCCTCCCTCCAATCCATCCATCCATCCATCCATACATCCTCCCTCCCATCCATCCATCCATCCATACATATATCCTCCCTCAAATCCATCCATACATACATCCTCCCTCCCATCCATCCATCCATCCATACATATATCCTCCCTCCCATCCACCCTCCCTCCCATCCATCCATAATACATCCTCCCTCCCATCCATTCATCCATCCATCCATCCATACATACACCCTCCCTCCCATCCATCCTCCCTCCCATCCATCCATAAATACATCCTCCCCCCCCCCCATCCATCCATACATCCTCCCTCCCTCCCATCCATCCATCCATACATACCATATCATACATACCATACCATACCAATACCATACATACCACACCATACATACCATACCATACCATACCTATCATACCATACCATACCATACATACCATACCATACATACATACCATACCACACACATACATACATACATACACACACATACATACACCCTCCCTCCCAAACATACATACATACATCCTCCCTCCCTCCCATACATACATACATCCTCCCTCCCATACATACATACATACATCCTCCCTCCCATACATACATACATACATACATACATACATACATACATACATACATCCTCCCTCCCTCACACACACACACACACACACATACATACATACATACATAAATCCTCCCTCCCATACATACATACATCCTCCCTCCCATACATACATACATACATACACACATACATCCATCCTCCCTCCCTCCCTCCCTCCACCACACACACACTACCCACACACACTACCCACACACACTAGCCACACACACTAGCCAGACACACTAGCCACACACACTAGCCACACACACTAGCAACACAAACTAGCCACACACACTACCACACACACACTGCCACACACACACACTGCCACACACACACTACCACACACACACACCACACACACACCACATACCACACACACACCACACCACACACACCCCCACACACACCTCACACACCCACACCCCCCACACACACAACCCCACACACACCCCAACACACATCCCCACACACACACACCCACACACACCCCACACCCCCACCACACACCCCACACCCACACCCCCCCACACACCCCCACCCCCACACCCCACCCCCACACACCCCACCCCCACACCCCCCCCCACACACACCCCACCCCCACACACCACACACCCCACCCCCACACACCCCCACCCCCACACACGCCCCCCCCCCACACACACACACACCCCACCACACCCCCCACCACACACCCCCACACACCCACCCCACACTCCCCAACCACACACACCCATCCCCACCCCACCACACACACCCCACCCCCACACCCACACACACCTCCACCCACCACACCACCCACACAAACCCCACAAACACACACCCCACCCACACACACACACCCCACCCCACACAAACCCCCCACTCCCACCCCACCCCCACCCACCCCACACACACGCCCCCCCCCACACACACCCCAACACCCCCCCCCCAACCACACACCTTCCCCACACACGCCTTCCCCACACACACCTTCCCCCACACACACACCCCACACCCCCCTCACACACACCCCACACACACAAACCCCACACCCCACACACAAACACACCCCCACACACAAACACACCCCCACACACAAACACACCCCCACCCCCCACACACACACCCCCCACACACACACCCCCCCACACACACACCCTCACGCACACACCCCCCCTCACACCCCCCCTCACACCCCCCCCCCCACACACCCCCACACACCCCCCCCCCCCACACACCCCAGACAGTACAGTACAGACCAGTACAGACCAGACCAGTACAGACCAGACCAGTACAGACCAGACCAGTACAGACCAGACCAGTACAGACCAGACCAGTACAGACCAGACCAGACCAGCACAGACCAGACCAGCACAGACCAGACCAGCACAGACCAGACCAGTACAGACCAGACCAGTACAGACCAGACCACACACCCCACACACACACCCCCACACACACACTCCCAGCACACCCCCCCCACACACCCCCCCCACACACACACACACCACACACACACCCCCCACATACCCCCACACAACACCCACACCCACAAATACCCCACACACACATACCACACACACACCCCACACACACACCCCACACACACCCCACACACACAGCCCCCACACCCCCCCCCCCCACACCCCACACCACAAACCCCACACCAGACACACACACCCCACACCAGAAACACACACCCCACACACACACCCCACACCCCACACACAGCCCACACACACAACCCCCCCCCCCCCCCCCCCACACACACACAACCCCCCCCACACACACACACACACACACCACACACACACACACCACACACACACCACACACACCATACACACACACCACACACACACACACCCCACACACACACACACCACACCACACACACATTACACAACATACATTACATTACATACATACATCACACAGACAAACAGACCACACACATCACAGACAGACAGACCACACACATTACATTACACACACAGACAGTACAGTACAGTACAGACCAGTACAGTACAGACCAGTACAGTACAGACCAGACCAGTACAGACCAGACCAGTACAGACCAGACCAGTACAGACCAGACCAGACCAGTACAGACCAGACCAGACCAGTACAGACCAGACCAGTACAGACCAGACCAGACCAGTACAGACCAGACCAGTACAGACCAGACCAGTACAGACCAGACCAGTACAGACCAGGCAGGCAGGCAGGCAGGCAGACAGACAGACAGACAGACAGACAGACAGACAGACAGACAGACAGACAGACAGACAGACATAAATACATACATACATACATACAACCTCCCATCCCATCCTCCCTCTCATCCATCCATCCTCCCTCCCATCCATCCATCCTCCCCTCTTATCTATCCCTCCCTCCCATCCATCCTCTCCTCCCATCTTCCCTCCCATCCATCCATCCTCCCCTCCCATCCATCCATCCTCCCATCTTATCTATCCCTCCCTCCCATCCTCCCTCCCACCCATCCATCCTCCCCTCCCACCCATCCATCCTCCCCTCCCCCCTCCCACACATCCACCCACCCCTCCCATCCTCCCCTCCCATCCATCCACCCACCCCTCCCATACATCCACCCACCCCTCCCATACATCCACCCACTCCTCCCCTCCCATACATCCACCCACCCCTCCCATCCTCCCTCCCACCCCATACATCCACCCACCCATCCAATCCTCCCCTCCCATACGTCCACCCACCCCTCCCATCCTCCCCTCCCATACATCCACCCACCCCTCCCATACATCCACCCACCCCTCCCATCCTCCCCTCCCATACATCCACCACCCCTCCATCCCATTCTCCCCTCCCATACATCCACCCACCCCTCCCTCCCATCCTCCCCTCCCATACATCCACCCACCCCTCCCTCCCATCCTCCCCTCCCACACATCCACCCCTCCCTCCCTCCCATCGTCCCCTCCCACACATCCACCCACCCCTCCCTCCCATCCACCCACCCCTCCCACCCATCTACCCACCCCCCCCCCACCCACACACACACCCACATATGTATGTATGTATGTATATTCTTTCCATCCATTAAAGACATGAGAGATATGTTTAACTGTTATTTCTAAGGTTTCTGAAATGTTTAATTAATGCATATATGTACATTTACTGATAAACCTATTATTTACCTGTTAAAGAAGAGATTAAATTAATCTGATCACCAGATGAGGACACATTTTCTCCACACTGAGATGGCATGACAACATCACTTCCAAACAAATGGGCTTCAGCTGTCACCCAATCAAACACATCGCCTAGCTAGATAAAAATCAAAACACGTATTGACGGAGTATTTTATTTCATTGCATTGTATTTACACCAGTAATATTCTGTAAATATTTGCTGGGTTACAGTGTGGCCAAGAGGTTTAAAACGCATGTGCTTAAGCTTCCTGTGCACTGGTAGCAGGTTCATTTTACACACCAGTCAGCTGGACTTAAACACTGACTTCGCATTCAGAAAGCAATGGCAATCTACTGTGTGTAAAATTGTCTAGAAAACCAACCTTGAGTTGGTCACAACATCCTTGAAAGCATATGCAACATTTAAAATTAATATTGTGTTGACTTGCCTGTTTGTCTAAGCCTATTTTAGACAATTATTACATTCATACTGAGCTCTTGGCCGCAGTATTATAGTGGCTAAAACTACTGAGCTTTCAGAAGCCACAGTAACATAGTGACTAAACATACTGAACTCTCGACAGCAACAGTAACATAGTGACTAAACATACTGAGCTCTCGGCAACCCCAGTAACATTGTGGCTAAACATACTGAGTTCTTGGCAACCCCAGTAACATTGTGGCTAAACATACTGAGCTCTCGGCAGCCACAGTAACTTAGTGGCTAAAAATACTGAGCTCTTGGCAACCCCAGTAACATTGTGGCTAAACATACTGAGCTCTCGGCAGCCACAGTAACATAGTGACTAAACATACTGAACTCTCGACAGCAACAGTAACATATTGGCTAAACATACTGAGCTCTCGGCAACCCCAGTAACATTGTGGCTAAACATACTGAGTTCTTGGCAACCCCAGTAACATTGTGGCTAAACATACTGAGCTCTCGGCAGCCACAGTAACTTAGCGGCTAAAAATACTGAGCTCTTGGCAACCCCAGTAACATTGTGGCTAAACATACTGAGCTCTTGGCAACCCCAGTAACATTGTGGCTAAACATACTGAGCTCTCGGCAGCCACAGTAACTTAGTGGCTAAAAATACTGAGCTCTTGGCAACCCCAGTTACATTGTGGCTAAACATACTGGAGTGTCTAGTTGGTCGTGCGTCGAAGTACACTTGTTCCTGCAGCGAGGCGCTGTCGTCATTTGGAGGTGACAGGTTCGATACCGGTCGGTAACTATTATAGCTTTCAAATTTTATGTTGTCTAGTGCGTCTTCTAATCTCTATTTCCTTCTTCTTCCTCTGTGAGCGCCAAAAAATACTCTGTGTGGCTATTTTTTAATCGTCTTAGTGGCCTCAACGGTTCTCCCCATTTATTTCTCAGCAGCCATAGTAACATAGTGGCTAAACATACTTAACTCTCGGCAGCCACATTAGCATAGTGGCTAAATATACTGTGCTCTCGGCAGCCATGCCGGTCTCTCTGGCTGTGGGGTTACAACACTTTCTCTCTGTAATCCCGATTATCACGCAGTCTCGCAGCGGAGCGAGAACTGAGGTGGTTCGACCCCCGCTCGTGACTTGCGGATACTGAGCCGGCCGCTCAGAAAGCAATGGCAAACTACTGAGCGTAATCTTGCCAAGAGATCAACAGACAGCTGAAAGATGCTGCTGTTGACAGCTAAGTCCTGTAAAAGGATACGCAAAACATTCTCGGCAGCCATAGTAACATAGTGGCTAAATATGCCGAGCTCTTGGAGGCCACAGTAACATAGTGGCTAAACATACTGAGCTCTCGGCAACCCCAGTAACATTGTGACTAAACATACTGAGCTCTTTGCAACACCAGTAACATTGTGGCTAAACATACTGAGCTCTCAGCAACCCTAGTAACATGGTGGCTAAACATACTGAGCTCTCAGCAACCCCAGTAACATGGTAGCTAAACATACTGAGCTCTTGGCAACCCCAGTAACATTGTGGCTAAACATACTGAGCTCTCTGCAGCAACAGTAACATAGTGGCTAAACATACTGAGCTCTCAGAAACCCCAGTAACATTGTGGCTAAACATGCACTGCTGGTCCAGTGGGCATGGGTTCATATCCGCATCGGGGTGGATTTTAAAAATGGACTTAGGATCCAGGTTGATCCAAGCTAAACTGAATACCAGGGAACATCTTGGGAAGTAAATGCAGCCGGTGTGATACTGACCACATGACCCACTGAGTGCCGATTGGTCTATAAAAATATGATCTAGCACCATACGCCCTGCACATCATTAGGCGAGAAAGTGGTTCTTTATTTTGCTTACTGAGTGATAAAACCTCCGCCGCGGAGCAAATATGACAGGGGGGTTCTGATAATCAGAAGTAGTCCCCCTTCCCCGAATGTTTTGGCCCATTTATCTACTTAATATTCTCTAGGGGCGGGCCCGTTCTGGCTGTTAGCTGCTTGGCTGACAAGAAGGGAAGTACAATGTCTGGTCACAAGCCAAACTGTCGGATCACCTCAAGGTATTCCCCACCACAGCCCTTTAGATCCACGGTCAGCTCCCAGTCACCTGCACCATTGGAAACGGTTGGAAATGGCTATTCCTTGTCTCTGCATTGCTGCCTGGCTCGGATGAAGTAAATTCCCAGCAGCCTTGGCCTGGCCCCTCTGTTCGCCTGCATTCTGGCTATATCCACTATGGCTGCCAACTCATTAAGGACTTTGCTATGGCACCATGTTAATCGACCTTGGGTTAGGGTGACTTTACATGCAGACAATACATGCTCCGCTGTCTGGACCTTTTCACAAAGGGGACAGGATGGGTCGATGGCTTTCCCTCACTTGACCAAGCTGGCAGTTGATGGCAAGACATCGTAGAGGGATCGGATGATTAACTTAAGCACAGTGGTGCCATACACCATATTTCATTCCAGGTAAGGGATTTCTCCCTGGCCTAAGGGTTAACGTCTTTCTCTGTAATCCCGTATATTCTCGTGAGTAATGTAACCTGTGCGAGAATCGGTAGTGGTTCTCGCAACGTTGGTAACTTACGGGGTATGTGAGCCAGTCGCTTAGAAAGCAATGGCAAACTAGTGAGTGTAATCTTGCCTAGTACATCAACAGCAGCTGAAAAATGCTGATGTTGACTGCAATGTCCTGAAAGGGAAATGCAAATTTAAAAAAAGGACCTCTGCACTGTCCCTACCCATGACATCCACTGGCCCTGCTGTGCCTGTTGGGCAGCCAGACTCTCTCTTCATCCTCTCCCTTGCAGATCTCCTGAACCACCATGTCTCTGTGTTCCTTAGTCGCCCTAGACCACACCAGATCTCTGCCATGGTGCCCAAACCCCCTTGTCCGACTGGTTGTGGCCCATGACCTCCTTCAGCTGGAGTGCTGCCTGGGCATCTTCGACCACGCTGACGACTTTCCACCTCCTTCCTGTTCTCAGGGCGGGCTGTGAGGTACTGACTGTTTCATCTGGAGACTCGCGCAGCATCATCGCGAGTCTGGCTTTTCCAACTTTGAGTTCTTCCATGAGGGACCGGAACGGGAAGACGAGCTTACTGTGCTTACAATATAGTGTGACCGTTACATACTATACTGTGCTCTCCACCTTCATCTTATGGATATGTAATGTTATACTGTTGCTATTTCATGCTGACTTTGCAACACTGATCCCCTATAAAAGAATTCTTGATATATTGCTTAATCTTTCTTTGCAGTTCCCTAGGGTTGTCTTCCCTATGGTTATCTATCTTTAATAGTATCCACTGTCACAGGTTTAGTGCAGGAGGGTCACATATTCAAGCAGTTTTATCCTTTCATATATATATATATATATATATATATATATATATATATATATATATATATATATATATATGAATGGAAAATATATATATATATATATATATATATATATATATATATAGAGAGAGAGAGAGAGAGAGAGAGAGAGAGAGAGAGAGAGAGAGAGAGAGAGAGAGAGAGAGAGAGAGAGAGAGAGAGAGAGAGAGAGAGTGTATGTGCGCAAGTCTGTGAGTGTATGTGTGTGCATGTGTATGCATGTCTGTGTGCGTGTGCATGTGTGTGTGTGTGTGCATGTCTGCGTGCATGTGAGTGTGTGCATGCGGGGTGGGGTGGGGGGATTAGGACTAAGTGGAAATAATAAACAAATAAACTATATTTTATATATATATATATATATATATATATATATATATATATATATATATATATATATATATATATATACATACACACAAAAATGGAAATGTAAAGGTATAAAATAGCTGATAATGAACACTATGAGCAAATGCAAATGCTCATCTGAAATATTCAATGAGAATTGAAATGAAGCATTAATAACTTAATACATGATGATAAAGATATACAACTGAATATGCATATGCATGGTTCCACAACGTCTGTTTCTTAGTTGTCTTGTGACGTCTCTTGTCTCCTATAGTTTCCTTGTTCCCTCGTTCAATATCTACTTTGGTGCATCCTTAGGACAAATCCCTTTATCCTGTTTTCTTGTCCTGTGTTGGTGTACCCGCTATGTTTGCTATGTGGCAGAGGGTACCCTTCTGATCATCAGAAGCCCCCTGCTGTGTTTGCTCTGCAGCGGAGTTTTTACCACTATAAATAAATGTAGGCTAACAATAATATGAAGAGGGACACAAAGAGGTAAAGAGAAAAGAAGCTGCTGTGCTGACAAAATTGTTATGAAAAGAAACGTACCCATGGGTAGGTAAAACTGGTGATCTAGAATGGAAAATGTATGGAGAAAGTAAACCTTATAAAAATGCATGCTAAATTTGGATGCACTAATCTCTAATCTAGAAATGTGCATAACGAGTTCTGACACTCTCCTCAAGAAAGGATTCAACAAAAAGATACTAAAAGCTGAAATATGGTTTCATTAATTGCACACTCACCATATGGATATCACAGCTCTGTGACATGTTTTGGATGTCCTCTTTTTCTAAAGCAAAGCTATAAATGTTGACACCATGTATGTAACCTTTGAACCATTCATTAGTGTCCTTGTTGCTCGCAGGCTGTCCCAGTGTTAGTTTCAGACTAATAGGTGGAAATATTCAAACAAATTGAGTGTGCACGCATGAAAAATAGGATATTACAATTTCAAAATAAAAGTATTACAAGAAATATATGTAAAGATGGCACTTAAATCAATCGAATATTAGGCACTATCTTAGGAGTGTTATGTGTTAAGGTAAACAAAGTTTTCTCTGAGGTAAAAAACTGAGGTGTAAATTCATTATTTAAAATAAAAACCAGAACCAATTGGTGAATTTAATTATGATATTTGAAATCAGCATGTCAAATTCAATAAGAAATGGTGAATTTAAATTGTGTAAACAAATAACTTTTGAAAATGTGTTGACTAATGTAAGAAAACAAAATATTAAACAATTTTGGTTGCCAAGAATTGTTTTGCTATGGGTCTGTGATGTAATAGCGCCATCCCATTTTATAAGCCTGAATGCACTGGGGAATAGGTGGCCAATCTTTCCGTAATTTAGCAGGTAATGGATGAGTCCAGGCTTTGAACCCTCATCCGACCATGCTCATGACTTTATCAGTACAGTTGCTCAGTAACTTAACTAATGTGTTCACTCAAAATACAAAGCTTAGCTGTTAGCGTGTATTCTTTCACAACTTTCATGCTGATGTAAGGTTCTCTACCTATTTCCAAGTATCCATTTGCTTGTCTGGCCCTGCATCAAATTCTCCCCATTTCTGTAGATCAGCCAGTGAGATGTTGACATCACCACACACACATGCTGCCATAACCCGTCATTGCTATTGAGATTAATCTCTTCTGAGGCAAAAACTGGAGCTGTTGCATGAAAGCCACTCAGAGTCAAGAAGATGTTATGCCTGCAAAGTATGTATTTCACAAGTAACATCAGATTAATAATTGTAATAATAAAATGGTGCTTCCTTTTATTAAGAAGCACTAGATTATTAAACTGGAGCCACAGTAGTGTGGTGGCAACATGCTTTCCAGTTCTCCTGGTAGTTGTTGGGTGCAAATCTTTATTGAGGCGGGTTTTCTTAAACTTGATGCCAGTAAATGTTCTAGGAAGTAAAAGTGGCTGGCATATTATTATCCACATCTCATAATATTATCCACATCTCCCATCTCGTGCCAAATGGTCTATAGAAATATAGGGCTAGCACCATATACCCAATGTGCCTCAAAGCATGAAAAAAGATCCTTTACCTGACATTAAATTACGGACAAATCATATTTATTAATTATATGAATAATAAAGCAATGGATAACTATTATATTCCATGCAGGACAGCATACACGAGCATATTAGCGCACAGTAATTCGTGCTCTTAATAAAGTCAACTGCTAATTGTCTTCAATGCCACTCAGCCAACCATTTAGCATGTTTTCCCTTTGTCTCTAGCATTCTCAATCTTCCCTATTGTCATCAGATTCTTGAGACTTTCCTTTCTCATAATGTGACCATAAATGATCAATGTCTTGCTCTGGTACTACTCTGGTGACATTCTGGTGGCAGCATTATTTACAGTGTGCCTGAGCGGGCTGTTGTTTGTCGAGACTCCTGTCTTTTCCACTTTTCACAAGAGGCAGTAAGGAACATTTTATGTGACATTCACTGGCACTTAGAAGTTTAGGTAATATGTAATATTCTGAAGCTTATTTTCTGTTATCTAATATATGCGACTTTCCTGTGACAACATATTGATTTAGTCTTGGACCATTTTACAATTAGTGTAATGAAGAAAATTGAGGTCTTTGAACTTAAAGTTCAAGATATTTATAGAATATGATGGACCAAGAAGAAGAAAACTACTGATATTCTACAAGATATAAAGATAGAAGAAATATGGATCATCAACAACAACATGTCTTGAAAATTGGAACAGTTTGACCATATTAAATGCCAGTTTTTTTTTTTTGTTTTTTTTTTTAAATATGGAAGGTATGGATTCTGGAAGAGACTGAGGTCAACCAGCACAAATATGGACGCAGGATATTGCAGACACTTTAGTCATGATGATCCATGTGGCAGGAGAAATAGCAAGAGACCCTTAGATTCCTCATGGGAACAGTGAGTGAAGATACTTTGAGATGGCTGCTACATTTGAGGACTGATGTGCAGGGATATTGATCATTTTAACATAACACTCTGTGGGCTTTGGAATCTGTTGGCAAAGAATCACCTAAAACCTATAGAGGAAACATGACAAACCGAAGCTTAATCTTGGCCAGTCAGTATGTGCTGTGCTGAATCATGGCCTGGTTACATCCTAATATGCCTGACCACAGATGTTCCGGTACCAGTTTGACACCCCTGACTGGTTTCAGAATCTAGAGAGAGGAAGAAGAGCTCTACAACACACACCGTGAAGATATTACTTCAGTACTGGGTCTGTAGGAATGCCTCTACATCAACCTCATTGAGTTAGATGCAAGCACATTTAAGGGTTCAGACAACATGAACATCATGAATTGGACTATAGTGTTACAACTTTATCTTCCAGTGGTTTCACCAACCAAACAACCAACATGTCTCGGGTAGAAGAAGCAATTTCCTGATATCTATAAGATAATGAAGTCTATTGAGGACTATAAACTGTTCCTGCTCTAACACTGCAAAGTTCATAGCAATTGTTCATTATGATATTAGATGACATCTAGTCCACAGAGCTCATGAGTTATCTTCAGAAGACCAGTGTCCTGCTTATCTACTAGAAAGAAACATCTTTGCTTTCATCTGATTCCATCACTTCATAGAAGAATGAACAATTCAATATTACAACAACAAGAACATCACCTACTTATAGTTTTGGAAAGATATCCCTTCAAATTCTTGCATCTAGGTATATGTCAAAATGCTGTTACTGTATATGTCTCACAGTATTTTGTTTAAGATGATGATGTGAACTCATTATGTATATACTGTGATGTCGGTTCCTAGATCAATCAATCAATCAATCAATATGTATATACTAATCATACAGACAACACATAGTCTCACCCATCTTCAGATGCCAGAACCAGATATGTCCCATGTGAATCTGGCTGGTTAAACTTGACCCATAAACACAAGCTTAACTCACTGAGATTCCCTGAATGTATGACTGGGGGTTGACTTTTTGCAGACTGGTCTCCAAGGAAGTGAAGATCAAAGTTGGCAGTCTTCTCTGTTTATTAGTCACATTAATAAACATTTGAATTAAAGTAATATCCTGTTCAACCCTTTGAATTATAACTGGTATATACAGTGTCTATTGTTATTTCCTTAATTCACATAATAAACATTTGTTTCTTTAACATAAATGTGCTGGTTACTTATTTATCAACTCTTTGATAATGACATTATTATGCCTTTTTACAGCACAGTGTAACAAACTATCATCTGTCAAGACGGAAAGGTGCCAATTCAAATGATAATGACATATTATTTTTTGTTTAAAACATTCTTCTTTTTCTATTATTTGTAATTAAGTAAAAAGAGCAAATATAAAAGACAGCTTGGTAGCTTGTCAGAAACAACAAATCAATTCATCATTTAAACCAGTATTTATTACTAGAAAAATAGACAATGTGATTAGCTCAAGTTTTTTCTTTTATCAGTTTTTTAAAAGTATTTAGGTGATGAGGGAGAGGTAACATGACAGATCAGGATACAGAAAACAGCAGAGGAAGAAAATATTGTTTCAGAATGAGAGATAAAACATTAAAAATGCCAAGCAATTATTTTGACATACTTTTTCCACAGTCTGGTCCTGTGAAGTGCTGAGTGCAAATACAGAGAACTTTCCCATCAATTTCCTGGCATGTCGCGTTATTTAGACAAGTAACGTTATCCTGACATGCGTCTACCGTCTCCTCACATACAGCACCAGAATAGCCTTTTGGACAGATGCAGCAAAACCCGGCTATTTGATCAACACATTTGCCTTGGTGCTGGCAAGGATTTTGGCTACATTCATCAATATCAGTTTCACACTGTTTGCCTGTAAATCCTTGAAAAAAGAAGAATGCAAGACTAAGCTACTATACTCAACAAAATAAACAACTACTGGAAATAAAAAAATAATTGGACAATAAAGTGACAATAGTATTATATGGCCTTAGGAAGTGAATAATTATATGGAGCAAATTACATTGTAATACCAACAATCTTTTGCTTCTTCCTTCTTCTTTCTCCTTCTCTCTCCTTTTTTAACTTTTTCTTTCTCATCATCATCATCTTCATCCTTCTCCTCCTCTTGCTGCTGCTGCTGCTGCTTCTTCTTTTTTTTTTCTTCTTCAAGTTTTACTTCTTCTTTCTCTTGCTTAATTGTCTAGTATGGGACACACATTGGCAATCATAACTCTACCACCTTCTCTGTTATGATATTTTAATTAAGCTCATGTTGCTAATTTTATTGTTTGCTGTCCAGCTAATTTTTCCACAAATATGTGACCAATTGGGGAAGTTAAAAACACCTACAAAAAGAAGATTAGAGAAATGTTAGAAATAGAGAAACTGGGACATTTCAGTTTGTGTTAAAAAAGTGTTGAAATAAGCCACATGTAAGAAAAAGCTTTTCTTCACAGAATCTGGCATGGAAACACCAGACATGGCTCACTGGAAGGGTTCAAGAGAAATCAGAGATAATATATTTTCAGTAGGAAAGCACATCTAGAAATATCATTGCAAAATAGTATTTCTTTTGTGTGCATGTGTCAGCCTGATGAAGGGAGCATGAATGTCCTCAAAATACAGCTAACATTACATTGTATTGTGAATCAATAGGCTAGAAATGTTGTGTATACTTGTCATGGAATAAATGTGGGACTGAATGGGTCAGAAATCTCCTGTCCAAATACAACGGAACAGAGACTAAACTTGCATAGTCAACAAAATGGGAAAACGTCTGACAAAAGTTAAATAAGCATGTAAAAGAAGAAAATAAGTGGAAAATAGCTTGCTGACAAATCTGAAAGCAAATTATATGACAAATAAATATCTCAAATATAACCTTAAATGAACAGGTTTAAAAGGACAGATTTAAATAAAGTGGAAAACAAAACATAATCATCATCATCATGAAGCAGGTCCTTTGCAGAATGTCATTCTCATCGCAGCCTGTCAAAAAGTGTCCCTGTCTCTGGCCATTCCTCCTGCCGGCTGCACCCACATGATCAAGGTGTCTGCCATGTTGTGTGTCCATCTTCATGCTGGTCAACCTTTGCCACTTCTTCCAGGAACCATGCCTTCCATGTCACAGTTCTTTCTTATATGACGAAGAATACAGAGCTAAATTGTACTTTAAATTCTTGAAACAGCTCATCTTTTTCTTCTTTTACAATTTAACTGGCTGGCTCCATGGCAAAAGGGTTACAGATGCAGTTTGTAATCCCACATATCACATTGGAAACACAGCTGCAGCCAATTTGGGAGCAGACTGGCATGCATTGATTTTCATACACCGGTATGAGTGCTGGGTGTTCAGAAAGCAATGGCAAACACAGAACATAATCTTGTCAAGAAATCACAAACAGCCAAAAATTGCTGGGTTTGACTGAAGTCCTGTAAAGGATATGCAACTAACTTTTAACCATTACCATTTAACTCCATACTGAGCAAGAGTACATAACATCTCTCACCATGTTCTCTAATCCATTGTTACTTTTTCAAGCTCTTTTTGTCTTTCCAATATTATTTGATCAAATGAGTTCCCTTCAGCATGAATTTAGTGGTCTTCTTACAGACAAGAGCCTGAATAATATGCTTAAGTTTTCTTTGTAAACATTTGCTCATTATTGGTTGCATAACATGACTGGAGTTTCAGTAAAATATGCAAAGCCAGTCCCACATCTACTGCTCTCTTTCCCTTAATGATATACTTGACATAGCTGATATAAGTTTTTTTAATTTTTTGATTCAACATTATAATATAATAATCATGTGCCATGCTGATAATCATGGGAGGTCATGGTTCACCATCTCACACAATCACCAGAGTTTTGGACCAGGCCCATGTTCTTGCCATGATTATATCATTGTGGCCAATCCATTTAGGTTTTAATTTCTCTACCATCCCCTTGTTATTTTCCCATAAAAATGTGCCAGTTATCACTAATTTTCAAGTTTGTTTATCCTCATAATGTGACCAAATATCAAGTCTGTCTATGTCTAATTCCTCAAATTAATCAGTTTATGAATGTTATTTGCTCCCAGGAGTCTGTTTTTCTGTCCATCCATGATATTCTTTGGATTTTCATTAAAAACCACATTTCCCCTGCATAAACCACAGTTTTGAAAATAGGATACATTTGTTGACTTTACTAGTGACATTGAAGAACACAGAATATCTTGTCATGTTACCTGCAGTGCAGTCACACTTGAAGTCACCTTCTAGCTGTGTACAACTGGAGTTGTGCTGGCAAGGATGACTGAGACATTCATCAATGTTTACCTCACACAGTTCACCTGCAAATCCTCTAAGGCAACTGTAAACAATAACACTTATTAAATAACATAAGTTTCAATATAGAAGCATATAACACATTGGTGTCTAGCTTAGATCCACTATGTTGTATGAAATGTATGAACATTTTTGTATTTATTAGCTTTTACTTCTAAGATTGTTATTAATAATAATCTTCATCTTAGAAGGAAAAGCTGATAAACACAAAAATTGTCATACATTTCATACAACATGTTGGCGCTGTGGCAAAAGGGGTTTGGATGCAATTCGCAATCCCACATACTGTGTTCAAAATACAGCTGCATGCGATTTGGCAGCAGACTGTCTTGCATTGGTTTGCATACATTGCAATGAATGCTGGTCATTTAGAAAGCAAAGGCAAACTACTAAAGTACACTTGCCAAGAAATCACAAACAGCCAAAGAAAATGCTGGGGTTGACTTAATGTACTGTAAATTTATGCAACAAACTATTTTTTAACTTCTAAAATAATGAACATTTTATTATCCTATTTTTCCTAATTAAATAATATGACATTTTTATGATTTAAGGAATCAAGCTATTGAGATGTTAATCTTATATACAACAATAAAAAATTTAAGTGAGCAGTGATGCTTTTGTGTGCAGACCAGGAAAAAGTTCCTTGATCTCTGGCCATGTCTCCTGCATCAGTCACCTATATGTCCAGGTTGTCTACAGTGTACTGTGTTCATCTTCATACTGGTTGACTCCAACCTCTTCTACCAGGAACAATTCCTTCTATCACTGTTTTTTCCAAGCCATTGTGGCGTTAAATATCAGCCTCCATTATAAGTTTCTTAAGTTACATAATGTGGTATTTTCCCCTGCCATATTCTACTTCACAACACAAACAATTAAGCATATTTTCAACCAACCATGAACTGGCCTACAAAGGACTTTGCATGTAAGGTTGTGGGCCAATAATCCATTACAAATTAATGCATTTCCCCATCTGTATTTCCTGCATTTGTGTCCATTTTATTTATGGCTATTATTGTTGGCTCACCTGGCCATTTGGACACTGTTCTTTACCTCTCCTTTCACTTTGCTATGGCTATATGTGGGGTTATGTGGTGCGTACACACGCACGCACACACACCCTTCATCTCCCCTATACAATCGTTGAATACTTTGTTCCAATTCAGCATGTATGTCTCGCATGTTCTGTTCTATCTTCTTATAAAGTGTGTGCTACACACATGTCGAGTCCATAACAAGCCAGCCTGTCATTACAGATAAGTAGCCTTTATATACATATTTATGTAGGATTTTTTCACATAGTTGTATCAAAGTAAGTTTGTTGTTAGTGTGCTGATGAAGGCTTTAGCTGCAACATTCATTTTGTCACTTATGATTGTGTCCTAGTAAAGCTTACCGATTCTACTTCTCATATTTATTGATTCATTCATTGTATAATTCATTAGGAGTCTTAAAGGCAAAAGAAGAAGAATTAAGAAGACTGGTACTATGATCACTTGTGATTGACACATGTATATAGGTTCTAACACACAGAGAAAAAACATAACCCTTTTTTTTACCTTACCTGCAAAAGAAAGCATTTACTCCATCTTGACAATGACCTCTATTCAAACATGGATTGGATTCACAGTCATTTATATTTACTTCACACAAAGAACCAGTAAATCCAAGATGACAAAGGCATGAAAAACTGGCGTTTCCCTCCACGCAACTTCCTGAGTTTTGACATGGGTTTGACTTGCATGAGTTTAAAGAAATCTAAATAACAGGAAAAGAATATTCAGTATATTATTGTTGTTTGATGAAGTTGGATGAAGAATGACTTGTGCATTGTGAATTGAATTAAAGTGAGGAAGAGTTGCACAATTTGTCGACCACACTCTCTTCCTAAGTCCATCTGAATCCAATGGCAAGACAAGTCAAAATGATTGGAGATGAATACAGGTGCAGTGGATAACCAGGGTGCTCTACGTGCCTTGCCGTGCTCATTACGTTCCACGCTTTGCAGGTAAACGTTGTCTTGCCTGTTGAATCATCAATGATTTCTTCTACACAGTCTGTCGAATCCTGTCTTCACATGCTGGGTAATATATTATTAATGGTATGTGTAAAGACACACAGAGAAACAGGCAAGCAGACAGAGACACATACACAGACAGATTGTAGTTTTATAATGGAGAATAAGAAAATATAGTAAAGTATGTGAATACAATGTGTGATGAAAACGAATGTGGCTTTCACATAACCACAAATGCAAAATATCATAGCAACATGAACCTATGGCATAACTGTGGTTAGCATGTTTGCTTATCAACATTACAGTCAGGAGTCAAAATTGCCAGTTGTTGCAGTATTTAATGTTTTCCCACCAATATAACTCTGAGAGCAACCAAACCATGTAAACATTGATAACATCCAGAATGTTCTAGGAAGGAGAGGTGACAAGGAAATTAGTTGGCCATGCCTCCTTTTCATAGACTAATCTAGTATAGGTAACAATTCTTTTATTATCTGCTATATTATTGTCTTTTTATCTTTTTAGCATTTTTGACCATTGCAGACTGGAGGACCTATTAGTTGAGAACTACCTTCTTTGGTTTCAAGTAATGCATCATGTGTGATTACCTAACAGCTCTGTGCAATGTGTTATTATATCTTTTACATTTGGTATAAGCATACTAAAGACATCTGACTAGATATTTTAACATGCTCCACAGTGTGTGTTGGTTCTATGAAAATAGTACACCCATCATTTTTTTCATTGTAATTATTTAACTGTAAATATGTAATAATATCATTTGGGACAAAAAAGCATTCAGGTCAGCTGGTCTTTGTTGTTGACACTTCAACTTTGTTATTGAGCAAGTCTTGTTTCTTTCTTTGAATTTTTTAAATGTCAAACCTCCAATACATAATAATAAGCTCTAAACACTATTGAGGAAGCTACTCCCCACATTCGCCTCATGCACCCACACATGCATGCACATCCACCCGTTAATTACACATACCAAGCATGTGGGTCCAGTGAACATTGGTGGACAGATGCATGTAAAAGTATCATCACTATTGTTACATGCTGCTCCATTAAAGCATGGCTGTCTGCTACAAGGATCCATCTTTTCATCACACAGATCACCTAAGCTCACACAAAAAAGGGACACTTGAAATGTGTATACAATTCTTAAGAGTTAAAAGACATGTATGCAACTGAACTAGCTAAAACATCCAAACCAATTATTAATTGGTTAAAGCAAAATTAGCAGTAATGTTTGTATAACAATCAGGACATTAAGCTGCCAATGGCATGTGCTTAGTTAAATGAGGGTTTTACGCCAGCACTCATTGTTCGCTACAGGAGGGAAATACAGGTCACCTATTTCTCCATGAAACCGGTCTGTGTGGCTAAGGGCTTGCGAACGCGGTTTGTGATCCCGTATACCCGGGTTCGAAACGCAGTGGTGCTGGTTTTTTCGAAAAATGTATAGGAGCTGGTCGTTCAGAAAGCAATGGCAAACTACTGAACGTAAAATTTGCCCAGGAATCACGAACAGCGAAAATGCTGGGGTTGACTGCTACGTCCTGTGAAGGACATGCAACTTAATTTATTTTATTATTTCTCCATGTACTCATGCCTATAGAAATGTGGTAGTCTTAACACTTCACATACACAGACACACAATTTCCTGCTACTGGACTTTACATTTTTAAAACAATTTGATAGAAGCAAAGAAACAATTTGGATATAATGGGTTAATGTAATAACTGCCAGGATTGAAGGAATTCAGAAAAACATATAATGCTTGGAGCAACTAAGAAACATACAAGTTGGTCGGCAAGCAGTGAGTTAATGTTTCTAACACAGAATTGAGCCACCACTTTTTAAGAAGCCAGAATCTTCCATACCCTCCCCCCCCCCCCACACACTCTCTCTCCCACCCCCTGTGAATCTTCCTCCTCCTTTCTTCTTCTTCTTCTTCTTCTTCTTCTTCTTCTTCTTCTTCTTCTTCTTCTTCTTCAAATACCTTCAGATGTCAATAAAAATAAATCCTGATCACATATATTAACTTCAATTCCACTCAAGAGAAGAAAAAGTAGAAAAAAATCAACATAATGAATCCAAAGAAGGCAGCAGTCAACTTGAGCTTGTTGATGTCTCCATAGAAATACCAGGTTCAATACATATCCAACATTTATTGTTTCTATAACAATTTATTTTTCATTGAGAGATCACCAACAGCAACACAACTTTATGTAGTCTGCTTACTATGGTTTGCAGAACAAAGCAGGGATCTTGTTGTTTCTTTATCTTATGATGAGATCTCAGGAATAACAATATGGTTGCACTAAAAATTTGTAAATAATCACTTAAAAACGTAAGTACCTTTCCAACCAGGCAGACAATGACACTTGAAGCCTGAGATACCATCCTCACAGACTGAACTTCCCAGCATGCTACAGGGCATTTCCTGGCAAAAGTCAATGTCTACCTCACATCTTTCTCCTGTGTAGCCTTAGGAAGATATTGATTTTCAGTGTTCATATATAATATCTCTCCTGCACAATTCTCATTCATTACTTATTTATCTGATATTGTTTCTGACTATATGAGAGGAATAATGTTACATCCATTGTGTTGACTTACATTTCTGTACAATTTAAGTTTTGTGTTCATCACATATCGTTAGCTATATTATAAATAGAAAATATTTGAAGCTTTTATACAATTACATAATTTAAAGTATGTGATAGGCATTTAATGCTCAAGTGGCAAAACACTCTTTTGCTTTACAATTATCATTGTTAAGCTAATTTCAGCCTGAAAATATCTTTCCACGCGTCTCTGTCTTGTGCTGATTGATACATTCAACTTTACCTGATATATAAATGCTGTCTATTGGTTGACCTCTATCTTTCTTACCCAGTATTTTGTTTTCTAGTAATCTCTTTGGTGTTTCTTCATGTTTTATAATGTGACCAAGCCACTGACTGTGTATTGTTTTAAGAAGGTTTATTTATTCTATGATATTTTCCTTAACTTTTTAGTGTGAACTTTTTCAATACGACATCCGATATTTATTGTTTCTATAACAATTTATTTTTCATTGAGAGATCACCAACTGCAACACAACTTTATGTAGGCTGCTTACTATGGTTAGCAGAACAAAATTTTCATTCTTTTCATTCTTCTCTTTTCATTCTTTGGTAACATTACATTTTGAATGCCTGCAAATGTGTCTTCTCTCTTTCATGCATGGTCTGTGTTTTAAAACCGTATAAAGTGACTGTTTGAATTTACATACAGAGGAATATTTTTGTTAATTCAAGTTGTATATATAACTTTTACGTCAGGAGTATTTCTATTGTTTTAAATGTCCTTTTAGCCATTTCAATTCTTAAACCTTTTCCATAATCCAGGGTGGATTAGGTAAGTCAGTAAAGTAAGGTTTTACACAAAGAGAGGAGTATTGGATATATGATAAGTGAGTAAAGTAAGTGTTTACACAAAGAGAGGTGTATTGGGTATATGGTGAGTAAAGTAAGTGTTTACACAAAGAGAGGAGTATTGGGCATATGATAAGTGAGTAAAGTAAGTGTTTACACAAAGAGAGGTGTATTGGGTATATGGTGAGTAAAGTAAGTGTTTACACAAAGAGAGGTGTATTGGGTATATGATAAGTGAGTAAAGTAAGTTTTTACACAAAGAGAGGTGTATTGGGTATATGATAACTGAGTAAAGTAAGTTTTTACACAAAGAGAGATGTATTGGGTATATGATAAATGAGTAAAGTAAGTTTTTACACAAAGAGAGGTGCATTGGGTATATGATAAGTGAGTAAAGTAAGTTTTTACACAAAGAGAGGTATATTGGGTATATAATACATGAGTAAAGTAAGTTTTTACACAAAGAGAGATGTATTGGGTATATGATAACTGAGTAAAATATATGAGGATGGAGTGACGAAACACTCTCTTCTTCCTGCTAGTGGAGTGGTAAATTAGTCTATTATATGAGGATGGAGTGACAAAACACTCTCTTATCCCTGTTAGTGGAATGGTGAAATAGTCTATTATATTATGATGAAGTGACAAAACACACTCTTATCCATGCTACTGGAATGGTGAAATAGTCTATTATATGATGATGGACTGACAAAACACTCTCTTATTCCTGCTAGTGGAGTGGTGAAATAGTCTAAAATATGAGGATGGAGTGACGAAACTCTCTCTTCTTCCTGCTAGTGGAGTGGTAAATTAGCCTATTATATGAGGATCGAGTGACAAAACACTCTCTTGTCACTCTAAACTGGTCTCTGGTCTCTTTGGCAAAGTGGTTAAGCCACCAGCCTTATGCTTTGAAGGTTGTGGGTTCGATTCCAGACCCTGTCATCTGGTTCAGTAGTGCAATTTTCTCAGAGACACCTGGGGGTCATCATTGGAGCTATGGAGTTCCTGCTCTGTGTGAACTTTTGGCAAGCCACAATGTGGGAAGAGGCTGAGCTTTATGGGATAGCACCTGGTGCAATGAAGTCAATCTTCTCAGCTTTAAGCCTTTTAAACTAGAAAGAAATCCCAAGAAGAATGCTCCAATGTCTTCCTCCAGCCTTTTATTTGTGTAGTTTTGTGGCAACAGATCTTACAGTGAATTTGGTTTACTATGTCTGAAGCTGATGTTAGGTTAATGACATATTAATATCACAGTTGACAATATAATTGGTGTCCGAGAAGTTTAATGCGCTCATGCTTACATTGTTGCTGCTTATGGCAGCATATTGGTTTCATTCCACAAACTTGTGTGTTGGACTTAAATCGTGACTTCTTGTTAAGAAAGGAATGGTAAACTACAGAATGTACAATTACTAGGTAAATTATGAACAGCCAATAAAGGCTGATGTTGACTGCAACATCCTGTTCAAGGTAATGCAATTCTTTTGTGGACTAGATATCAATAGACATTAACTCTCAGACTAGAAAATGTTAAATTTCAAACAGTTTATCTTTACCTTCCTTGCATTTGCAATGAAAGCCATTTTCTGTGTCCAGATTGTTTATACAAGTCGCTCCATTTAGGCAAGCGCCTGCTACACATGGATCCACCATAGATTCACAATTGTTTCCAGTATATTCCGGCTGTACAAAAACATAAACAAATGTATATAGGGTAAACACATCACAGGTTAACCTTAATATTACACTGAGTTGTTACTTAGCTAAATAACAAATTGTGGACACTATGAATTAAACATTACAATAACGATTTACTACAAGGAGATTAAGAAAATAATAAAACTTGATTGTAGCTAGTAGTAAAAGATGTATAACTGACTGCCTTGGTTCAGAAACTGCCATACCTTTTAGCATCCTGGGGTAAGAATCTGTACATCATACCAACAAACCCTTTCAACTTACCAATAAACTTGAACACCATACCAATGAAACTTGTACACCATATAAATAAAACTTATACACCATACTAATAAACCTGTACAACATACTAATGAAACATGTACAACATACTAGTAAACCTGTACACTATACCAATAAAACTTGTGCAACATATGAATAAAACATACACACCATACCTGTACACCATACTGATATACCCGTACACCATACCATCCATTCATCATGTGTGATGCCGGTAAGCGTGGGCGGTCATAATTCGCCATTTCACTTGATCACCAGAGTCATGGATCAGCTCAGTGTTCTTGTCTCAATCATGCCACATGGTCGCCATCCAGGTATTTACTTCCGTCTTCCCCTTGTTCTCTTCCCCTCAATCTTGCCAGTTGTGACCAAGTTCTCTAATTTATTTCTTCACATAACATGCCCAAATAATTGTGACTGTCTACGTCTAACTTCTCTAATCAGTTTATGATTTTCATTTGTTTCTTGTAGGACTTGGTCATTGATTTTTCTGTCTCTCCATGGTATTCTTTGCAGTCTCCTCAGAAACCACATTTCCACAGACATCAGATGTTTTTCAGCTTGACTGCTCATTGTCCATGCTTCACATCCATACAAAAGTACAGGCTCTATGTAGCACCTCAACACTCTTTTCTCATAGCAATTGACATCTTTTCATCGGTCAGTATGTTTTTCATATTGCTAAAGGCTACCAACAACACATTTAAACCATACCAATAAAACATATACAATATACTCATAAACCTGTACACCATATTAATAAATGTATTCACTATACTAATACACCTGTAACCCATACTAATATACCCATATACCATACCAATAACACATGTACAACATACTAATAAACCTGTACAACTTACCAATAAAACATGTACAACATATGTTGCAAATGTTGTTAATATGTTAGCAGATATGCAGTATTATAACGCATTGACACCATTTAAGTTATATATATAAGCCCATGGCAGATACAGGAAGGTGGTTAAGACGGTTAATAATCCCATGGCACTTAATCAGTTAAGTAATGTGTGTGTGCTACAAAAGAAGACATACCGGGCACAGACATCTGTAAGCATTACTACTGTCCAGGCATACCCCTTTATTTAAACAAGGAGAGCTTATACATTCATCTTTGTTCACTTCACACAGATCACCAGTGAAACCTGCCCAAGGAAATAAACCAGTCAATATGATTTGTTTCACATATGTTAAGCATCAACAGAATATGTTATGATACATATACTTGAATATTAAAGCATTAAGAATAATACATATCTAAACAATATTGTCAAGACAAAAGAGTCAGGGCCCTTTGGTATCATGTATAGAGTGGAAGAACAGATAAATCATCATAGCCTGGAGAGAATGATTTGGCAGCAAGTGACCAGCGGATCTGATGGACACTAGGTTTGCTGAGGAAAGGCTTGACAGATACATAATCAGACCACAGCTGGTAACATTAGTACTGGGACTCTTTGCTGGCTGTTGAAGATGAGGATGAAGCATGTGCAAAGATATCTAGAGTGCTGCGATGTTGGTTCTTGACTCCATTCAACTAAAGAGTATATCAGTATGTGCTCTTAGTAGCATCATCCACCATGCTGAGGTCCTGTTAGTTGTCAGTAACAATATATGTGTCCCTAAGAGGCTGGAGTTTATAATGTTCTGCTACTACCATTCACTGTAAGAGTTCTATCAACAGGTAGTCATCACATATTATTAGTATCACTGAATGATTAGTCAATTGGCATTCCAATCATGCTTCTCTGTGTCTTGTAAACTCTAAGGCAGTGTTTCCCAACGTGGGGCCCACGCCCCACAGGGGGGCAATTTGACTGTTAAGGGGGGCAATTCGAAAATGGAAGAAATCGGCTGAATATAACAAAACGGGGAGACTTGAGACTGAAGTTAACTAAATTGGAACCTGACATAAGATCTCTTTGCAGCAAGCATCAAGCGCAAGGATCTCACTAAATTTAAATAATAAATAATTACTAATAATTAAAATAATATAGAAAAATCTTTCATTAAAATTATTTTGTACTTGAATTTCAGTTCTCCATTATATGTTTTGAAAATTTACTTACTGTGTTTGCTCAATAATTACCTAGTGATTTCTTCCTAAAACCTATCATTCAAGTTTCTTTAGTGAACAATTCAATTTTTGAATATTAAAAATAATGTATATGTTGAGGGGGGCATGGGGCGGGGGAGGGGGGCAATATGAATTTTTGAAAGGCTTAAGTGGGGCATGGTACAAAAAAGGTTGGGAAACACTGCTCTAAGGCATTTCCTCACATATAAGCCACATACTATGAAAACTGAAGTCTATACAAATGTAATATATGTGAATGTCATTCACTGTAAGGTCTCTGTTAACAGGCAGTTAGCATGGTGAAGATATTAAAAAAAAACAAAAAAAAACAATACTGAATAATTTATATATAACCAAGTGCACAATATTGCACTTATATAACTACATGCACTAAACTACACTTAACACTCATCATCATCATCATCAAATTTGCCTAGAAGAATGGAGTGTTCAATCATACTTCTTCTCATCGTGCGATCTCTAATAGCATGTATCTTATTGTATGCTGACACCTTTCTATGCCATCTCACAACATGCACCAGTTTTTCTCTTCAAGTGCCATAAATTATAATTATATAACTAAATGCACTAAATTTTAATTATATTTATGTAACTAAGTGCCATAAGCCGGTCTCCGTGGCCTAAAGGCTTGTGAACACAATTCGTGAGCAGCTTACCACGTGTTTGAAACACAGTGGTGACCGATTTGGCAGCAGACCATGTCGTGTTGGGGTTTTAACATGTTAGTATGGGAGCCGGTCATTCAGAAAGCAATGGCAAACTACTGAAAGTAAAACTTGTCAAGACATCAACAACAGCATTAAAATGCTAGTATTGACAGTAATGCCCTGTAAATAGGATATGCAAAATAGTGCCATAAATTATAATTATATAACTAAGTGCATTAAATTACACTTATATAAATAAATGCTCTAAGTTACATTTATATTACTAAACAAACTAAATTACTTATACAACTAAATGTACTAAATTATGCTTATATAACTAAATGCACGAAATTACACATATAACTAAGTGAACTAACATACACTTATAAAACTATGTGCACTTATATAACTGCATGCACTTATATTACTAAGTTCATCAAATTGCACTTATATATCTAAACACACTAAATTACACATATATAGGTAAGTGTACTAAATTATACTTACTTAAATATGTTTACTAAATTAAAATGATATAACTAATCAAACTAAACTGCATTTATTTAAATAAATGCACTAAAGTCTCACATAGCAATTAGCCATGTTAAGAAATTCTAAAATAAATAAAATATGCACAGAAATCTTAAAAACCTTACCATCAGGACATAAACAGCTTAATGTCTTAGCATCACGGACGCACATTCCCCCATTTCGACAATAGTTCACTTCACAGTGATTCATTTTGATGTCACAATATTTACCAGTGAAATCTTCTGGCTGTGATTAATAAAGCAGTATATATATATATTATATATTTTATATTTTTATTTTTTATATTATATATAACCATTCTTTAGAAATTCAGAGTGTACAATGAATGTCTTCAAACTTTATCATATAATTCAGTAAGGCTTTCTATTGTATTAAGAATTAGAAATTCTGGAACAACATGAGTTAAATGGGGTCTATGGCTCATTTAACTCGCTTAATCAAATCATTATATTATAAACAACAAGCAGCTATCAGAGTAGCCAGTGAAATATCAAACTGGTTTTTGATGCATTTGAAAGTAAGACTGAGCTGCATTAAATCTGCATAGCTGTTCAGCATCTATGCAGAAAATTTAATAAGAAATGTTTAAAATGATGAGAGCAGAGATAATTTTCATCTATGATTTATACTTGTTATTGGTGGAAATCCAATTCCTGAACTGAGATTTGCAGATGACATGGTTATCCTCTTAAATAAAGCTAAGAGATTAGAAAAATTGATCATAAGACACAGTGAAAATTCAAATCGTTTCCTAGATTTACAAAACCAATGCCCGCAGAGAAAACTACATGCCAATCAAAAATCACAGTCAATAATAAATAAATTGAAAATGTCACAAACTTTGGATATCTTGGCTCCATAATCAACAACAGTGGGGTATTTTCAATAGAAAGACATAGAATGGCCATAGCTATGCTATGGTACAACAGCAGTAAACAAATTAAATTAAACAACATGTGAGCATGCATCTTTCTTGTGAAAACATACATATGTCAGTTATGAACCCGTTCACAATCACTAAAGAAGAAAATCATGGCTTTGAAGCTGACATGCTACAGAAAAGTTTTTAGAATAGCATAGAGAAGAAAAATACTGATATTCTACAAGATATGAACATCAAAGGGAACTATCGTTCAAGATTAAGTTAATAAGTAAGTCACAAATGGCTGTAGAAAAATAACTAAATATGATAACTTGAAACCAGTTTATTTGTATACATACATTGTCCATTTATTTCTCACAATAATTTCCACCAACATTGATGCACTTATCCCATAGTTTTATAAGTCCTCCCAAACCGACTGTGTAGAACTGCGTGCTCTGTTTTCTAAACCACGTTTTCACTTCACATTCAACTTCGGCATCATTCGCGAAATGTCTCCCACCAAGGTGTGTTTTCAATGGACTTAGTCCCTAGAGATTTCCAGTAAAGTGGTGCATATTTGGGTAGAAAAAGTTACGAGGATGAGTCAATAAGAAAGACAGAGTTCTATGGGATGACAGGTAAATGAAAACAGGGCACGCAGATTGATGCAGTCAGTTTGGGAGAACTGATAAAACTATGGGATAAGTGCATCAATGTTGGTGGAAATTATGTTGAGAAATAAAGGGATAATGTATGTATACAAATAAACTGGTTTCAAGTTGTACCATATTTAGTTATTTTTTTACAACCATTTGTGACTTACTTTCATACAAACAGCATCATTTCTCACAAATTGAAATACTTGGACTCTATTCAATGTCCTGAGCTTTAATATGACAGAGGACGGTACTAACTGGTATAGCGCTGATTTATAGTGGCGCTCACCAAACACCCCCCCCCCCCCAATGTGCTAATGGCGTTGGGTGGAGCAGCACAATTGGGAGGGTAAAAGCCATACTAATGTGAGGAAATGCAACCTAAAGACTAAATGTCATGGCAGGACAGACCAGGCCCTGAGTCTTGGATGAAAGCTTCAATAAGAGGACAGTTAGGGCATTGCTTTATTGATCCAGCAGCTTCTGCAGCTTGTATTGTTTAAGATGTATTGGTGTTATCTTTCCTCTGGAGTAAACTAGGCAGGCCAAGAGAGGGATCATGCCACATGGGCAACACATGGTCTCTAAATTCAGCCCAGACTTTGTGCTATGGAGAGGTGTAACACCATTTTACAAAGTATTGTCTATCAAGACAGCAAGGTGCCATCCAATTAAATGTCACAGTAGTTCAAACAGTGATGAAAGACTGTTCCTAGAATAAGAGGCCAGGGTCAACCAGTACAAAACAGGACACAAAAAATTTCAGACATCTTGGACATGAAAATGCATAAGGGGAGATTCAAAGGCAGGAAAGCAAAAGGAAAGCAACAATGTCATCTAATAGATTGACTGATCACTAATATTGATGAAACAAATAGTTATGTTGTTGTTGTTTTTTTTGTGATTCAAAATTATCTAAACATTTTTTTTTTAAATTTATTAATTTATTATTTTTAATATTTTATATATGCAGTGTTAATATTCAACCTCAAAGAAACTCGCCAATAAAATATTGATAATATTAAAAAATCATTTTTTTTTCAACTTACACATGTGCAGTGAAAACCAACATCATCATCAACACAAAATCCACCATTGTGGCAAATGACAGCAGCACAGTTGTCTATTTTCATACGACACCTGAGGACAATTGGGAATATACACATTATAATCATGTCATCTAATTTTCCTATGCATATGCTGGGGGGAGGATCTGAGCACCTATGGACATGTCCGGAGTGCAACGAAGATACCCCAACTGATAACTAACTAACTAACTAACTTTCCTAGTTAATTTCTCTCAGTTAACGAAATCTAACAACAATTTGTGTTTATCTTTATTTATTTTCCCAGCATTCTGAACAAACCCATGGATGTTGGGCATTCTGCCTCATGAAATGTTGAAAGATGTAAATATGGATCATTCCAGTATCACACTGGCTGTAAACACTTTACACTCATCCCCTCATTCATTTCTCCTGGCTAGAACTGAACGTAAATCAAAACTGAAGAATATTTAAATAAAATACATTGTATTCCCTTAGTTAATTTGAATACAGAAGCCATAAACAAAGTGCATGAGGACTTGCCTGGCATATATCACTGCATCTTGTCAGGTGCATACTGCAGAGTTATATATTATATGAAGTGAACAAATGAATAATAATATTGCTGAAATACCAAATACATAGCCAAATTTGGAGTATGTTATCCCTATGTTAGTCAAAGATTTAATAAGAAGTCCTTCTGTCGCAAAGCAATGGCTGGAATCACCTAATTTATAAAGCTTTGATATATTTGAGCAATCTATTAATAGCACCTTTCGAGCCACTCGACCAGCCGCTCTGCATTTCAAATACTATACGTGACAAACTATAATAGATTGTAGTTTGTCACGTATAGTATTTGAAATGCAGAGCGGCTGGTTGAGTGGCTTGAATGCCGGGCTCTTATTCAGGAGACCTGGGTTTGAATCCTCAGTAACGTGTGGAGTTTTTTCTCTCCAGGGAAAAACTAAAACTCTAATCTGCAAAGTTCACGGCGACTGCACTAGCCATGCAGCCTTAATTCCTCAGACTCAAGACCCCCCTGTCCTACACTACAGGGTACTATAGGCAGTAAATGACAGTATGATTACAGTATATGAAATGTATTTTCTTTATTAACTTTATAATTGCTATTAAGCAAATAGTCAATGATGGCCAACTTTGTCGTTTTATGACCTGTCAACTGCCTAGGGATTCCTGAAGGTTGATTAACACTCTTTTCCACCCCCACTGGTTTATGTTCAGTTACTTGATATGCTAATTATCTTTCCGTTCTATGTAAGTTGCTTGGGATTCACACTGGAATTGATAAATGCAGTTTGATTTGAGGTGCATAGTGATTCTTTCACAGATGGATTGGGTATCGAGGTGGTTTTATATCTTATCATTGGTTCAGCAGCAAATAATGTTCAGTTTGCAGCTGTTTTAAGGTGATCTTGTATTCATTTCATTACATTGTTTCCTTGAAAGGTTAGCTGAAGAAACACAGTTTGGGAACAATTGATTCTGTGGGGGTAGGTTTAAGTAGGCTGGCAGTGACACTTCATTAAACCGGTTGGATATTCGTTAAATTTCAGAATCTGGTGAAGTCAACAGAAGGATTGCCAGTAACTCCTCCTTCCTTATAAAAATTAACAAACAAAGAAGATGAATAAAATAACCACTTTCATGCAGTCACATGCAGTTTATTAATGCAAACATATTTGCAGGATATGTAAGGCATATATTCTATGCATTGCTATGCCAGTATGTTCAGGTAGGTGGTATTTTCTGTATTTACCTGGTTTTTCTCAAAGACTGAAATGAAACACTAACATTGTACTATGCTAAAACTGTTCCCTAACATATCAGTCACAATGAGAAAAATGTGCATTATCAAAAAATGCATTAAAAGACAGCTGACTGTACCCAATATTTACATATGATATTGTTTCACAATTTTAAATAACTCTGGATTCATAATATTGTTTTGTGAAATACATTTAATTATTATAACCTTAACTTGTGAAGATTTAAAGATGCAGTACTACTTCATGTTAGCTCCACTCTGACTTCAGAGGTACTTATCATTTATGTCCCCAAGTCAAGGACAAGAGATCAACATTTTAGTCCTGCTAACCAGTGTAGGAGTTGAACCCATTGCCTTGGCATCAGCACACAGGATGTTTAAGAATATGCGCTCCCACACTCTTGAGTTAATCATCATCATGCAGCAGATCATTTGTAGCCAATTGTTGCTCTCATCACAGCTCACAAAACCCTTTGCTAACTTCCCTGTCTCATGCACCCTCGTGTCCATGGTGTGTGTAATGTTTGCATCCATCTTTGTGCTGGTAGACCTCTGCCTCTTAATCCAGCAACCATGAATCTATCAATGTTCTTTCCAAGTCATAATTTTATGTGTCCATCTTCGTACTGGACAACACCTGCTTCTTAATCCAAGAACCATGAATACACCAATGTTCTTTCCAAGTCGTCGTGATTTCATGTGTCCATCTTCATGCTGGTCAACACCTGCCTTTTAATCCAGGAACTATGAATCCACCAATGTTCTTTCCACATTGTGATTTTGTGTGTCCATCTTCATGCTGGTAGACCTCTGCCTCTTAATCAAGGAACCATGAATCTATCAATGTTCTTTTTAAGTCATGATTTCATGTCTTCATCTTCATGCTGATTGAACCTGCATTTTAATCCAAGAAACATGAACCCACCGATGTTCTTTCCAAGACACTTTAACAACCTGAAGTACATATAGAATTTTTAACAGATACTGATTTCCTCAGCTCACCTTTTTCCATGATACCCACTGTAGCAAGAACAGTTGAATCCTGTTAATGTTCTGGTGCAGTAGCCGTAAACACAGGGATTGGATAAACAGTGATCTACATCTAACGAAGTTGAACATGTGACGCCAGTAAAACCTACATGTAATAAATGAGAAATCATCAGTGAATAATAACCATTAAAAGGTTTCCTAAAAATAAATGAGTTAACATTTATGTCTTAAAGGACAAGAAGGTTCAGTGCCAGATTTTCCTCTTTTAGCTTTCATTTATTCTTGATGAATAATAGTCAATTACATTCATGATGGTTAAAACAATACTGACAGAATAAGTAGTAATTAAGAGGATATTTAAAATAAATAACTAGAGCAAAACGAAACAAAAATGTTAGTTGCAGATAGCCTATTGTCAATGCTTGGAAATATTAGCCCAAAATACTGGACTCTCATCTTTTAAGAGTTAATGTGCTTGCTTAAAACTGTCTTTTTTACAAGCTCATTTTTTGGAGTATATTTCGAGTCATTCATAAAAGTATTTTGAAGTTTATTGCTTCAAACTGAATTATAACTGGACATTCTACCATTTGTCAACACATAGTTTAATAGAAGAATTTGTAGAAATACTACAATGGAACATGAGACTTAATCTTGACTTTTATAATCTCAACAAATAGAACCATTCTAAGTGCAGTTTGATAAATTATTAGACACATCAAGCAATGCATACCATACTCATTCTATCCCAAGCAGTGTAACCTTAAAGTAATAAACTACTTGATCAAAATAAGTTTCATAATCATCATAGGCAGAATGAGTTTAACAGGTATGAATGGAATTAACTTAAAGATAAAAATCAGGGCTTTAGAATTTAAATGTTACATCAAAATTCTTAGAATATCTGAACCAGGAAGAAGAAAATTACTGACAAAGAGACAGTGATGAAATCAATTTTGACATAAGCATAAGCAACAAGAAAAGGGAAAACCAAATAATTATATCCACCTCCTCTCTGTGATGATTCATGGCAAAAAGAGTAGGACAAAAGACAACTGAAATTAAATTACCTGTTTATCATAAATGAAATATGCCTGCCTAAATGCATGTTCTATTATCCTTTGGGGTACAAAAAATAAACTGGAGACCTGTGGCCATTTTATAAGACTAGGTCTAACCTAGCCGGCTTCCTGGCCTAGAGGTTAGCGACTTTTCTCCGTAATCTCGTAAATAATGTGACGACGATGAGAATCAGCAGTGGTTCAAATTGCATCGGTAACTTACGGGTTATGTGATCCGGCCGCTCAGAAAGCAATGGCAAAATACTGAGCATAATCTTGCCAAGAAATCAACAATCAGCTGAAAGATGCTGATGTTGACAGCAATGTCCTGTAAAGGTTATGCTAACAAACAAACAAACAAAAGTTTAACCCAGAGCTGTACTTATCAGAAAACAAAATAATCTGGCCATTGCCAGGGATTAAAATTGGACCACTATCTGATCAAGCAAGAGCACTATACAATTACGACTCCTACAAAGTGTAAGAAGCAGTGATAAAGTAATCTTCTACCTAGTGGACAAGAACACATAGTTTTGTTGCCATAATTCTGACATTTTCCACTGTTCTCACAGGGCTTATTGTTACATAGCTCCATTTTTTCTTGACATGCTGGACCTGGGAAAGAAATGTTTAAAACATCTGTTACATGTCTTACTTGTCACTGGCAAGAATTTTGTCACTACATCCATGAGACTATAAGTCAGTATAATAATTTACAAACAGGTACATTTAAGTGAATACTGACATGAAGAGCAACAAAGATAAAACAAACAGTTAGTAAAGCAAAGACTGAATAAGAAATGATGCTATGTGACAGTTAGTGGGGAAAAAATGATGCTATCTTACAGATAGTGGGATCAACATCTTGTGCCATATATATTCATATATTACAAGACAGAAGATCAAGTGGTTTGGCCCTCTCATTATAATGCAACACCATCAACTACCAGCATTGGCCCTACATCAAACAAGATCTGCTATGAGAGCAAGAAGATGTCTGACAAGAAAATGGATTAATGACATCAAAGACATTAAACAATCACATGGAATGACATTAGCGTAGTGCCACCCATAGGGTGCTGGAGTGGCACCTATTCCTCCCCATGATACTTGATGGCAAAAATGGAAGATGACGATCATGATGATGAGTAAAGCAAAGGAGACAGCAAAGAACACATTCTAATGAAACAAACACCAGCAAATAAATAAATGACATTTCTAAGTGAATCATTGTGATCAAGCAAATCCTTTGTAAAATGTCACTTTCATCACAATACAATGGACAGATTCTCAATCCTTTGGCAGTTCCCCTACCTCAAACATGTTCATGCTCACGGTGTCTTCAATTTGCTATGTCATGCCTGGTCGATCCATGTCTCTCATTCCCTAACAACCATGTCTTCCATAACTGTTCATTCTAAACCACTGAGGTGTTCAATATCCATCCATCCATCATGTGCCATGCCGGTAAGCATGAGCGGTCATGTTCTGCCATCTCACTCGATCACCAGAGTCGTGGATCAACTCCATGTTTCTGTCTCGACCATGCCATGTGGCCAAGCCATCCAGGTATTTACTTCTAGGTCTTCCCCTTGGTCTGTTCCCTTCAATCTTACCAGTTGTCACCAAATTCTCAATTTTTTCTCATAACATGTCCAAAACATTTTGACTGTCTACGTCTAATGACTCTAATCAGTTTACGATCTTCATTTGTTTCTTGAAGGACTTGTTCATTGGCTTTTCTGTCTGTCCATGGTATTCTTTGCATTCATATCAGAAACCACATTTCTGCATCCATCAGCTGTTTTTCAGCTTGACTGCTCATTGTCCAAGTTTCACATGCATATAAACGTACAGGTTCTATGTAGCACCTCAACACTCTTTTTCTCGTTTCAGTTGACATCTTTTTATTGGTCAGTATGTTTGTCATCTTGCTAAAGGCTACTTTTGCCATGGTGATTCTTGTTCTAATCTCTTCAAGGCATCTCCCATAAGATGTTATTACTGTTCTGAGATAATTGTACCTATTCACTTGTTGAAAAATATTCCCATTTACTTGTATATTACATTGTGGTATTTCGTTCTTCCTAGTGACGACCATAATCTGTGTCTTTTTACAATTTAATTCTAACCCTAGTTGTTCACTGTGTATAACAACCGCATCTACTAAATGTTGCAGGTCCTGTTCATTGTCTGCAATCAAGACTGTGTCATCTGCATACCTAATGTTATTGATGTATCGTCCCCAATGTTATTCCTTCCATATCTTCTATATTTCTGAAAATATTTTCACTGTACAGGGAAAACAGATCTGGAGACATTACAGTGTTTAATATGGCCAAAATATTTAAGTTCCCAGCAATCATGCTGTTTGTGAACCAGATTTTTTCAATGTTCACACAACAAAACATGTCAACTTTTTTTTTTTCATCATGATCCCTGTGTTTTAACAGCCTACTAAAATGCAAAAAACGTCTTGCTATATTTTCATATAGAAAAGTGTGTTGAATAGCTTAAGCAAAGACAACAAAATTTTTAATAAAAATTATATGCAATAAAATTGTTATAAATTATTCATAAAATCCAGATAGGTATTAAAATTTAAATACTGTTCCTGCTATTACATGATTGTATTTACATACAACTGTTGACCATTTCAACAATAACATGTCACACAAACAATCATTTAACAATTTTTTGCAATAGAACACTCCTGAAACTACAAATTGCATCATCATCATCATCCAGTGCCTTGCCGGCGATGTGGGAAATCATGCCTCTCCACAAATTACAATCTCCAACATCATGGATCAATTCATGTGTTGACTCCCTTTCATGCCATGACACAAGCCTGTCAATAATATTTTCACACTGTCTTCCTCTGTCAATAATATTTTCACGCTGTCTTCCTCTATCTCTCTTTCCGCAGAAAAAAGAAATATGAACATCAAAGAACAACACTAATGGAATAAATGACCCACTGGAATGGCCTTGTGACCATTTTAAATCATGTTTAAGATAGACAGCCCTAGAGAAGTTTAAGATAGATAGCCCTAGAGAAGTTTAAGATAGACAGCCCTAGAGAAGTTTAAGATAGACAGACCTAGAGAAGTTTAAGATAGACAGCCCTAGAGAAGTTTAAGATAGACAGCCCTAGAGAAGTTTAAGATAGACAGCCCTAGAGAAGTTTAAGATAGACAGCCCTAGAGAAGTTTAAGATAGACAGCCCTAGAGAAGTTTAAGATAGACAGCCCTAGAGAAGTTTAAGATAGACAGCCCTAGAGAAGTTTAAGATAGACAGCCCTAGAGAAGTTTAAGATAGACAGCCCTAGAGAAGTTTAAGATAGACAGCCCTAGAGAAGTTTAAGATAGACAGCCCTAGAGAAGTTTAAGATAGACAGCCCTAGAGAAGTTTAAGATAGACAGCCCTAGAGAAGTTTAAGATAGACAGCCCTAGATAAGTTTAAGATAGACAGCCCTAGAGAAGTTTAAGATAGACAGCCCTAGAGAAGTTTAAGATAGAGTGCCCTAGAGAAGTCTAAGATAGACAGCCTTAGAGAAGTTTAAGATAGACAGCCCTAGAGAAGTTTAAGATAGACAGCTCTAGAGAAGTTTAAGATAGACAGCCCTAGAGAAGTTTAAGATAGACAGCCCTAGAGAAGTTTAAGATAGACAGACCTAGAGAAGTTTAAGATAGACAGCCCTAGAGAAGTTTAAGATAGACAGCCCTAGAGAAGTTTAAGATAGACAGCCCTAGAGAAGTTTAAGATAGACAGCCCTAGAGAAGTTTAAGATAGACAGCCCTAGAGAAGTTTAAGATAGACAGCCCTAGAGAAGTTTAAGATAGACAGCCCTAGAGAAGTTTAAGATAGACAGCCCTAGAGAAGTCTAAGATAGACAGCCCTAGAGAAGTTTAAGATAGACAGCCCTAGAGAAGTTTAAGATAGACAGCCCTAGAAAAGTCTAAGATAGACAGCCCTAGAGAAGTTTAAGATAGACAGCCCTAGAGAAGTTTAAGATAGACAGCCCTAGAGAAGTCTAAGATAGACAGCCCTAGAGAAGTTTAAGATAGACAGCCCTAGAGAAGTTTAAGATAGACAGCCCTAGAGAAGTTTAAGACAGACAGCCCTAGAGAAGTTTAAGACAGACAGTCCTAGAGAAGTTTAAGATAGACAGCCCTAGAGAAGTTTAAGATAGACAGCCCTAGAGAAGTTTAAGATAGACAGCCCTAGAGAAGTTTAAGATAGACAGCCCTAGAGAAGTTTAAGATAGACAGCCCTAGAGAAGTTTAAGATAGACAGCCCTAGAGAAGTTTAAGATAGACAGCCCTAGAGAAGTTTAAGATAGACAGCCCTAGAGAAGTTTAAGATAGACAGCCCTAGAGAAGTTTAAAATAGACAGCCCTAGAGAAGTTTAAGATAGACAGCCCTAGAGAAGTTTAAGATAGACAGCCCTAGAGAAGTTTAAGATAGAGTGCCCTAGAGAAGTCTAAGATAGACAGCCCTAGAGAAGTTTAAGATAGACAGCCCTAGAGAAGTTTAAGATAGAGTGCCCTAGAGAAGTCTAAGATAGACAGCCTTAGAGAAGTTTAAGATAGACAGCCCTAGAGAAGTTTAAGATAGACAGCCCTAGAGAAGTTTAAGATAGACAGCCCTAGAGAAGTTTAAGATAGACAGTCCTAGAGAAGTTTAAGTTAGACAGCCCTAGAGAAGTCTAAGATAGACAGCCCTAGAGAAGTTTAAGATAGACAGCCCTAGAGAAGTTTAAGATAGACAGCCCTAGAGAAGTTTAAGATAGACAGCCCTAGTGAAGTCTAAGATAGACAGCCCTAGAGACGTCTAAGATAGACAGCCCTAGAGAAGTCTAAGATAGACAGCCCTAGAGAAGTTTAAGATAGACAGCCCTAGAGAAGTTTAAGATAGACAGCCCTAGAGAAGTTTAAGATAGACAGCCCTAGAGAAGTTTAAGATAGACAGCCCTAGAGAAGTTTAAGATAGACAGCCCTAGAGAAGTCTAAGATAGACAGCCCTAGAGAAGTCTAAGATAGACAGCCCTAGAGAAGTCTAAGATAGACAGCCCTAGAGAAGTTTAAGATAGAGTGCCCTAGAGAGGTTTAAGATAGACAGCCCTAGAGAAGTTGAAGATAGACAGCCCTAGAGAAGTTAAAGATAGAGTGCCCTAGAGAAGTTTAAGATAGACAGGCCTAGAGAAGTTTAAGATAGACAGCCCTAGAGAAGTTTAAGATAGAGTGCCCTAGAGAAGTCTAAGATAGACAGCCCTAGAGAAGTCTAAGATAGACAGCCCTAGAGAAGTTTAAGATAGACAGCCCTAGAGAAGTTTAAGATAGACAGCCCTAGAGAAATTTAAGATAGACAGCCCTAGAGAAGTTTAAGATAGACAGCCCTAGAGAAGTTTAAGATAGACAGCCCTAGAGAAGGTTAAGATAGACAGCCCTAGAGAAGTTTAAGATAGAGTGCCCTAGAGATGTTTAAGATAGACAGCCCTAGAGAAGTTTAAGATAGACAGCCCTAGAGAAGTTTAAGATAGACAGCCCTAGAGACGTCTAAGATAGACAGCCCTAGAGAAGTTTAAGATAGACAGCCCTAGAGAAGTTTAAGATAGACAGCCCTAGAGAAGTTTAAGATAGACAGCCCTAGAGAAGTTTAAGATAGACAGCCCTAGAGAAGGTTAAGATAGACAGCCCTAGAGAAGTTTAAGATAGACAGCCCTAGAGAAGTTTAAGATAGACAGCCCTAGAGAAGTTTAAGATAGACAGCCCTAGAGAAGTTTAAGATAGACAGCCCTAGAGAAGTTTAAGATAGACAGCCCTAGAGAAGTCTAAGATAGACAGCCCTAGAGAAGTTTAAGATAGAGTGCCCTAGAGAAGTCTAAGATAGACAGCCCTAGAGAAGTTTAAGATAGACAGCCCTAGAGAAGTTTAAGATAGACAGTCCTAGAGAAGTTTAAGTTAGACAGCCCTAGAGAAGTCTAAGATAGACAGCCCTAGAGCAGTTTAACTCTTTCGCTACCGTGCGCCCATCTGTGGACAGAATGGATTTGCTGTAATGGCAGTCCGCCCTTTTCGTCCCACAAAATGATCAGTGGTTTATTTCACATATTTCTGCTCCGTTTCGGAATTTTAAGTTACAGTAAACTAAAAAGTAGTACAGCCGAAAGATCTCTACGCCATCTTTGAGCGGTCAATCTTTTTCTAATTTTGGATTCTTGTGAATTTTTAGTTTTAAGGTAGTGTTAATTTGTTTGTTTTGGTTTTTCACAATGGAAACGCCCACCAGTTTGCGTCCACGTAGTATGACTAGAGATCAAGCTAGATTATTGTTTATAATAATATGTGAATGTGAATATTTAGAAAGTAGTTTTAGTTGTGTCTAAAGTTTTAGCACGTGGTGATAAAGAAAAACCAGTGAATGTTCGTCAACAGCTGAGTGTTTGACAATGAAGCACGAATGGCTGAAGTTTACGTCTGTCATTATTGCTATGGGACTTGATCCAAGACCATGTATCAAAGACTACCGGTGTACAAGTGCACATTTATATACTCCTTGGTATGTGGCACTGCCACTACGTTTCCCAGTAATCAATTAGAAAATTATAATATATTTATCACACCATGTTTCATGTATGTCAACCTGAGGGTACCCCAAAAAAAAAAAAATTTATCCTCTTGTTGACTCTGAAGAATATCCAGGAAGCATTTTACCCATTTGAAAATGTGTCCATTGATGATATGATTATTTGGTGGAAGGGCTAAACAAAGCTAAAAAAACCATGCATTGTTGTCTCTACCAAGTCTGTAGTTAGAACTGTTGAGAGCGGATTGCGAAAACCGCAAAGCAAGCTGAAGATGGTCTCCATGAAAATAACACGGCGATGAATGGCTGCGACAGAATGGACCAAATGGTTGGATATTATAATATCCATGATAGGAAAACCATTACGTGGTGGAAGAATATCTACTACTAGATCTTTGAAATTGCACAGATCAATGCTCACATCCTACATTCCATATGGCAAACAGAGAAAGGAGGAAAAAAAATTGTTATAGAAGGATTTCAAGTAAAGGAAAGTGCACATCGCGAAGTAGCTCAGAGTATTCCTGAAAGTTTGACACTCTGCCTGCCGAAGAATTTCAGTCTGTTGCAGGAAATTATGCCGAAAGATTTACATGAGCCAAGCATTTAATAGAATTTGTCGGTGTCAATAGAGACTGTGTTTTTGCAGCACTCGAACTAAACGACACATATCATATTTTGTTTGCTCCGGCTGCACTAATAGACCAGACTTGTGCGCCAAAGTTTTCGTTGCAGCCTATCACAAATAGACTGCCACATATAGTAAATAAAAACAAACAGACATGACAATTAAATGTAAATCTGCCAAGTGTTGTCCTAATTTTTTTCTGACAAAAAAAAAATACATGATTCAGAATCTGCGGCGAAACTTCTTTTCGGATGGTTGATTGGAAGCAATGGTGTTTATAGTTTAGAATAGTGTTGTTTGTTCAGTAAATTCAATTGGATTAGCAGTGATCAGGATATTGGATAACAACGCCCCCTCGGTAAGTACAATGTTTACATTATTTTTACCTCTTTTTAACAAATTATTTTAGAAGTTATATTATTATTTGTATTTTATTTACAACATACAGCAAAAATTCTCCTACCAACATATTCCTTGTGCTATCTCCTTTATTTTGATATATAATACAACATTTCTGCTACAATGTTAACCATTTTCATAACATTATTGCGACATACACCAATTTCCAGATTTCGGCCATTAGTTTTTTTCATTTGTGTGAAAAAGACATGGTTCAGAATATGCACCAAAACTTCCTTTTGGGTGATTTAAATGAGCAATACTGTTTATATTCTTGAAGACAAGTGGTGTTTGTTTGATTATTCAGTAAATTAAACATGATTAGCAGTATAGGAGTGTAGAAAACACATTCTAAATGCAATGTTTACATTATTTTTACCTACTTTTGTCCAATTATTTTACAAATTATATTATTATTTTTATTTTATTTACAACCTAAAGCAAACATTCTCCTACCAACATATTCCTTGTGCAATCCCCTTTATTTTGATATATAATACAACATTTCTGCTACAATTGTAACCATTTTCATAACTTTACTGTGACAGACCCCACCTTCAAGATTTCAGCCATTATTTTTTGTCATTATTTGTGAAAAATACATGGTTCAGAATATGCACCAAAACTTCTTTTTGGGTTACTTTAATGCGCAATACTGTTTATATTCTTGAAGACAAGTGGTGTTTGTTTGATTATTCAGTAAATTAAACATGATTAGCAGTATAGGAGTGTAGAAAACACCTTATATGTGCAGTTTTTTAAATAATTTTTACCTCTTTAATTTCATTTGTTATTATTAAACCTCTCATTATTGTCATAATATTTGTAACCTATCAATTAATTATTAACACTGTCATGTTCCTTGTGCAATCCTCTTTAATTTGATATGTAATACAATAGGTCTTCTACCACCTTAACCATTTTAAAAGCATTATTGTAACACACCCCTAGTTCCAATTTTCTGCCATAAATGTCTGTTTGGTCACAGCCCAGTTTTTGTTTGGTAGTGAAAGAGTTAAGATAGACAGCCCTAGAGAAGTTTAAGACAGACAGCCCTAGAGAAGTTTAAGATAGACAGCCCTACAGAAGTCTAAGATAGACAGCCCTAGAGACGTCTAAGATAGACAGCCCTAGAGAAGTCTAAGATAGACAGCCCTAGAGAAGTTTAAGATAGACAGCCCTAGAGAAGTTTAAGATAGACAGCCCTAGAGACGTTTAAGATAGACAGCCCTAGAGAAGTTTAATATAGACAGCCCTAGAGAAGTTTAAGATAGACAGCCCTAGAGAAGTCTAAGATAGACAGCCCTAGAGAAGTCTAAGATAGACAGCCCTAGAGAAGTCTAAGATAGACAGCCCCAGAGAAGTTTAAGATAGAGTGCCCTAGAGAAGTTTAAGATAGACAGCCCTAGAGAAGTTGAAGATAGACAGCCCTAGAGAAGTTTAAGATAGAGTGCCCTAGAGAAGTTTAAGATAGACAGCCCTAGAGAAGTTTAAGATAGACAGCCCTAGAGAAGTTTAAGATAGAGTGCCCTAGAGAAGTCTAAGATAGACAGCCCTAGAGAAGTCTAAGATAGACAGCCCTAGAGAAGTTTATGATAGACAGCCCTAGAGAAGTTTAAGATAGACAGCCCTGGAGAAGGTTAAGATAGACAGCCCTAGAGAAGTTTAAGATAGAGTGCCCTAGAGAAGTTTAAGATAGACAGCCCTAGAGAAGTTTAAGATAAGAAAGCCCTAGAGAAGTTTAAGATAGACAGCCCTAGAGAAGTTTAAGATAGACAGCCCTAGAGAAGTTTAAGATAGACAGCCCTAGAGAAGTCTAAGATAGACAGCCCTAGAGAAGTCTAAGATAGACAGCCCCAGAGAAGTTTAAGATAGAGTGCCCTAGAGAAGTTTAAGATAGACAGCCCTAGAGAAGTTGAAGATAGACAGCCCTAGAGAAGTTTAAGATAGAGTGCCCTAGACAGCCCTAGAGAAGTTTAAGATAGACAGCCCTAGAGAAGTTTAAGATAGACAGCCCTAGAGAAGTTTAAGATAGACAGCCCTAGAGAAGTTTAAAATAGTCAGCCCTAGAGAAGTTTAAGATAGACAGCCCTAGAGAAGTTTAAGATAGACAGCCCTAGAGAAGTTTAAGATAGAGTGCCCTAGAGAAGTCTAAGATAGACAGCCCTAGAGAAGTTTAAGATAGACAGCCCTAGAGAAGTTTAAGATAGAGTGCCCTAGAGAAGTCTAAGATAGACAGCCTTAGAGAAGTTTAAGATAGACAGCCCTAGAGAAGTTTAAGATAGACAGCCCTAGAGAAGTTTAAGATAGACAGCCCTAGAGAAGTTTAAGATAGACAGTCCTAGAGAAGTTTAAGTTAGACAGCCCTAGAGAAGTCTAAGATAGACAGCCCTAGAGAAGTTTAAGATAGACAGCCCTAGAGAAGTTTAAGATAGACAGCCCTAGAGAAGTTTAAGATAGACAGCCCTAGAGAAGTCTAAGATAGACAGCCCTAGAGACGTCTAAGATAGACAGCCCTAGAGAAGTCTAAGATAGACAGCCCTAGAGAAGCTTAAGATAGACAGCCCTAGAGAAGTTTAAGATAGACAGCCCTAGAGAAGTTTAAGATAGACAGCCCTAGAGAAGTTTAAGATAGACAGCCCTAGAGAAGTTTAAGATAGACAGCCCTAGAGAAGTCTAAGATAGACAGCCCTAGAGAAGTCTAAGATAGACAGCCCTAGAGAAGTCTAAGATAGACAGCCCTAGAGAAGTTTAAGATAGAGTGCCCTAGAGAGGTTTAAGATAGACAGCCCTAGAGAAGTTGAAGATAGACAGCCCTAGAGAAGTTAAAGATAGAGTGCCCTAGAGAAGTTTAAGATAGACAGGGCTAGAGAAGTTTAAGATAGACAGCCCTAGAGAAGTTTAAGATAGAGTGCCCTAGAGAAGTCTAAGATAGACAGCCCTAGAGAAGTCTAAGATAGACAGCCCTAGAGAAGTTTAAGATAGACAGCCCTAGAGAAGTTTAAGATAGACAGCCCTAGAGAAGTTTAAGATAGACAGCCCTAGAGAAGTTTAAGATAGACAGCCCTAGAGAAGTTTAAGATAGACAGCCCTAGAGAAGGTTAAGATAGACAGCCCTAGAGAAGTTTAAGATAGAGTGCCCTAGAGATGTTTAAGATAGACAGCCCTAGAGAAGTTTAAGATAGACAGCCCTAGAGAAGTTTAAGATAGACAGCCCTAGAGACGTCTAAGATAGACAGCCCTAGAGAAGTTTAAGATAGACAGCCCTAGAGAAGTTTAAGATAGACAGCCCTAGAGAAGTTTAAGATAGACAGCCCTAGAGAAGTTTAAGATAGACAGCCCTAGAGAAGTTTAAGATAGACAGCCCTAGAGAAGGTTAAGATAGACAGCCCTAGAGAAGTTTAAGATAGACAGCCCTAGAGAAGTTTAAGATAGACAGCCCTAGAGAAGTTTAAGATAGACAGCCCTAGAGAAGTTTAAGATAGACAGCCCTAGAGAAGTTTAAGATAGACAGCCCTAGAGAAGTTTAAGATAGACAGCCCTAGAGAAGTCTAAGATAGACAGCCCTAGAGAAGTTTAAGATAGAGTGCCCTAGAGAAGTCTAAGATAGACAGCCCTAGAGAAGTTTAAGATAGACAGCCCTAGAGAAGTTTAAGATAGACAGTCCTAGAGAAGTTTAAGTTAGACAGCCCTAGAGAAGTCTAAGATAGACAGCCCTAGAGCAGTTTAAGATAGACAGCCCTAGAGAAGTTTAAGACAGACAGCCCTAGAGAAGTTTAAGATAGACAGCCCTAGAGAAGTCTAAGATAGACAGCCCTAGAGACGTCTAAGATAGACAGCCCTAGAGAAGTCTAAGATAGACAGCCCTAGAGAAGTTTAAGATAGACAGCCCTAGAGAAGTTTAAGATAGACAGCCCTAGAGACGTTTAAGATAGACAGCCCTAGAGAAGTTTAATATAGACAGCCCTAGAGAAGTTTAAGATAGACAGCCCTAGAGAAGTCTAAGATAGACAGCCCTAGAGAAGTCTAAGATAGACAGCCCTAGAGAAGTCTAAGATAGACAGCCCCAGAGAAGTTTAAGATAGAGTGCCCTAGAGAAGTTTAAGATAGACAGCCCTAGAGAAGTTGAAGATAGACAGCCCTAGAGAAGTTTAAGATAGAGTGCCCTAGAGAAGTTTAAGATAGACAGCCCTAGAGAAGTTTAAGATAGACAGCCCTAGAGAAGTTTAAGATAGAGTGCCCTAGAGAAGTCTAAGATAGACAGCCCTAGAGAAGTCTAAGATAGACAGCCCTAGAGAAGTTTATGATAGACAGCCCTAGACAAGTTTAAGATAGACAGCCCTGGAGAAGGTTAAGATAGACAGCCCTAGAGAAGTTTAAGATAGAGTGCCCTAGAGAAGTTTAAGATAGACAGCCCTAGAGAAGTTTAAGATAAGAAAGCCCTAGAGAAGTTTAAGATAGACAGCCCTAGAGAAGTTTAAGATAGACAGCCCTAGAGAAGTCTAAGATAGACAGCCCTAGAGAAGTTTAAGATAGACAGCCCTAGAGAAGTTTAAGATAGACAGCCCTAGAAAGGTCTAAGATAGACAGCCCTAGAGAAGTTTAAGATAGACAGCCCTAGAGAAGTTTAAGATAGACAGCCCTAGAGAAGTCTAAGATAGACAGCCCTAGAGAAGTTTAAGATAGACAGCCCTAGAGAAGTTTAAGATAGACAGCCCTAGAGAAGTTTAAGACAGACAGCCCTAGAGAAGTTTAAGACAGACAGTCCTAGAGAAGTTTAAGATAGACAGCCCTAGAGAAGTTTAAGATAGACAGCCCTAGAGAAGTTTAAGATAGACAGCCCTAGAGAAGTTTAAGATAGACAGCCCTAGAGAAGTTTAAGATAGACAGCCCTAGAGAAGTTTAAGATAGACAGCCCTAGAGAAGTTTAAGATAGACAGCCCTAGAGAAGTTTAAGATAGACAGCCCTAGAGAAGTTTAAGATAGACAGCCCTAGAGAAGTTTAAAATAGACAGCCCTAGAGAAGTTTAAGATAGACAGCCCTAGAGAAGTTTAAGATAGACAGCCCTAGAGAAGTTTAAGATAGAGTGCCCTAGAGAAGTCTAAGATAGACAGCCCTAGAGAAGTTTAAGATAGACAGCCCTAGAGAAGTTTAAGATAGAGTGCCCTAGAGAAGTCTAAGATAGACAGCCTTAGAGAAGTTTAAGATAGACAGCCCTAGAGAAGTTTAAGATAGACAGCCCTAGAGAAGTTTAAGATAGACAGCCCTAGAGAAGTTTAAGATAGACAGTCCTAGAGAAGTTTAAGTTAGACAGCCCTAGAGAAGTCTAAGATAGACAGCCCTAGAGAAGTTTAAGATAGACAGCCCTAGAGAAGTTTAAGATAGACAGCCCTAGAGAAGTTTAAGATAGACAGCCCTAGAGAAGTCTAAGATAGACAGCCCTAGAGACGTCTAAGATAGACAGCCCTAGAGAAGTCTAAGATAGACAGCCCTAGAGAAGTTTAAGATAGACAGCCCTAGAGAAGTTTAAGATAGACAGCCCTAGAGAAGTTTAAGATAGACAGCCCTAGAGAAGTTTAAGATAGACAGCCCTAGAGAAGTTTAAGATAGACAGCCCTAGAGAAGTCTAAGATAGACAGCCCTAGAGAAGTCTAAGATAGACAGCCCTAGAGAAGTCTAAGATAGACAGCCCTAGAGAAGTTTAAGATAGAGTGCCCTAGAGAGGTTTAAGATAGACAGCCCTAGAGAAGTTGAAGATAGACAGCCCTAGAGAAGTTAAAGATAGAGTGCCCTAGAGAAGTTTAAGATAGACAGGCCTAGAGAAGTTTAAGATAGACAGCCCTAGAGAAGTTTAAGATAGAGTGCCCTAGAGAAGTCTAAGATAGACAGCCCTAGAGAAGTCTAAGATAGACAGCCCTAGAGAAGTTTAAGATAGACAGCCCTAGAGAAGTTTAAGATAGACAGCCCTAGAGAAGTTTAAGATAGACAGCACTAGAGAAGTTTAAGATAGACAGCCCTAGAGAAGTTTAAGATAGACAGCCCTAGAGAAGGTTAAGATAGACAGCCCTAGAGAAGTTTAAGATAGAGTGCCCTAGAGATGTTTAAGATAGACAGCCCTAGAGAAGTTTAAGATAGACAGCCCTAGAGAAGTTTAAGATAGACAGCCCTAGAGACGTCTAAGATAGACAGCCCTAGAGAAGTTTAAGATAGACAGCCCTAGAGAAGTTTAAGATAGACAGCCCTAGAGAAGTTTAAGATAGACAGCCCTAGAGAAGTTTAAGATAGACAGCCCTAGAGAAGGTTAAGATAGACAGCCCTAGAGAAGTTTAAGATAGACAGCCCTAGAGAAGTTTAAGATAGACAGCCCTAGAGAAGTTTAAGATAGACAGCCCTAGAGAAGTTTAAGATAGACAGCCCTAGAGAAGTTTAAGATAGACAGCCCTAGAGAAGTTTAAGATAGACAGCCCTAGAGAAGTCTAAGATAGACAGCCCTAGAGAAGTTTAAGATAGAGTGCCCTAGAGAAGTCTAAGATAGACAGCCCTAGAGAAGTTTAAGATAGACAGCCCTAGAGAAGTTTAAGATAGACAGTCCTAGAGAAGTTTAAGTTAGACAGCCCTAGAGAAGTCTAAGATAGACAGCCCTAGAGCAGTTTAAGATAGACAGCCCTAGAGAAGTTTAAGACAGACAGCCCTAGAGAAGTTTAAGATAGACAGCCCTACAGAAGTCTAAGATAGACAGCCCTAGAGACGTCTAAGATAGACAGCCCTAGAGAAGTCTAAGATAGACAGCCCTAGAGAAGTTTAAGATAGACAGCCCTAGAGAAGTTTAAGATAGACAGCCCTAGAGACGTTTAAGATAGACAGCCCTAGAGAAGTTTAATATAGACAGCCCTAGAGAAGTTTAAGATAGACAGCCCTAGAGAAGTCTAAGATAGACAGCCCTAGAGAAGTCTAAGATAGACAGCCCTAGAGAAGTCTAAGATAGACAGCCCCAGAGAAGTTTAAGATAGAGTGCCCTAGAGAAGTTTAAGATAGACAGCCCTAGAGAAGTTGAAGATAGACAGCCCTAGAGAAGTTTAAGATAGAGTGCCCTAGAGAAGTTTAAGATAGACAGCCCTAGAGAAGTTTAAGATAGACAGCCCTAGAGAAGTTTAAGATAGAGTGCCCTAGAGAAGTCTAAGATAGACAGCCCTAGAGAAGTCTAAGATAGACAGCCCTAGAGAAGTTTATGATAGACAGCCCTAGAGAAGTTTAAGATAGAGTGCCCTGGAGAAGTTTAAGATAGACAGCCCTAGAGAAGTTTAAGATAGAGTGCCCTAGAGAAGTTTAAGATAGACAGCCCTAGAGAAGTTTAAGATAAGAAAGCCCTAGAGAAGTTTAAGATAGACAGCCCTAGAGAAGTTTAAGATAGACAGCCCTAGAGAAGTTTAAGATAGACAGCCCTAGAGAAGTCTAAGATAGACAGCCCTAGAGAAGTCTAAGATAGACAGCCCCAGAGAAGTTTAAGATAGAGTGCCCTAGAGAAGTTTAAGATAGACAGCCCTAGAGAAGTTGAAGATAGACAGCCCTAGAGAAGTTTAAGATAGAGTGCCCTAGAGAAGTTTAAGATAGACAGCCCTAGAGAAGTTTAAGATAGACAGCCCTAGAGAAGTTTAAGATAGACAGCCCTAGAGAAGTTTAAGATAGACAGCCCTAGAGAAGTTTAAAATAGACAGCCCTAGAGAAGTTTAAGATAGACAGCCCTAGAGAAGTTTAAGATAGACAGCCCTAGAGAAGTTTAAGATAGAGTGCCCTAGAGAAGTCTAAGATAGACAGCCCTAGAGAAGTTTAAGATAGACAGCCCTAGAGAAGTTTAAGATAGAGTGCCCTAGAGAAGTCTAAGATAGACAGCCTTAGAGAAGTTTAAGATAGACAGCCCTAGAGAAGTTTAAGATAGACAGCCCTAGAGAAGTTTAAGATAGACAGCCCTAGAGAAGTTTAAGATAGACAGTCCTAGAGAAGTTTAAGTTAGACAGCCCTAGAGAAGTCTAAGATAGACAGCCCTAGAGAAGTCTAAGATAGACAGCCCTAGAGAAGTTTAAGATAGACAGCCCTAGAGAAGTTTAAGATAGACAGCCCTAGAGAAGTCTAAGATAGACAGCCCTAGAGACGTCTAAGATAGACAGCCCTAGAGAAGTCTAAGATAGACAGCCCTAGAGAAGTTTAAGATAGACAGCCCTAGAGAAGTTTAAGATAGACAGCCCTAGAGAAGTTTAAGATAGACAGCCCTAGAGAAGTTTAAGATAGACAGCCCTAGAGAAGTTTAAGATAGACAGCCCTAGAGAAGTCTAAGATAGACAGCCCTAGAGAAGTCTAAGATAGACAGCCCTAGAGAAGTCTAAGATAGACAGCCCTAGAGAAGTTTAAGATAGAGTGCCCTAGAGAGGTTTAAGATAGACAGCCCTAGAGAAGTTGAAGATAGACAGCCCTAGAGAAGTTAAAGATAGAGTGCCCTAGAGAAGTTTAAGATAGACAGGCCTAGAGAAGTTTAAGATAGACAGCCCTAGAGAAGTTTAAGATAGAGTGCCCTAGAGAAGTCTAAGATAGACAGCCCTAGAGAAGTCTAAGATAGACAGCCCTAGAGAAGTTTAAGATAGACAGCCCTAGAGAAGTTTAAGATAGACAGCCCTAGAGAAGTTTAAGATAGACAGCCCTAGAGAAGTTTAAGATAGACAGCCCTAGAGAAGTTTAAGATAGACAGCCCTAGAGAAGGTTAAGATAGACAGCCCTAGAGAAGTTTAAGATAGAGTGCCCTAGAGATGTTTAAGATAGACAGCCCTAGAGAAGTTTAAGATAGACAGCCCTAGAGAAGTTTAAGATAGACAGCCCTAGAGACGTCTAAGATAGACAGCCCTAGAGAAGTTTAAGATAGACAGCCCTAGAGAAGTTTAAGATAGACAGCCCTAGAGAAGTTTAAGATAGACAGCCCTAGAGAAGTTTAAGATAGACAGCCCTAGAGAAGGTTAAGATAGACAGCCCTAGAGAAGTTTAAGATAGACAGCCCTAGAGAAGTTTAAGATAGACAGCCCTAGAGAAGTTTAAGATAGACAGCCCTAGAGAAGTTTAAGATAGACAGCCCTAGAGAAGTTTAAGATAGACAGCCCTAGAGAAGTTTAAGATAGACAGCCCTAGAGAAGTCTAAGATAGACAGCCCTAGAGAAGTTTAAGATAGAGTGCCCTAGAGAAGTCTAAGATAGACAGCCCTAGAGAAGTTTAAGATAGACAGCCCTAGAGAAGTTTAAGATAGACAGTCCTAGAGAAGTTTAAGTTAGACAGCCCTAGAGAAGTCTAAGATAGACAGCCCTAGAGCAGTTTAAGACAGACAGCCCTAGAGAAGTTTAAGACAGACAGCCCTAGAGAAGTTTAAGATAGACAGCCCTACAGAAGTCTAAGATAGACAGCCCTAGAGACGTCTAAGATAGACAGCCCTAGAGAAGTCTAAGATAGACAGCCCTAGAGAAGTTTAAGATAGACAGCCCTAGAGAAGTTTAAGATAGACAGCCCTAGAGACGTTTAAGATAGACAGCCCTAGAGAAGTTTAATATAGACAGCCCTAGAGAAGTTTAAGATAGACAGCCCTAGAGAAGTCTAAGATAGACAGCCCTAGAGAAGTCTAAGATAGACAGCCCTAGAGAAGTCTAAGATAGACAGCCCCAGAGAAGTTTAAGATAGAGTGCCCTAGAGAAGTTTAAGATAGACAGCCCTAGAGAAGTTGAAGATAGACAGCCCTAGAGAAGTTTAAGATAGAGTGCCCTAGAGAAGTTTAAGATAGACAGCCCTAGAGAAGTTTAAGATAGACAGCCCTAGAGAAGTTTAAGATAGAGTGCCCTAGAGAAGTCTAAGATAGACAGCCCTAGAGAAGTCTAAGATAGACAGCCCTAGAGAAGTTTATGATAGACAGCCCTAGAGAAGTTTAAGATAGACAGCCCTGGAGAAGGTTAAGATAGACAGCCCTAGAGAAGTTTAAGATAGAGTGCCCTAGAGAAGTTTAAGATAGACAGCCCTAGAGAAGTTTAAGATAAGAAAGCCCTAGAGAAGTTTAAGATAGACAGCCCTAGAGAAGTTTAAGATAGACAGCCCTAGAGAAGTTTAAGATAGACAGCCCTAGAGAAGTCTAAGATAGACAGCCCTAGAGAAGTCTAAGATAGACAGCCCCAGAGAAGTTTAAGATAGAGTGCCCTAGAGAAGTTTAAGATAGACAGCCCTAGAGAAGTTGAAGATAGACAGCCCTAGAGAAGTTTAAGATAGAGTGCCCTAGAGAAGTTTAAGATAGACAGCCCTAGAGAAGTTTAAGATAGACAGCCCTAGAGAAGTTTAAGATAGAGTGCCCTAGAGAAGTCTAAGATAGACAGCCCTAGAGAAGTCTACGATAGACAGCCCTAGAGAAGTTTAAGATAGACAGCCCTAGAGAAGTTTAAGATAGACAGCCCTAGAGAAGGTTAAGATAGACAGCCCTAGAGAAGTTTAAGATAGAGTGCCCTAGAGAAGTTTAAGATAGACAGCCCTAGAGAAGTTTAAGATAAGAAAGCCCTAGAGAAGTTTAAGATAGACAGCCCTAGAGAAGTTTAAGATAGACAGCCCTAGAGAAGTTTAAGATAGACAGCCCTAGAGAAGTTTAAGATAGACAGCCCTAGAGAAGTTTAAGATAGACAGCCCTAGAGAAGTTTAAGATAGACAGCCCTAGAGAAGTTTAAGATAGACAGCCCTAGAGAAGTTTAAGATAGACAGCCCTAGAGAAGTTTAAGATAGACAGCCCTAGAGAAGTTTAAGATAGACAGCCCTAGAGAAGTTTAAGATAGACAGCCCTAGAGAAGTTTAAGATAGACAGCCCTAGAGACGTCTAAGATAGACAGCCCTAGAGAAGTTTAAGATAGACAGCCCTAGAGAAGTTTAAGATAGAGTGCCCTAGAGAAGTTTAAGATAGACAGCCCTAGAGAAGTTTAAGATAGACAGCCCTAGAGAAGTCTAAGATAGACAGCCCTAGAGAAGTTTAAGATAGACAGCCCTAGAGAAGTTTAAGATAGACAGCCCTAGAGAAGTTTAAGATAGACAGCCCTAGAGACGTCTAAGATAGACAGCCCTAGAGAAGTTTAAGATAGACAGCCCTAGAGAAGTTTAAGATAGACAGCCCTAGAGAAGTTTAAGATAGACAGCCCTAGAGAAGTTTAAGATAGACAGCCCTAGAGAAGTTTAAGATAGACAGCCCTAGAGAAGTTTAAGATAGAGTGCCCTAGAGAAGTTTAAGATAGACAGCCCTAGAGAAGTTTAAGATAGACAGCCCTAGAGAAGTCTAAGATAGACAGCCCTAGAGAAGTTTAAGATAGTCAGCCCTAGAGAAGTTTAAGATAGACAGCCCTAGAGAAGTTTAAGATAGACAGCCCTAGAGACGTCTAAGATAGACAGCCCTAGAGAAGTTTAAGATAGACAGCCCTAGAGAAGTTTAAGATAGACAGCCCTAGAGAAGTTTAAGATAGACAGCCCTAGAGAAGTTTAAGATAGACAGCCCTAGAGAAGTTTAAGATAGACAGCCCTAGAGAAGTTTAAGATAGACAGCCCTAGAGAAGTTTAAGATAGACAGCCCTAGAGAAGTTTAAGATAGACAGCCCTAGAGAAGTTTAAGATAGACAGCCCTAGAGAAGTTTAAGATAGACAGCCCTAGAGAAGTTTAAGATAGATAGCCCTAGAGAAGTTTAAGATAGACAGCCCTAGAGAAGTTTAAGATAGACAGCCCTAGAGAAGTTTAAGATAGACAGCCCTAGAGAAGTTTAAGATAGAGTGCCCTAGAGAAGTTTAAGATAGACAGCTCTAGAGAAGTTTAAGATAGACAGCCCTAGAGAAGTTTAAGATAGACAGCCCTAGAGAAGTTTAAGATAGACTGCCCTAGAGAAGTTTAAGATAGACAGCCCTAGAGAAGTTTAAGATAGACAGCCCTAGAGAAGTTTAAGATAGAGTGCCCTAGAGAAGTTTAAGATAGACAGCCCTAGAGAAGTTTAAGATAGACAGCCCTAGAGAAGTTTAAGATAGATAGAGTGCCCTAGAAAACTGCAATGAAATATTACAGGAAATTATTTGGTACCAATTTTAGGCTGGGTCCACATGTAAGTCCAGACAATGTTTAAAAATCTCCCACATTGAAGAGGATTTGAACACATGAGTACTGGACTGGCAGGCAAGTGTGCTAGCCACTGGGTTTCTTTAGCTTTGAATTCAGTATTTAGAATTTTCTTAAAGGCTGGTGAAATTGATTTTACACATTTTATGTAAAGTTGATGGAGGAAAGCATATTTGTCTAGACATATATATCCCAAACAAAACATAAACTCTCACTTACTATGGTTTTTTCAAAGGAATATGATATTGGCATATATTTTTCAAACTTCAGAAACAGGTCCATAAAAGTAATGAATAATAACATAGTAAATGAAATAATATTCCAAAGTGTGAAACAGAACTAACCTGTGGAGCCTGACAAGCATTCACACACATAACTGTTGCCATAAGGCTGGCATTGCAACCCTTTCTGGCATGGGTTGTTCTGGCATGGATTGTGTGCTAGAGAAAAATATAACATGAATTTTCTTTCTAGCAGCTGGTCTTGATAGCCCACATGATGATGAATATATTTTCTAACCCATAGACTGGCAGAATTATTACATAGGGTGTATTTTTAATATCTTTGCAGTGTTTGAAAATATTGCCGGTCCAAGTGTTGTGTTTACCTATTATGTTGCATGAACTTTACAGAGGGTGAATACAAAACTTGGACTGGCAATATTTTCAAACACTGGACAGTCATTAAAAATACATCCTATTTAATCAGTTAGTTAAATTTTTTACTGTGCTTATTTTTCAGCAGAAGTATTTTGTTATTGACAAATAACCCTTGAAACATCTAAGTTTATTATCTGTCTGTTTTGTAGCTTTTCATGAAGGATATCTATGAATATAACACTTTAACATAGTTTGCGGGACGCAGAGGTGTTTCCAAGGCACCAGGGCTAGGTTCTATACTGGCCAAGACCTACTAACACGTCCAAGTCATGCGTCCTGGGAAACTGGTCCCTTCGGGGTCCTGGCTAACATAGTAGGTTCGCTGATTCTTCCGAAGTCGGAGAGTATCTGCCTGTATGGCGAGGAACCACCAGTCTGCACACCAATAAGCCAGACATGGGACAAAGGATACTCACGCAAACCTCAGTCCGGTATGACATCACACTGATGTTGGACAACAGGATGTCTTCATCCGACATACAGGACTTCATGCTGGAGTTCAAAGCCAGCGAACGCAAGCAACATAGTTTGCGCTTATCTAATTATATTAACTTTTTATTTTGTTAGGGTTGCAACTTTAATTAAATAACTCGCAGTGTATTAGACTGATCTTCTTCAGTGCCATCACCAACTGATATTAAGTTGTAAAATTTTCCAAAACACTCAGTCTTGCCTCTTCATAGTGCATCCATACAGATATCTGTCCTGCAGTCTATCTCTTGATGTTGTATACACAACTGTAAAGTTGTCTCCTCCTGCTCTACTTTTGCTTCCAGCACATCCATTAACAAGGAGCTATGTCTCTTTACACGACCATGGAATCTTAATTGTTTGACCTTGATCACATTCTGTAATGTCTTCGTCAGTCCAAATTCTGTAATACTTCTTTATTTACTTTCTTATGTTGCCATGACATTCTTCTTATCCATTTATATATAATCACATTTTCACAGATTCAATTTTATCTTCATATTGTATTATTTTTCACTAAATATCAGTTGGAAACTTAAATTTTCAAGATACTAATCTTCAACATTTTAGAATAACATTCTAGTGAAAAGTTACATAACTAATAATTAAATTTTGAATGATGTCATAAATATATAAACAAACGTACATAAGACAAGTGGCTTGGATCTCTTACAAAAAGAAAATTAATCTACTTCCAATAAGAGCATACAATCAAATAAGATCTGGATTTAGAGCCAAAGGAAGATGAATAAAATTATTGGCAGACAACGGCTATGTGTTTTTCTCAGCTTTCTTTAGAGTAATGAATGCTGGCCAGATCCTTTAGTCACTTCCTGTCACATCATTCTCTCCAGGTCATGATGATTTATCTGTTCTTCCACACTATACACATGATTCCCTAGGACCTTCACCACCTCGACCAATACCCCACCAAATGGTGCAGATGCAGTCTGCTCAGATCCCAACACAGCATGTCCTAGGGAAAAGATCCAATGGATGATCCCCAGCTTTGACTTTTTAATGAGAGACAATATCAAGTGCACATTAAATAAATACAGATACAATGAAACCAAGGCAGCACATATGGCCTTGGGACACCAGGCTTGGCTCCCCAAGCCCTTACAATGAATGACAAGTGTGGGTTAGGATAAGTTGCATTGTCTACCTGGAACTAGACTATGGACAATATAAAAAGAAAACAAATATACAAAACCTTGGAACAAAACATTTCTGAAATTAAAACAACACTACTACAGAGAATAAGTTATCAAGTACATAAGAGATTAAAACTGGAACAATCCAACATACCTTCACATTGCGACTGGCTCCAGCTTCCAACACTCTTTGTCACCTTATTGTCTGGACATTCAGAGCAGGTGTTGCTACCATTGATGTGGCTGAAATAGTTCTGTGGGCATGGCATGCAAGGAATAGTTCCATCTAAACTGTATTCTCCGGGAGCACATAGTTCTATTGAAAATAACACACATATAAAAGTAAACCGAATAAGTGAAATATGATTTTAAAAAACATACACGCATGAAGAACCAGGTGATAATAGCAACTATGTGGTAGGGAAAGGTATTATATAATTAGTGTTGCTATGGGGACCATTTTTGCATACATACCCTTCAGAATATTCTGAGGGAGATAGAGCAACCATGTATTTGTCTGAGAGAGATGGAGCAACTAAATGTTTGTCTTAAGGATACCAAGCAACTATATGTTTGTCTGAGAGAGATGGAGCAACTAAATGTTTGTCTTAAGGATACCAAGCAACTATATGTTTGTCTGAGAGAGATGGAGCAACTAAATGTTTGTCTTAAGGATACCAAGCAACTATATGTTTGTCTGAGAGAGATGGAGCAACTAAATGTTTGTCTTAAGGATACCAAGCAACTATATGTTTGTCTGAGAGAGATGGAGCAATTAAATGTTTGTCTTAAGGATACCAAGCAACTATATGTTTGTCTGAGAGAGATGGAGCAACTAAATGTTTGTCTTAAGGATACCAAGCAACTATATGTTTGTCTGAGAGAGATGGAGCAACTAAATGTTTGTCTTAAGGATACCAAGCAACTATATGTTTGTGTCTTAGAGTGAAAGGGCAACTATGTGTTTGTCTGAAGGAGGTGAAGCAATTATATGTTTGTGTCTGAGGGTGAAGGGGCAATTATATCTTTATTTAGGAAGGTAAAGCAATTGTATGTTTGTCTGAGGAAGGTGAAGCATTTATATGTTTGTCTGAGGAAGGTGAAGCAATTGTATGTTTGTCTGAGGAAGGTGAAGCAATTATATGTTTGTCTGAGGAAGGTGAAGCAATTATATGTTTGTCTGAGGAAGGTGTAGCAATTGTATGTTTGTCTGAGGAAGGTGAAGCAATTATATGTTTGTCTGAGGAAGGTGAAGCAGTTATATGTTTGTCTGAGGAAGGTGAAGCAGTTATATGTTTGTCTGAGGAAGGTGAAGCAATTGTATGTTTGTCTGAGGAAGGTGAAGCAATTATATGTTTGTCTGAAGGAGATGAAGCAATTGTATGTTTGTCTGAAGGAGATGGAGCAACTATGTGTTTGCATCTGAGGGTGAAGGAGCAACTATGTATGTATCAAGTGTGAACATTAAACAATAACATTAAATATACTTTGTTACTTGAATGACAATATTTTTATTATAGAAATTTGATAGAAATGTTTCCACTAACTTTTACAGTAAGGAATAAGCAATCTTTCATCACTGTCAAATTCACAGATGTCACAATCCATTGAGCCATATTTTGGTTGATGTGTTCCAAGTGGGCACGGCAAACATGGCTCTAGTCCAGTCAGAGAGAACTGATTTGATTTGCATTTTGCTGCAGATATTGAGATAAAGTCAATGTTAATAGTTTGTTTTCAGAAACAAAGTTAAGCACTGTGTATCAAAGATGTGTTTTTAAATTATGAAATGTTTAGTATTATATTATTATTTTGTATCACACAACATAAAGTAAAGTAAATAGATAAATCCTTCAAGTTGAAATATACACATATTCGCACAGTAATTTTAATTGTCTACCACAGTAATTTTAAGCTGATTATCATGTCTTTCTGTGTGCACAAAACACTGGCTTATGCAGATTAATCATGGTGGTTTCTGCAATCTTTAACAAGCAACTATTTTGTATTTTAAACAACACACAAAATGCAATGTCTCTATCAATCACATGGCCGGTTTCCAAAATGTGCTGTCCAATCGATGACGTAAAAGCATGTAAAAGGGCCTTTTTAATTACTTTTACCATATATCCAATATGCGTCATAGTGTGAACAGAGCGCCTTAAAATTTGTTTTCTATTTTAACTTACACATCTCTTTGAAGAATGTGGGAAGTATTATGTAAAAAATCAGAACTGTTCAAAAGTCATGAACAAACAGTTAAAATATAATAGTAAATAAATAAGTAAAGGACACTTGTGGACTCCTTAAGGCACTGGGCATATGGTGCTAGACCCATATTTGTATAGACCAATTGTCAATCCAAGGGTGAGAGGTCAGTATCACGCTGACCATCTTTACTTCCCAGGACATTTACTGGTGCCCATTTTAGGCTGGGTCAACCAGGGAGCCCCCATTTACAAATTTGAATCCATCCCAATGGGGAATTGAGCTCATGATCTCTGGACTGGCAGATGAGTGCCTAGCCACTATGCTACCATGGCTCCCCACCTTCAGCCCTATTACAAAGTTAATATTAAAATAAATGTGAACCAATCATAATCATAATCTTAAAGCACATACTATGGTGAGGCTTACAATGTTAGGGATACCACATTTACTAGGTCATGTTTCTATATGGATGAGTATTCAAGTTCCTTCCTCAGTGCTTGCTTTCTTATGCACTAGGTGCCTATTTAGTGCTTTGATTGACTGATTATTGGATTAATTTGAAAATCAAGATCATAAAATTCTGGACAAATGTTGTTTCATCAGTTACTATGACTTTAATTATTAGTCACTCGTAAATAATCTTTAGTATGATACGCCAACTTATAATAAATGACTGCCAGGACACATCATTCCATAACAACTGAGCTGCCAGGACACTATGTTGGACATATTCATAATCTAAATTCCTCACCAATGCATGCATCTTCATCACGAGCTCCCACATTCAGTGTTGAGTAACCTGGTAAACAACTTGTACATTTCCTTGAACCGGGCAAATTCTGGAATGTTCCAATTGGGCATTCAAGACACTTTGGCTCTGTGCTATACTGTCCTTGAGGACAGCCAACTGTGGGCATGTAAAATGTGGAATAATTAAACAGTTGCAAAACAATACCCTTCTCCATTTACAACAGTATGGTTCTAATAATAATTAGATAAGCAAAGACAAGGACTCATTTTCATGCCATGTGTGGTATTTGGTATATGGTGCTATCTTCCTCATTTTCATGCCATGAGCGGTATTTAGTATATGGTGCTATCTTCATTTTTGGGACCAGTCAACACATCATGAGTCATGTGGTCAATATCCCTCTGGCCAATTTTACTTCCCGGTACATTTCCTGGGTAAACCTGGCAGCATTGATCAATTTATTAAAAACATCCCTGCCTTGATGTGGATTCAGACATATGACACTAGGTCAACAGTAAGTGTTCTAGTGACTGCACTACAGCAGCACCCATTCTTAGAATGGATAAACAATTGAAATGACAATGTAACTTCACTAGGGTATTGTTAGCAGTATTGTTTATTTCACACAGGTAAGAGCTACATTACCATAATCAAACTCAAAGGTGGTCAGTTACTCAGCACAAATAAAATGATACATATGTCAATTGTCCCTGTATTGAAGTCTAAGCAAGTTACTTCTGTCCAGTACCATATATGACTCTTACAAGTACTAAAGTCAAGAGAATCAGCTTCATTGCCCCGGGTATTACCCCATCTTAATCAATCCCTCTCTTTAGAGCAGCAAGCCACTTGCTGAGAGCATCATACAAAGCAGGAACTCCACAGCTCTAGCAATGACTCTTATGATTCTCAGGTAAAATTGCACTCTTCCTCTGAACAACACAGTCCATGACCTTCAGAATCCAAAGCAGAACAACTTTGCCAAGGAGACCCTGAACATTTGACTGCAAATTTCAGAACTATTAGGCAGACTGCCACATTTCTCTTTGCTGTACACCTGCCCATTCAGCTAGCCATGTGCTTAACTTATCATCATCACATTGCAGGTCCTTTGCAGATTATCACTCCAATCACAGGCATTTTGAAAGTTGCTTTGTTTCTTACCAATTACCCTGCCTCTGTAACCACTTTTTTATGCCTGGTGTCTTCATTGCTGTGTCCACCTTCACAATAGTTGCCCTCCGCTTCTTCTTCCAGGAGCCATGTCTATCATTACTGTTCTTTCTAAACCACTGTGATGTTTAACATGAGCAAAGTATTATGCTACCTAGACATGCTGCTGTCTATGAGCCAGTTTTCTTCTTTGTTTAGATCTTGTAAAATGTCTGTATTTTTATTCTTCTTGATCTGCAGTATTCTAAAGATTTATCTGTTCAAAAGCTCTGGTTTTCTTCTTTAGAGATTGTGGACATGGTCCACAACTCACATCCTTGTGTTGCCACAGGAAAGATGCATGTTCTCAAACTTGTTACTTTAATTTGTTTACAAGAGTTGTGCCATTGGTTCTTAATGCTGCTTAACATCTGCATTGCCATGGCCAGTCTCCTTCTGACTTCTTTTTAATATTTTAATAGTTTTTATTGGTGTTAACTATGGTGTCCATGTATTCAAAGTTTGTAGCTTTTCCAATTTCTTCAATGTTGATGATTTTTGGTCACAAGGTCACACTCTGCATGCTTTCACAATATCAAAAAATGGCAGATAGACAGGAAACAGTTGCAAGTAACAGCTTAGTTTACTTACATCCTAACACCATGCAGTTGACTGAATCTGACATATTCTGATAACTTTCCTTGGAACAGTTTTTACACTCAGGCTCTGACAAAAATGAACCAGCTGGACACTGATCTATTGGAAAAATATTTACAGAGAAAGAAAGCTGAAGTTTATACAATCAATTCATATTGAAAAGTATTTAATTTCGACTCCTTGGTCAGTGGAGGAATTACAGAAGACCATAGAGCCTAAAAATGTTTAGCTATGCTGAACAATTTTCCTTAGAGCAAATAAAATGGCTACATTTAGCTACTCAGTCACATGATTTTAACTGTATGGGAATGTATTCTTCAATATTTATATAAAGTACAGTTATTATGATTTATAGCCCATAAAATAAATACATTTAGCCACTAATTCACATAATATTCATTGTATGGAATGTATTCTTAAATATGTATGTCAAAAACAATTAATGTGATTTATAGCACATAAAAGTACTACATTTAGCTACTCATTCACATGATTAACATTGTATGGAAATGTGTTCTTCAATATGTATGTCAAGAACAATTCATGTGATTTATAGCACATAAAATTACTACATTTAGTTCTCATTCACATGATTGTCATTTTATGGGAATGTATTCTTCAATATGTGTATAAAGTATAATCAATGTGATTTATAGCACAAAAAATGACTACATTTAGCTACTAAAATATTTTAATTTCATGAGAGTATATTCTTTAATATGTATGTAAAATAAAATTAATCTAACTTATAGCACATAAAATCACCCTTAATAAATGAATACAGTGTGCAGGCAAGATGCCATCAAGGATGCTTATTTTGCAAATTGTAACCAACTAATAGCAGGTACATTTTACAGAAATGTGTTTTCAATTAATCACATACCAGACCATATGTCATCTTTAGTCTTGGTTTAAAGTAAAACAAATTTCATAATGTAGTGGCAACTGGAAAACCTGATGAGAGAACACTAAAATGAGACATGATGATAAATAACTGGATAGCTTGGCAAACTGAAATTATTGGAAAACAATACACGGTTTCATGGAAATTTTGTAAGGTGGTGATCTTACTGACATGCTGCATGGTGCTGATTACGCCATTATAAAAGTGTCAATTAAAGAAATAAATTGTTCATGATCAGATCTAATCACATCATATATGTTACTCACAACACATGCCGCTAACATGAGCAAATCCCCTGGGGCAGGCATCTTTTCCAGCTTTGGCAATTGGATTACTAAGCTTCAGCTGTCCACACGAGTAAGAGAAGGTGTCATTAAATCCCATGTGGTTCAGTATTGCACTTCTACACCAGTGATGCGTACTGGTTTTGGTCATGTTGTCAAATGCTAGTTGAATGGAAATCTTCAGTTTTGCTTCCATCTGAAATCACAAAATGACAAGTATCTAAAGTAAACATATCAGATATATTTTTGCAATAACATACATTTTAACACTGTGTGCTACATATTGAAAGGCAGAAGATCAAATTGTTCAGCCATCATGGTAAAATGCAATACCGCCAATTACCAGCACTGGCGCTAAACCAGAGAAGACCTGATAAAGAAGCAAGAGGGTGGTTGAGAAGAAAATGGATTGATAACAGCAAAGGCATTGCACAGTCACATGGAATGACACAATCCAGTGCCACCCATCAGGAGTTAGAACATCTTTCTTCCTGTGATGCTTGTGAGCAAAAGTGGAAGATGATGATGATGATGACAATGACAAACATCCTAGTTTTAAAAAGCTGTGGCTAATTAAATTTAACACTAACATGGCAAAGTGTTTTCCATGCACCCACAATGGTTTGTAAATTTGTGTATGACCAGCCTTGGCAGGGTTTGGGCAACTGTCTTTCACCTAGATACACAGATGTTGATTGTGTAATTTCTATCACATCCAAGTCATAAATTATGAGCTTTTTTGTAATTGGCATAACTTGATAATCCATGAGCTTGGTGGTCAGGGGGAATTTGTTTTTATTAAACTGGCAAATATGAAAGAAATGCTATAAATATGTTGTCAGTGTAACATTTTAAATTATATTGTGGCTTAACTCATTCGATACCAGGCTATGCATTATAAGTTTATTAATTACTTCATCTATCTCCTACATTTCCTAGCTCTTTCTGCATCAGTTCATTTGTTCGTTCACGCACATATAAAATCAACTCACCCTTTCTTTGTACAACCATCACTTCTTAACCCTTTGACAAGTGTTTCTTTAAACTAGCCACTTTAGTAGCATTTTCAAAATTGCTTTTTAATTATGAAACCTGCATAGTATGACACCTCTTGAAAAAAACACATCCAACGGTGCCTTATTAAAGTCTGTCGGTCAATTATAAGCGGAGATATTAATGTTTGTGTGTCATTTTATCATTTAATATGAACAAAGAGCAAAATACGATTGTGACCCATTCATGAAGTGTGACCTACCTTCACTCTCACACAACTGTTGGTTACACTAACACAAAGGGAGATTACAACTGCTGCTGTCTAACTCAGGGAAAGATAACTACTCCCAGTTTACAGACAGACAGACAGACAGACAGGACAGACAGGACAGGACAGACAGAACAGACAGGATGGACAGACAGGACAGGACAGGACAGACAGGACAGGACAGGACAGGACAGACAGGACAGGACAGACAGGACAGACAGGACAGACAGACAGACAGGACAGGACAGGAGGGGGATGGACGGACGGACGGACGCATGCACGCACGGATGGACGCATGCACGCACGCACACACACCAGCTGTGATGACATCAGACCACTTGCACTATTCCATGCGCTGCACGTCTCATAAAAATGGTATTTACAGGTTTACTTACCACTTAAAATAGGCAGCCTGATTGCCTTGAAGAGATTAGAACAAGAATTACCATTGCGAAGATAGCCTTTTGCAAGATGAAAAATATACTGACCAATGACAAGATATCAATTGAAACGAGAAAAAGAGTGTTGAAGTGCAACATAGAACCTGTACTTTTGTATGGATGTAAAGCGTGGACAATGAGCAGACAAGCTGAAAAACAGCTGTTGGCTGTGGAAATGTGGTTTCTGAGGAAAATACCAAAGAACACCATGGACAGACAGAAAAACCAATGAAAAGTCCTTCAAGAAACAAATGAAGATCGTAAATTGATTAGAGACAGACGTAGACAGTCAAAACATTTTGGGCATGTTATGAAAAGAAATGAATTGAAGAACTTGGCTGATGGCTGGCAAGATCGAAGGGAAGAGACCAAGGGGAAGACCAAGAAGTAAATACCTGGATGGCTTGACCACGTGGCATGGTCGAGACAGAAACATGGAGCAGATCCACGACTCTGGTGATTGAGTGAGATGGCAAAACATGACTGCCCACACTTGTTAGCACGGCACATGATGGATGGATGGAACAGAAAGCAATAATATATTTGATTTTCTATACCATTACAATGGAACAATTGTAGAGCTCTCATACCTAACTGGTAATGTGTGTTTATGTACTTAGCTGCTGATTCACAAGCAAGGTTTTTAACTTAATGTCACTGAATATTTGTTTAATTTTCTTACCAGCACGTTGTTGGCAAAACAAGTTATCAATGGCATAAAGGGAGATTTTATAAAAAATAATCTTTAGTTCTGAAATAAGTAGGGGGTTGCAGTAGTGCAATGGCTATGAGTTCAAATCTGCATCCAGGCAAAGTTTTAAAACGTATGTGGGCTTCCAGGTCTACCCAGCCTAGAATGGGTACCAAGAAATGCCTTGGAAAGTAAATGATTTTGACTACATCACACCTAGAATACCTACTGGTCTATAAAACTATGGGAGTTAATTAGTTAGTTAGTTGAGGTTCCAACTTCATGGCAACGGGTCGTCCCCATTATGCTCCATTCCCGTGCCAGTGAATATCACACAAAATGCTCCCCACTGTCCAATGTGAAAAGTGGAATGGACAGGAGTCTCGGCAATCCAACAGCCCGCACAGGTACACTGTGCATAATGCCGCCATCAGAATCTTCTTCTTCTTCTTCAGTGTTCCGAGACATTGAGGTTCTTTGCTGCAGATACAATCCGTCTCTCTGGTTGACCTTCTCTTGCCAGTCGTTCATTCCAAGTGCTTGAAGGTCTGTATATATATTATCTCACTTGGTTCTCGTTGAATAATCATATTGTCAACACTCCAACACCAACTGTAATGCTGTGTTCAGAGACGGTGGAAAGAACGCAGGCAATGAATTACCTAGGAATATGATTTGATCAAAGCCTTGCTTATAATGTGCACATAGACCAGGTGATAACAAAGGCCAAGCGGGGTTTGGCTGCGATGCGGGTGATGGCGGCAGCAAACTGTGAGCAGCGCCATCTATGTCTTCTGTACGAGGGGCTGGTCATGTCTGTTTTGGAGTATGCAATGGCAATCCTGACTCTCAGCCATAAGCAGATAGAAAGGATGGAAAGGATACAGAATGAAGCTATGCGCATTATTCTTGGATGTACAAGAGATACAGCATTCAGGGCGATGCGCTACCTTCTTGATTTTCCAACCATTGAAGAGAGAATACAAGTTTGCAGGGCACGCGCCTACCTCACAGTTAACGCAAACACACAACATCCACTGCATAGTGAAATTAGGAAGGTGAAGGGCAGCAGTTTAAAAAGAGGACGGTCGTGGATGGGTCAAGCCGAAGACATTCTTCAACAGGTATGTTCACTTGAGGACTTAGAACCTGGCGAGGAGTGGGTGCAAATGCCAACAGACTTCTGCACATCCTTTTCAGTTTGCATCCAACTAGATAGGAAATGCAGACAAGAAAATCCGGCTGCTGTGGAGGCTGAAGTACAAGCGTTGATTTTCGAGAATTCGCTAGGCAGTGACGCGGTCATCTACACAGATGGGTCGGTCGTCCGACATGTGAGAAGCTCATGGGCCTTTACAGCTCGGGCCGGAGGGAGAATTGTGAAGGAGGACTCTGGTGCTTTCACTGAAACCACAAGTAGCCTGACAATGGAAGTCATGGCAGTAAGTAAAGCAATAACATGGCTCGAGACACAGACATTCACTAGGGCTTGTTTCCTTAGCGACTCAATGAACATGATCAAGAGGATAGAGGAGGGATCGATCCGAAGAGAATGGTTGCTGCCTCTGGAGCGGTCTCGGCTGGCAAAGATTAGTTTCATCTTCGTGCCAGGGCATGCGGGAGTACAAGGAAATGAGCGGGCTGACAAGCTCGCAGGTGAGGCTACTGTGGAGGGCGGACGCGCCATGGACCAGGCTGACATTCTGAATGTTCTACGAGAAGTAAGACTTTTGCGAGAACCAAGTGATGACTGTGAATCTACAACAATGGCCAGACTGCTAGAGCAGCAAATTAAAAGAGGGGTGGCCAAACAAGAACACTACACAGGAAGCCAAAGAAGATTGATAAACCAACACAGAACTGGCGTCGTTAGCCGCTACACGCTGCGGGATTTGCTGAGGAGGAGATCCGAGCACTTATGGACTGAATGGTTCGATGTGCAATGAGGATGATCTGGCGACTAACTAACTAACTAACTATATATTATCTCTCCACCGTCTTCTTGGTCTACCTCGGGGTCTACGGTCATTTATTTCCTGAGTGTAAGCGAGTTTTGTTTCCCTATTATCTTCCATTCTTTCTATATGCCCCAGCCATTGTAGTCTATTAGCCTTCATGATACCAGTGATTAGCGGGAACTTAAACAGATCATAAATGTCTTTGTTACTTCTTCTTTTCCACTCTCCACTTTGTGTATCCCTAATGGGTCCAAAGATGCGTCTTAAAACTTTGTTCTCAAAGGTTTGTAACAAGGCTTCGTCTCCTTTCATTGTACTCCAGGTTTCAGAGCCATACAGCACAACTGGTCTGATCAGTGTTTTGTATATTGTGATTTTGGTGTTACGAGATAGCGCATTTGATTTTAGTAGATGTTGTAGTGCATAGTATATCTTATTTCCAGAATTGATTCTAGTTTGTATTTCTTCCCTTATGATGTTGGAGCAGTTGAAGATTGTACGCAGGTATTTGTATGTTTCCGTTCTTTTAATGGTCATATTATCTATTTGTATGTGGCCAGTGTTTTTAGCCATTCCTTCTCTTTAAATTAACACATATTCTGTCTTATCTTGGTTGATAACCAGCCCCATCTGTTGGGCTTTTTCCTTTAAGTGAGTCAATATTTCCAATGTCTTTTGTTCACTTTGCCCTATAATATCTATATCGTCTGCATAACCGAGCAGCTTGGATGTTCCTCCAAAATCACATTCCTCCTTTATCTTCCATACAACTTTCTCTAGAGCCAGTTTGAAGAGTAGTGGCGATAGTGCATCACCTTGTTTCAAGCCAGATGTTATTTGGAAAGGATCTGATTTCCTGCCTTTATAAGTTACTATATTATAAGTATCTTCCATGCATAGTCTGGTCATGTCAACACAAAATTCATCCACGAATACCACAGTTCATCGTTGATGGACTCGGCAGTCACCAGAAAGACCTCAATGACCCAAGTTTTCCCACATGGCTTGGTCTCTTACCACAGGGCGACCCGCCGAAAGCGTCGCACAAAGCACAAACTCCGCAGCTTCATATGCCTAATATACCCCACAACATGTTATAACAGTATGACTGTTATAGGACAACATTAGAGTACTTGGACAGAGACTTAAGGAAATTAGTGGGACAAGTAAGAAATATAAAATCATGTTCCAATTTATACATTTTAGTAGACAAAACCTTTTTAACAATGCACTAGAATGCACAATAGATACATAGCAATGAAATGTGCAGTATCCAAGTAGTAAAGATACACTTAGACAACGGAACAACAACAAACATAAAACCTAGGACAGAAGCTGATGTGATTCCACAGGGAGCAGTCGAGTTTAAGATCTTGGAAGGATGGATATTATCTGGACTTTTAGAGGACAAGTAGAATGTAAGAGATAATAAAATGGATCATTAGAAATCTCAAGATTAGCAAGTAGTAAGTATTCTATTTGAAGGAATCATGCAAGTTTACTGGAGTTAATCATTATAGTTGACAAGGGATGATGCAAATATAAATCATGAATTGGCTAGGAGATTTTATGATGTTGATTGTTTCATCTGAGACTTTTTCTCAAGTATGTCAAATTGAAGAAATTTCAGTTCGACAAAGTCAAAATAAATAATGTGTCTGAACCTAAAAGGGTGATTGTTACTGCATTTGTCTTAGACTTTTTGTTTTGGCAACACAAAGTATTTTCTGCAAATCAGGATTTGTACCACTAAAGATCATGTGCTGGCTGATCGCATCCTCGTTTCAGACGGGCCTGTTTGTATAGCTGAGATTATGGTGCGGTGACAATGTAACAAGTGTTTTAACATAACTGAAATAAGTCAGAGATATATTACCATAACTAGAGAACCTTTGTGGAAAGCTCCCACACTGTCAATGTTGGTAAAGTTCAGATTTTGTGTAATATTCAAACAAGCAGAAGAAAATTTCAGCTTCACAGACTCTATAACTGCATCCAGCATCTCCTTCAGACAATCTCCTGTAGTGTTGCCCTGGTAAGGCAACTGAAAACTCAGACGCACTTCATAGTCTGGAAATCTGCCTTCTGAGATACATATGAAAAAAAAAATGTATTAAAAATAGTTGTGTTCACTTCAAAGTCTAAAACAATGGTCTAATTAGATATATAAGAAAATATATATTATAGATAATTTTGTTCTGTTCATAGTTTGGAAATCTGCCTAATGAGATTCATAAGAAAATATGTACTACAAACAGTCGTGTTTACATCGTGGAGTAGAATCTACCTGCTGAGGTCAATCAATCACGTGCCATGCCGGAAAGCGTGGGCGGTCATGACTCGCCATTTCAATCGATCACCAGAGTCGTGGATCAGCTCAGTGTTCCTGTCCCGACCATGCCATGTGGCTAAGCCATCCAGGTATGTACTTCTCAGTCTTCCCCTTGGTCCGTTCCCTTTGATCTTGCCAGTTGTCACCAAGTTCTCCAATTCATTTCTTCTCATAACTTCTTCTTCTTCTTCTTCTTCAGCGTTCCGAGCCATTGAGGTTCTTTGCTGCAGATACAATCCGTCTCCATTCGTCTCTCTGGTGGACCTTCTCTTGCCAGTCGTTGATTCCAAGTGCTTGTAGGTCTGTATATGTATTATCTCTCCACCGCCTTCTTGGTCTACCTCGGGGTCTACGGTCATTTATTTCCTGAGTGTAAGCGAGTTTTGTTTCCCTATTATCTTCCATTCTTTCTATATGCCCCAGTCATTGTAGTCTATTAGCCTTCATGATACCAGTGATTAGCGGGGACTTAAACAGATCATAAATGTCTTTGTTACTTCTTCTTTTCCACTCTCCACTTTGTGTATCCCTAATAGGTCCAAAGATGCGTCTTAAAATTTTGTTCTCAAAGGTTTGTAACAAGGCTTCGTCTCCTTTCGTTATACTCCAGGTTTCGGAGCCATACAGCACAACTGGTCTGATCAGTGTTCTGTACATTGTGATTTTTGTGTTACGAGATAGCGCCTTTGATTTTAGTAGATGTTGTAGTGCATAGTATTTCTTATTTCCAGAGTTGATTCTAGTTTGTATTTCTTCCCTTATGATGTTGGAGCAGTTGAAGATTGTACGCAGGTATTTGTATGTTTCCGTTCTTTTAATGGTCATATTATCTATTTGTATGTGGCCAGAGTTTTTAAACATTCCGTCTCTTGAAATTACCATATATTCTGTCTTATCTTGGTTGATAACCAGCCCCATCTGTTGGGCTTTTTCCTTTAAGTGAGTCAATATTTCCAATGTCTTTTGTTCACTTTGCCCTATAATATCTATATCATCTGCATAACCAAGCAGCTTGGATGTTCCTCCAATATCACATTCCTCCTTTACCTTCCTTACAACTTTCTCTAGAGCCAGATTGAAGAGTAGCGGCGATAGTGCATCACCCTGTTTCAAGCCAGATGTTATTTGGAAGGGGTCTGATTTCCTGCCTTTATATGTTACTATAAGTATCTTCCATGCATAGTCTGGTCATGTTGATTAACTTCCTTGGTATTCCAAATTCCTGCATAGCATTCCATAGACTATTCCTATGGACACTATCATGAGCCTTTTTAAAATCCACAAAAATGTTATGGAGATCTCTTTTATATTCCCATAACATGTCCATAAAATATTGACTCTCTACATCTAATTTCTCTAATCAATTTACGATTTTCATTTGTCTCCTGTAGTACTTGGTCATTGGTTTTTCTGTCTCCATGGTATTCTTTGCAGAGGTACATAAGAAAATATTTTTATAAAAATAGATTTGCTCACTTCATACTCCAAAAAATATGTCTAATGATGTACTTAAGAAATACATATTATAAATAGTTCTGTTCCCTTTGTAGTCTTTAATCTGCCTAACAAAGTATATGTACAAATATATATGATAAATAGTTTTGTTTAATTCATAGTATAGAAATAATAGTATAGAAGCATATAATGAGATCCACAGAAAATATGCCAGGAATCTTATGTTATACTGATACACTGTCTTAATAGCAACATGACAGAAGGTACTATAGTGGTTGTTAAAAAGTTAGATGCATAATCCTTTACAGTACATTTGCAGCATTTTTTTGCTGTTGTTGATGTCTTGGCAAGTTTATGTTCAGTAGTTTGCCACTGCTTTCTGAATGACCGGCACCCATACCATTTCATTAAAAAAAAACCAACGCAACGTGGTCTGCTGCCAAATCGTGCACAGCTGTGTTGTTTCAAAAGCTAGTATATGGGATCATGATCACGCAGCTGTAACCCCTTCACCATGAAGACCGGCACAGTGGTTGTAGGAAGTGAAAAAAATGTGCCATAGCCTGAATAATAGGAAGACAGAAGTCATATAACTATTCTTTATTATTCTTACTCTTTGTCATCAATATTTCACTTTTCTAGCAGTTTGTTTCTTTTCACATGTCACACACTATGAAATACATTTGTATAGTCTATGAAACATGAGTACAGACTTTTATACTTCTATAGCTTTTTCAAACACTTTTCTGATAATGTATATTGCATTGTTTGTTCTCTTTCCCTCTATAAACCCACTTTGTTTATCATTAATTTCTAGGTTCACCTTGTTTGCTTCTCTTCTGATAATCAATTTCGGTGGCAGTTTTCTCATATGACTCTCAGGTCCTAGTGTGCAATAATCTTCACATTCTAAAGCACCTCACTTTATTTGAGGTAGCATAGTATGAGTATGTAGCATAGTATGAGTATGCTACACTCATACCTCTGTTTTCTCATATGACTCTCAGGTCCTAGTGTGCAATAATCTTCACATTCTAAAGCACCTCACTTTATTTGAGGTAGCATAGTATGAGTATGTAGCATAGTATGAGTATGCTACACTCATACCTCTGTTTTCTCATATGACTCTCAGGTCCTAGTGTGCAATAATCTTCACATTCTAAAGCACCTCACTTCTTTGGTAGAGCTTTACATATTGAGTATATGACAATAGGAATGTACCTACTATTTTAGATGTAATTTTAAAATGTTATTTGCCTGCTGTGAAGCATAACAATATAAAATAATTATTTTAACCTGTAATTATTACTCCCATTAATAGAATATTTTTACAGGAATCATCACATATTTGGCCACATATTTTTATAGTGCTAATCTTAAACGATGATGGCAGTAGTACTTAATATGCTCTCTGTACTTTTTCTGTTCAATACTGTTATATCGAAAAAACCCATTCCTAGCTATTAATTTGTAATGCTTTATGTCACAGATTGTAATTCCTTAACATCCTATTTCCACAAACAGCATGAATTGGGATTGAGGCCTGCTCAAGCATGTCAATGCCATCTTCAAGGTCAAGAGAGGAGATATAACCAACTCCTCATGGGAACAGTGATCAGAAATACTTTGAGACGGCTGCTGCATCAGAGAACTTAGCAGCATGGCAATGTACAGTGATGTTGCTTAACATAAAATAACATGGCATAACAGCCTATGTCCATAGGGCAATTACTATTTTAACTCACTCAGATGTAATAATGTTGTTGTCTAAAGAAATCACAGGCTGGGATACAGAGTTTTGAGAAGTATGCAATGTATTGACCATCAACATATGTATGTTGCATTGTTCATTATAGAATTAGTCAAGGTACAGAAATGTTACAATCATCATCATCAGGTTAGTAAGTCCAAAGACTGGTGTTAAAGTCAGAATATAATTCCCTCACCATCCCTTACTCTTAGAGACTATCTTCATCTCATTATGAGCCTGAGCCCCAGTGTCCTCACATTCTTGTGTGATGTAGTTCATGTGGGAGTACAAGGAAATGAGCGGGCTGACAAGCTCGCAAGTAAGGCTACTGTGGAGGGTGGACGCGCCATGGACCAGGCTGACATTCTGAATGCTCTATGAGAAGTAAGACTTTTGCGAGAACCAAGTGATGACTGTGAATCTACAACCATGATCAGACTCTGAGAACAGCAAATTAAAAGAGGTGTGGCCAAACAAGAACACTACGCAGGAAGCCAAAGAAAATTGATAAACCAACACAGAACTGGTGTCATGAGCCGTTACACGCTGCGGGATTTGCTGAGGAGGGGATCCAAGCATTTATTGACTGAATGGCTCGATGTGAAATGAGGATGATCTGTCGACTAACTAAGTAACTTTCTTAGACATCCTCTTTTTCTCTTGCCTTGGATTCTTTCCCTTCATTATTTTCAGTAATATACCACCATATTGCATATTGTGACCAGTCCAAGACATCTTTCTTGTTTGTATGTTTTTTCAATAGATGTTTATTTTCCCACAATGTATTTAAAAAAGTGTTCATATGAAATTCTTTCTGTCCAGCTCACTCTTTGCATCATGTGATAACACTACATTTCAAAACTGACCACATTATCTTCATCTCTTTTGTTTAGTCCATGTTTCAGAACTATAATACAGGAACAAATAATACAGAACTATTTATCAAATGTGTGCCAGTAAAACTATAATGGAGAAATACTACATAAATTAAAATATAAATACAATTTCAGACATATATTCATGTAAAATCAACAAGAATATTTTTAAGGATGAGATAAACTTACCTATACATTCTGGCACTCTATTATGAGGTTGCCATGTTCCATTTTTTCCACTACAGTTGTACAGCTCAGGAGGCTGCACTGCAAACCCACTGCCTGCAGGGCAAGAAACTACACAAGATAGGTCCTTATCCAGAAAAACAAAACAAATATTATTTGTTATAATGTTACAGAAACATATACACATTTTAGTCATTACTATAAATTTCACCAAGTGAAAATTTACAAAAATGTGAAAATAAGAAACAATTAGGTTTAGGTTCACAGATTAAAATGTGTAATCGTAATCGTTAGGATGTTGAGCTGATAATGTCTAGTGCACTGTTGAATGAGGATTTCTTCTTCTTCGTTCATCCGGAGTTTTTTTCGGACGTGATTGCGTTGTGCCTGTTTACAGCAGAGCTGCATTCTTGCGCCGTTAGGCCGACACATCCGACTTCTGCGGAAATGAGGATTTAATGCCTGTGTTTGTCATTCACTAAGATAATGAAAAACTAACCACATATACCTGCATGCACTCAGGCCTACAAAATGTGATGATCCTAACACATCACAAACCCATAGCAAGTTCCTGCTTTAGGAAACATATTAAAATAGTATATTCTAGTGATTCTGGAGTTATATAGAACATATATTTATTGATGATCATAATTATGAACTGGGAACCTTGGGAGTGCAGATGCTAGCCTGCCTGATGGCCATGTCTTCAAATCCCCATCGACGTAGATTTTGTCTATTGATTAGGGTTCTCATCTCAACCCAGTCTATTACCAGCAAATGGCCTGTGACGTCGAAGCAGCTGATGTAATACTAACCACGTCACCCATTAAATGCTGATTGGTCTATGAAAATATGGTACTAGCACCATATATCCAAAATGCCTTAATGCCATGTTAACAGGTCCTTTACTTTGATTTATTATAAACTGAACCACAACTTTGCAAATGAAATCAAATCATCTTTAGCTATCTTCACAATGTTAAACAAAATTAGCATTACACTAGCTGTTTATAGAACACAGTTACTGCATAGTTATCATGCATACTGATTTGCAATGTTATTGTGTAAAAGTTCTCATTGCTTTATGCTGAGTGAGGTACTGAGAAGGGGACCTTAGCAAGTATTGCCTGAATTATTTGATGTGCAGTGAGGATAATTTACTGCTGACCAACTAACAGTTATCTGCAGTGTATCTAGCAACAATTTAGTGGAAAGAAAGTTTGGGTCTCATCTGTAACTAATCATGAGCCTACAGCATGCACTCTTGTTTTGTCCCTTCTGTTTTGATTATTATCACTGCACTAAGACATGACCACAGATGCTCAGATTGCCTCTGTAATAAACTCATCACTATGTAGTGACTAGTTGTGCCAGTCTGGTGTTTACTGAAAGGCTTACTCATGTATTAGGTTTGTAGCTATTTTCTGACACTTCAATTTTCAATCAAAATAGTTGATTCTAACTGTTAATGGTGATTCAGTTCATCTGCAAGTTTTCATTTCAGTTCAACTGTCTAAAAACATTTATATTGCTGGCTTGATCCCATTGGTTGACCCTATGAAACAATGGCAGAACCAGCCAGACTATAAGCTCTGTTGTTGCCCATGATGCCTGTATAGACCCTTGCAAGGTGTTGGATAGTATGTCTGTATGCTGAATCTGGCTTGACTTTAGAGCACTTTCATAATCATGATGCTTGTAGTCATAATGAATACCCATGTACCTGCCTGAACAATTCTTCAATATGATTATTTCATGTTATTTCTTTTACTATCATGTATCTATCAAGATATATGATAGTAAAGATGCCGGTCTCTGTGGCTAAGGGCTTGCGAACGTGGTTTGTGAGCCCATATACCCGGGTTTGAAACATGGCGGTGCTGGTTTTTTTCGAAAAAGGTATAGGAGCCGGTCGTTCAGAAAGCAATGGCAAATTACTGAACGTAAAATTTGCCCAGGAATCACGAACAGCAAAAATGCTGGGGTTGACTGCTACGTCCTGTAAAGGACATGCAACTTAATCTATCAAGAATATATGGCCTCTAAATACCTAGCTCTGTAAGATCAGATAACTATTACAGTATATACATCAGTTGTAAAATATGTATTAAAGTTATTACCTCATCATTAGCTCCGGTGCGCGCACAGGATTTACTGCCTCCTTCTGGGTGAGGTAGACTCTTTTCTGAACAACCGTTAGCTGCATATTAAATAATACAATGCCAGTTTCAATGATTCTATACCAAAAATGTTTATTATTACTACTAAATACAGACTACCGCACTCTGGGCATATTGTAACAATAGATATAAAAGCCAATGAAATTACTTGTTTTAATTCCAAGGTACCTATTTTCACTGAGCATACATACTAGAACTATTATCAAAGTCGTGAAAAGTGGTACTACTCAAGATGTTACTATAAGTCATATTATATTCACTTAGATGCTAAAATGAAAGGTGTTATTTGAAATCTGATCATCTTTAGTTAGTTGCATATTCTTTACAAGATGTCTTAGTCAACCCATAATTTTTTTGGCTGTTTGTTATTCTTGGCAAGCTTACATTCAGTAATTTACCATTGCTTTCAGAATGACTGGCACTCATACCTCTGTATCGAAACAAACAAAGCCGTCTGCTTTCAAATCGCCTGCTGCAGTGTTTCGACTGTGGTATGTGGGATTACAACTTGCATTCGTTACCCTGTCATCACAGAGCCAGTTTGATCATTTTAGTGGCAAATAAACAGATACACGATTTTAACAATCAACAGCCAACCTATCTTTTCACTTATTCATCTATTCGTCCATTCATTCATTCATTATTCCCTGTAAATTTTCATGTCTACTTCTAATATGAATCAATACTCACATTCAACTTTGGCAAAAAATGAACAATTTACTGTATTCAAACTGCCATCAATTGCCGTAGCTGTGACTAGTATTGTCTCAGGTGTTATGATAGCTGAGCCCTCTGGTGGGTCATACAAAATGCTGACACATCCACTGTTATCAACAGCAGTGACACCTGTATTATTATATTTAATACAAGGCATTCCCTGCCTAATATTTGCAGAAACTGTCACCACATTTCTTGGGCAGGTAATGCTTGGAAGAATATGATCTGAAAAATAAATGTGTGTACCACTCTATGTGTTATATAAGCATTTGGTGATGATAATATTTATATTATATTATATTTATATATTATATATATAAATTAAATATATAAATATATATATATTTATATATTATATTATATTTGTGATAAATTAATCATTATTTCCTAAATCAGCAAACAAAGCACAGTTCAAGAGTGGATCAATATAATGATAAAAATAATAATAATATTACAATTATTGAAAATTCAAAACTTAGCAGCCTTACCAAGAACAGTAACATTAAGTGTACATGTCGCAATATTTCCCGCTTCATCCTTAGCTACCATCGCAACGGTTGTATTCTGCATTTAAAAAATAATGAAACATACATTAAATTTTTTTTAAATTATTTTTTTAAACAGTTCTTGCAATTATCAAATACAAAGTTTTAAAAATGCACACAGTAATTGCTAAGCAATAAATTAAAATTATGACAATGTATATCAAGTCAATGTATATCATAAAGACTGACAATAAATAACATTGAATGAGAACTAGTCAACATAAAAATAATTTGAATAATGAAGACACAAACAATAAATTGCACAATTTATTACCTGTCATATTTTGCTGCATATCACCAGGTACATACTGCAGAATTTACACGACATAAAGTAAAATAACTAGATAAATCCTTCAAGCTCAAATATTTACATTTTCGCATAGTAATGTCAATTGTTGACCAGGTTTATTTTAGACTGACGATCATGTCTTTCTATTTACACAAAACTGGCCCATGTAGATTAATCATTACGGCTTCTGCAAACTTTAACAAGCAACTATTTTGTGTATTATTGTTGCGAAACGCACTGTCTCTATCAATCACATGGCCGGTTTCCAAATTTCTGCAGTATGTACCTGACAAAATGCAGGAAAATATTACAGGCAATAAATTGTGCAATCTATCGTTTGTGTCTTTGTTATTCAAATTCACTACAGGAAAACATTGTTTTGAAAAAAATAATTTCTCAGTGATAAATTACATTATGCCAGCATCATATTATTCAAGTAAAAATGCTTCATAGGCTTTACATTATTTTTACTTTATACTGTACATTATATAGAGTTTCACCCTCTGTAAAGTTCATGCAACTATGTTGCATAGCTATAGGTTTAAAAGTTTTGCATATCCTTTACAGGACATCGCTGTCAACATCAGCATCTTTCAACTGATTGTTGATTTCTTGGCAAGATTACGCTCAGTAGTTTGCCATTGCTTTCTGAGCGACCGGCTCCATACTTTCCATAAGTCACTGGCACGACTCAAACCGCTTCCAATTCTCGTGCACTCACGTCAACCACGAGAGTATTTGGGGTTATGGAGAAAGTTGCTAACCCCTCGGCCAGGGAGACCGGCAGCTATACGTTAGCCATAGGTAAATACAAAACTTGGACCGGCAATATTTTCAAACACTGCAGAGTCATTAAAAATACACCCTGTACGTCAAAAGACAACATGTTATCAGAAATTACATTAATCTAAAACAGGATATGTTAATTATGATGAAAAACTCATGAAGATTCTAATCTTAAAAATATGGAGGTTTTACACTCTGTACAATAAGGTGTGTCTTCCTCTTTGAGTTTTACGTGTAATGTTAAAGCTTTATCTTTAGTTATTTCAAATTTTGGATTGCAATTTCATAATTATATTGATGTTAACTCTGGTTATAAATGAAACATTTTAAAATTATTACAGAATAAGAACATGTTTGGTAAAAGTTAATGGCCACAAACATGACCTTCTCAACAATAATGTGTGGACATATCTGCCCCAAATATTGATCTTAATAACCTTCAAGAGTTAACCCTTTACAAGGCGTAGCGTCCGTTACCGGCCGGTCTCTAAATACGAGCGTAACGGCCGATTCCGGCCGATACTATTATGCATTGTATAAACGCGATCTCTCGGCTTTCCGACACTTCCGTCGGCTACTTTCACTTTCGCCCATAGCTTGACAACGTGGCCGCCATTTGTAAACGCGCTACAATGACTTTGAACAGACTTTTACGGACTTGTTTTGATAGTTTTTGGGAGTTTTACGCTGTTTTTCAAAATGGATTTCGGCGATTCTTCAAGTGATAGCCGAGATTTCGCTCTGTTCAATTTAAATGACATTAAAGGGCACGAAGTTGATTATTAATCGGAGCTAGATATCAGTGCAAAGCGTTACTTTGCATTAGCAGTCGTGAGTCGGACTTTAAAGAAAGTGATTATGATTCTGAAAATGTGTTTGTAAATTGCCGTATAGATGACGGAAAATCACAAACAACATGCCGTATTTCGTAAATATTTGTGTTCATATATGGATTACTGGCAACAATCACGTGAGTAACATATTCTGCATGCTTTTCCCTTCATTGTGTTGTTTATTTAACTAAAATCGGTTGACTAACACCTTGTTTGTGATGTTTTTACTAACGCGACCCGAAATTTTTACAGAACCTGAAAAAATCTTGCCCGTTCAGGGCTACAAAACGGACAAGCGTCTGCCCTGTAAAGGGTTAATATAAAAATCACATGAATAGAATAAATATGCGAATCTTTGCTAAGTGTGGGAGCCTCGGTAGCACAGTGGCTAGTACATTTGCCTGCTGGCCTGGTTGTCATGGGTTTGAATTCACATTGAGACAAAATGTTTAATTGACCTGGGCTCCTAGTTAGCCCAGTCTAGAATGGGCACCAGGAAATGTCTTGAGAAGTCAAGGTGATTGGTGTGATATATTGACCACATCATCCTTCAAGTGCCTGTTGGTCTGTAAAAATATGAGGGGCTTAGCATCACATGCATTACACACATCAAGGCATGTAAATAAGGATCCTTTACTTTACTTTCTTGCTATTGTATTGTTCACATGAATATCACTACTACAAGATAGTATAGTGTTACTATTACTAGTAGTACTCCAAGTGGAGTACAACTTGGAGTAAAATTATCACATTTTGACAGCAAATGTATTTGGTATCGAGACTTTTTCAATCAATCACTAAAAGATATAGGTAGTTCCAAATCAGATATTGCCAGTGGGGATTGTGAAATGTTAAGTCTTTACATATCTAGGTCGTACATCTGATGGGTGGCTAGTTCCCTTCATCATTATTCTAAAATTACACAACACATTATCAAAAGGGGCATTACTTTGCAAAATCTGTATGACGGACTGATTTCTGGTGTGACTGTAAGCCTGGGCATTATTCCTGAGTTGTCTGTTACTTTCGGTAAAGGGATAGTAGCATGGATTGGACCAATGGTGCCTACATTAAGGACAACAGGTCCTTCAGGGCATGAATGGAAGGTAGGAGATTCAACATCTGAAAAACAAAAACATGTTTGAATGTTAATAAACCATTATTGCTCTCAGAACTTCAGATGACAGGAAAGGTATAGTTAACAAGGAAGATAGTAGTTACACACCAATGATTGGCTAGAAAATTCAAACATTACAATAGTAAATAGATAATCCACATATTTCAAAGAATATCAATCAATCAGGTGCCGTCTCCACAATGAAGGTTGGCTGCAATGGATCTCCAATACTGTCACTCTCTTGCCCTGAGTGTACATTCTATTAGGCTGATGTTCGTCCATCTCTTGATGTTATCTTGCCACTTGTTTCGTTGTCTTCCTCTTGCTCACTTGCCCTCCAGTATGGTTTTTATAAGAGTATCATGTCTTAACGCTGCTGAAATATTTCACTTGCCTCCACTTCATTTCTTTCATCAACTCTCTCTTCATTCCCAGTTTTTCTAGAACCTCTGCATTTGATTGTTTTTGTTTAATCCACATTCAAAGAATAACATTAACATAAAGCCGTGTTTGGAAATTAAAATATGGAAAGCTAGTATGAGATAGGGGCATTGAAAAACAAAACAAAAATGAAATAAAACAGAGAAAACAGTGGACATGAAAAACCAGAATGGAGAATGCACAAATGTAGACTCCTATCCTGTTCTGCCTTTCCATATTTCCATTTCCAGAATTTGGGGCTTTCTTTATATTAGTTGAAGCATGTTGATTACTTGTTTGTGGTTGTGATATTTCATTTTCTAGCTGTTTTTGTTTTGTTTGTTCATTGAAAAATACTATGATTAAAATGTACACTTGTATCTGTGTCTTTTCTTTTGTCAAACTTCTTAGTTATATTTTTGTGTTCATTTGTTTTTCGGTATCAGCTCAACAGCAGCCACCCCCATTTTCAAGATGATTGTTACCTCATAATTTGATTTATTTGATTGTTTTGGGATTTGAGGTTAGAACATTGAACATAACACACTACTGGCAACGCTGATTGTATTCCAGTACGAACTTGGGCCTTGTCCATGTCTAGTGCTTCCAATCTGGCGTAGACAAGGCCCAAGGTTCATGTTAGAATAAGATCAGTGTTGCCAGTAGTGAGTTGTGCAAAACTCATAATTTGTTGTTGTTGTTGTTATTATTATTATTATTATTAATATTAATTATTATGAAAATAATTTTTGCATGTTATAAAGAACTGGTTTTACCATATCACTGAGAATCCTGTACAATGAGTAAAAAAGCAACAACAAAAATCCCTAGAAGTTTCAGAGATATTTTTACCAAAAAATGCTATAACAGTCCTTAGACAGCCAGAATGAGTAATCTAAACATTCTGAAAGAGGCCAAGACTCAAAATCAACATAAAACAAACCTCAGAAAGAGGCAGTCATCAGTTTTTGGCCAAGTTATGAGAAGACAAACGCTAGAAAATATTGTGATAACTGGAAAGATTTGTGGAGAGACCGAGGAAAACAATAAGAGAAATTACTTCACAGCCTTGTGTCAGGGCACGGAAGAGTGCCAGCATTACCTGCTGTTGGAGATTCCAAGATGCGGAGAAGCCTGATTACCCATGCTAGTTGGCAAGTCACCTGATGATGAACTTGCTCATGTAATAATAATGTGTTTGTTAAGTGTGGGATTATTGATACTTCACACTCCATACTGATAGAATCAGTTGGAATTCACATGTCAGATAAATTCACATGACCAATTTACTTTGTCAAATGCCATAATATATGTTGCAACCATGTCTCCATCAGAACCCCTGTTCTTTAGTAAGTTCAATAAGTCAATAAAGGACCCTTTTAAATGCCTTAAGGCGTCTTGGACAAATGGTGCTATATCCACATTTTTATTGATCAACTGGCCCTTTTTGGGTGATGTAGTTAACATCATGGCCAGTTACCATTGCTTCCCAAAACATTCCTGGTAACTATTCCAGGCTGGGCTGACCTGCAAGCCCAGGTCAGTATAAAAAATCTGTTTGTTCTTTAACAGATTAAGTGCCAAACAAAAATTATGTTTGAACTGAACAAAAATGGATGGCGGAAAATGGGAAGTAGGGGTGTGTCATAGTTATGATCTAAAAGTTATTAATATGGTAGCACGCATCTTGTATTATATATCAAATTAAAGGAGGTTAGTTAGTTAGTTTAGTTTAGTTTAGTTTAGTTTAGTCGATGGATCAACATCACGGCACACAGGTGCAACCCATAAGTGCTCCATTCTCCTCCTAACTGAAACCTGAGCCTGGAGAAACTCAGCTCAGTGCATGAACTCTGTAGCACCGGCGAGGATCCTGAAATACTTGGGTAGATTTTAAACTCGAAATTTTGCCCGGGCAGCGCCGTTAGGCTACTCTTTTTCGATTTCCAACTGCCAAGGGATTTTTTATGTGCGCAACAATACACACGGGCGTCCAATCTCACTACCCAGAGACCAGGGGAAATTTTATTACTAGAAGTCCACGAGAAAAAAATCCTGGTCATCACCGGGGCTTGAACCCGGGACCTCCAGCACTCGAGACAGACACCATACCTCAAGACCACACATCCCCCACGCAAATTAAAGGAGGTTACTTAGGGAAAACTACTGTATTGATATTTTAATTGAGACAACATTTTGCAATGACATTTCAGCAATAGATAAGCCTATGGCAGATATGAGAAGTCACTTGAGATGATTAATTATCCCATGGCAACAAATCAGATATGTTTGTGCATTATTTCTACCATTGATATCTTCCCACACATTATATCCAGCTGTTCAATATTTTTTATCTTTTGGAATTATGTTATTAGAATCCCTTACTGTAAATAACATTTTATCATGTTTACTGAAACATGTTTACAAGCAATTCAGTTACTGTTATTGTTACTTACCAGTGCATGTTGGTAGTGATGCATTCCATTGTGGCCTGAGCCGAGGATTGGCTACACTTCGTTTACCACGATCTAAAACTTTCTGCTCTGAAAACATAATAATTATTTTAAAAAGTTAGTTGCACATCCTGTTACAGGACACTGCAACCAACCGCAGCATTTATTGGCTGTTTGTGATTTAACAGACAATTTTTACATTCAGTAGTTTGCCATTGCTTGCTGAATGGCTGACTCTCATACCAGCAAAATCAATGCAATGCTATTTTCTCTGAGCAGATGTGGAGTCCTTGACCCAGTATGTTGGGGAATTTAAAACGACATTCAATATGTGATCAATTAATTATGAAGTTATGAGAAGACTATGAGAGACAGATGCTACATAAGACACTAAATGTGATCAATTAATTATGAAGTTATCAGATGACTGTGAGAAGCAGGTGGTACAACAGACACTATATGTGATAAATTAATAATGAAGTTATGAGAAGATTATGAGAGGCAGATGCTACAACAGATACTGTATGTGATCATTTGATTATGAAATTATGAGAAGACTATGAGAGGCAGATGCTGAAGCAGACACTATATGTGATCAATTAATTATGAAATTATGAGAAGACTATAAGAGACAGATGCAACAACAGACACTAATGTGATCAATTAATTGTGAAGTTATGAGAAGACTAAGAGGACATCAGACATTAATGTGATCAATTAATTATGAAGTTATGAGAAGACTATGAGAGGCAGATGCTACAACAGACACTATATGTGATTAATTAATAATGAAGTTATGAGAAGACAATGAGAGGACAACAGACACTATATGTGATCAATTAATTTATGAAATTATGAGATAACTATGAGAGGCAGATACTAGAACAGGCACTGTGTGTGATCAATTGATTATGAAGTTATAAGAAGACTATGAGAGGCAGATGCTACAACAGACACTAGAATTAGATTGACAATATCTTCTGTTGAGACCCTGACATTGACACAGTCTTGTCATAACTTGAACACCAGAAGGAAGTCACAAGTGAAGTTGATGAAAGATAACTTGATATAGTTTACTTGAGTTCAGTCAAGAACCAACATCATTGTACTCTGGGCATTCCCATAAGAACTCAATCATCATCTTCAACAGCCAGTGGAGAGTTCCAATACTAGTGGTGACCGTTGCAATCTGATCTCCGTGCACCAATTCATCACTTTGACCAGTGTCACCTGCAGCTTATGAGCTGTTTCCTGCCCCTTCCCCTTTTCTATTTCTATGCCTTCTCTCTTCATTCCCTCGCTTTCTCCTCCTCAGTCCATCTATACTGACTGCTGAAGATGATATCAACTTGGTATAGTACTGTAGAATTAGAAATGATGAAAATACTTCACAGTACCTTAGTACTGTTGCCACTGGACCGAGTATCCTGGAGAGTTGTTTAAATATCTTTTTCGTATATGTACTATTTTTCATACAAAATATACCTTTATATCATCACCTACAAATATCTGTGTTCAAACAATCTGTATTCTAACATCTCAAATCAGGAAAAATCAACTTATATTTAGGTAGAATGAGTAATGTATTCTGCACACTGTGGTTAAAGTAAAATTAAAATTAGTGAAACTGCAGTAAAGCTGTGGAAATGTAAACTGTATAAAATAAAACAAAGTAATGCAGCTTCACAAAACACAATTATGGAAAACCAACAACAATAACATCAATATGTGCAGAACTGATACATCTGAGAATGTTCTTGACACTAACCTGGAGTTTGTGTAGGAGTTGGGGTTATCTGCACATCACAATGGTGCATTAATGGATTATATATTCTCTTAGAAAGACATATCCACTGTTTATTAGGGACTCTGTAGCTCTGCGGAAGTGACAAATTCGCCAAACAAGTGGTTGACAAAGTGCCTCTCATTGTGGATATAGGGAGTGAAATGGCTGATCTCAAATAATTGTAAGTCTGCTGAATACAATTAAGTGTTTCCGACTTGTTAAACTGTAGGTTTACTAATGTCACTGGAATTGTGATATTAACCTGGGAAGTAAATAAAAACATCACATTTTAATGCAGCAAAACAAGAATACAGTTTTATACCATGTTACAATTATAATGGAAATTATAATGCAATTATAATACATTATCTATCTGTCTTTGCATACTAGGCAATAATTAACATGAGTTTGAGCTCAAGAATCATCATTATTACAGTAAATACATCCCCACATATGCTAAGTTCCCTTCAGTAGCTAACAAACAGTTCCCAGGCTGTTGATACCAGTAACAACCTCATTAAATGTTCATATGCATTTATTCCTAAGTTAGTTAATTAGTCGCTCTTCCAACTTCATGGCAAAGGGTCACCCCCTAATGCTCTATTCCTGTGCCAGTGAATTTCACACAAAATGCTCCTAACTGTCCCGTGTTAAAAATGGAACAAACAGCAGTCTTAACAAACAAACAGCACACACAGGCATACATGTATAAGGCCACTGCCATAGTGCCAAAACAACAATCCGCCACTAAAATTACAGTTCATCGTCAATAGCTGCATTTTTTTTTTCGCATATCCTTTACAGGACATTGCTGTCAACATCAGCATCTTTCATCTGATTGTTGATTTCTTGGCGTGATTATACTCAGTAGTTTGCCACTGCTTTCTGAGCAACTGGCTCACATACCCCACAAGTTAGCGAAATGGAGAGAACCGCTACCAATTCTCGTGCATGTCACATTACTCACAAGAGTATACGGGATTGCGGAGAAAGTTGTGTAACCCCTAGACCAGGGAGCCCAATGATGACTGCAGTAGTCACTGAAAAACCAGCTGTTGCACATACATTACTGCAGAAGACAAAACCAGCTGTTGCACATACATTACTGCAGAAGACAAAACCAGCTGTTGCACATACATTACTGCAGAAGACAAAACCAGCTGTTGCACATACATTACTGCAGAAGACAAAACCAGCTGTTGCACATACATTACTGCAGAAGACAAAACCAGCTGTTGCACATACATTTCTGCAGAAGACAAAACCAGCTGTTGCACATACATTACTGCAGAAGTAAAAAAAAGCTGTTGCACATACATTACTGCAGAAGTCAAAACCAGCTGTTGCACATACATTACTGCAGAAGACAAAACCAGCTGTTGCACATACATTTCTGCAGAAGACAAAACCAGCTGTTGCACATACATTACTGCAGAAGTAAAAAAAGCTGTTGCACATACATTACTGCAGAAGACAAAACCAGCTGTTGCACATACATTACTGCAGAAGACAAAACCAGCTGTTGCACATACATTACTGCAGAAGTAAAAAAAAGCTGTTGCACATACATTACTGCAGAAGACAAAACCAGCTGTTGCACATACATTACTGCAGAAGACACAACCAGCTGTTGCACATACATTACTGCAGAAGACACAACCAGCTGTTGCACATACATTACCGCAGAAGACAAAACCAGCTGTTGCACATACATTACTGCAGAAGACAACACCAGCTAGTTTAGCAACTGGCCATCCATAATTTTTTTGAACATGCAGTTCACAATACAAACCATTGCAGACATATGTAAAATACTTCCACATGAAATCCACAGCTCACAGTGTTGCTACACGCATTTAACTCAGTAACTGGATGATGGAACAATTTATTCTATGTCGAGATGTTCAGCACACTCCCCACTGAATCAGCATCTCCAGATGTGCATCTTCTGTCTCTGTTGCAGCACTTTCCACTTGGTCCCAGAAAACCTTACCACATCAGCCTAGTCATAAAGTAGCTCACTACCCAAAGGAGCAACAGCAGCCAGCCTATCAGCCTGTTCATTCCCTCACACACCCGCATGCCCTGGGCAGAAAGTTCTTGATATATTACTGACCATCTTGTTGAACAATGCAAGCCCCTCCAGTTGGACCACATCATATTCTATTTAGGAAGCATGTTCTGCAGATCCAATAGCAAAAACATGTTGGGTTATACTACTTTTCAATTTTTGAAATGTTGCAGTTCCAGCTTCCACTTCCCTTCTCATGCTGGAAGTATTAATATCATAGCCAGTCTCTCCTTTTTCAGTGTTTCCCTTAAACTTTGCAATAAAGCCCCACCCTTTCCATTTACCTCTAACCTCAGAATCATCTATGTATAATTATTAGGCAACAGTGAGAAATAAAAACAGCAGAGCTGGTGATGGCATTGACAGCAATGATGATAATGATGACCATGATGATAAACACACAAGTTTAATGTCTGAGAAACATCAGCAGCACACCTAGAGCCTTCCTTACCCCTTGATTTCCCACAGATACATTTCCTTGATCTTGCAGAAATAGATTATTTCTAGAATCATTACATATTAATTCCTTCGACAGGCCATTTTGGATTTCTTTAAGTACATCTTGTATCAGCTGTTTAGCAGACGTCTGAATGACATGTATGCATGACTGCTCCTCATATGTCCCTGTCATTGTAATCTGTATCTTTGTTGAAAACAGAGGCAAGCTTTCTGTAGAATAAATTATTTCAAATCAAGAAATTATCATTTATTAAAGACCATTACTGTTACTTTGTATTTGAGCTAAATTCTTAAAATAAATTACTAGTACTGTTTTCATAAATAAAATAAAGAAGTAAACATAAAATGTATCATTAAAACATGTCACTACAGTGGTATACTGGTTAGTGCACTTGCCTACTAAAACAGTGGTTCAAGTTCAATCACCAGAGGTTTCAGGATAATCGTGTCCAATCATTAAGCTGTAGACAGATTGCTAACTAAAGTTTGAAACAGTGACAATGACTCTTATCAGAGACCAGTATGGTCACTGCCATGATGGAAAGCAATAGCAGACTATCTTATTTACAGACACCTAGTAAATCATGATTTGTCAACTTTCACAGCACAATCAGGACAATAACACAGACCTGATTTAAGACTAGTGATCGCTTAAGATGGCAAACCACGACTGCCCGCACTTATTGGCATGGATCATCTGTCATCTTGTTATTTAAATGTTACTGGCTCATCATTTAGTCAAGTGTCTTGCTGACTGATGTGGGCGATCATGCTTTACCACATCCTGCAATCTCCAACAGCTTGTATCAATTCAATGTGCTGACACCTTTCTGTGCCATGACAAAAGGCTGTTAAGAATGTTCTCTCGCTGTCTTCCTCTAACCTCTTTCCATAAATCTTTCCAGTTGTCACATGTTCCAGTTTTTCTCCTTTCATGATGTAGCCAAAATTAGATGATTGCCTCTTTCTTATGTATGTGATATGTTAATAGCTACACATTTTAAAATGAATTATATTTCTTCTTGCCGTGATGTGAGTATGAAATGAATAAAATAATATCTACATATCCCCGGGAAGGTTAACCCGGTCAACAAATGCCCTCAGAAGTCAGATGTGTCGGCCTAACGGCGCAAGAACGCAGCTCTGCTGTAAACAGGCACAACGCAGTCACATCCAAAAAAAAAAACATCGGATGAACGAAGAAGAAGATATCTACATATTTCAGATCTTCTCTGGTTAAATTACATTTAAGCTGAAACAATTAAAACACAGAGTCACGGGTATTATTTGAATGTGGAAAATGTGTTATCCCCACAGTAATTTCAAATTTACAACAAACTCTTTCTGTTTGCACAATTTATTGCCTGGCATGTTTCGCTGCATCTCATCAGGTGCATACTGCAGAATTATATATCATATGATGATATATGCACCTGGCAAGATGCAGTGAAATATGCCACAGAATACATTTCCTTACATATCAATTTAGAGGTAACAAGATTTTTTTTGGTGCAATATCCAATTTATGGTCAGCTCTGTGGCAATGGGGTTACGGACGCAGTTCATAATCCTGAATACTATGTTCGAAACACAGCTGTGAGCAATTTGGCAGCAGACTGCCTTGCCTTGGTTTTTTTTAAAAAGGGTGTGAGTGCTGGTTATTCATAAAGCAATAGCAAACTACTGAACGTAAACTTGCCTCGAAATCAAAAACAGCCAAAATATGCTTGGGTTTACTGTGATGTCCTGTAAAGGAAATGTACCTAATTTTATTTAAATCCAATTTATGGCAACTGAAATGAAACCAAGTGACTGCAGCCAAATTTTTACTTTAAATGTTAGACCTCTCTGCACAAGTTTAGTGAATTTGTATTTTTGTGTGAAGGAAGGGATGCAAACAGGTACTGCATAATTGCCTGTGGTTTTCCATAAGCTACTCCATATATAATCTGGGTGACATTTTTTCCAAAGTCAGCATAGTTTTGTGTACAGTCAACTAGTATTTTATACATTGTTATATTATTTTCCAGTAAAGACTTGGTCTGCACAGCTTTCATCCTTTCTTACTTATGTTGCTCCTAATGCAATCTTTGGTCTAGCATTCTGAAATTCTTCAGAGTAGCTCTTCTGATTTATAATTTACTAAAGACCTTTGTTTGCTGTTAAACACTTAATTTCAGCAACTGTTGTAAATATAACATAAAAATATATTTACCATTAATACATTTAAAATTAGACTTGTCGATGACATAACCATGTGTGCAGTAGAGATTCATTTTGGAAGTATTTGTTCTAAACCCATGGGCACTTAAAATCAACACAGGACATCTAGAGAGAGACATCCTGGATGCAGCAACAGCAAGTGTTTTCTGTGATGGTTCACGAAACTGTAAAGATGTGAAGTTGGCACACTTGCTCATTGACAAGAAATCCACACTTTCTAGAAGGGGTATCAAGTTCACAGTAACTTCAGCAGTCACCTGTTAAAATAAAATGTAACTGCTAGTTACATTGTTATGTTTCACCACTGAAATAATGAACACTGACTACCATTCTATTAAGTTATTATCATTCATGCCTTACCTCTCTCGGTTAGAAGATTCCCCAGAAAGTGCCCACAGAGAAAAATAACCACTATTATTAATCATTATAATTAATAATAATTTCCTGGAATAGGCTAATGAAACTAGAAAATTATATACAACTATAAGAAAGAGACAAACAGCATTCATTGGGTCATGTGATGATAAGAGAAGCATTGGAGAATATCGTAACAACTGAAAAGATCAGTGAGAAAAGAGACAAGGCAGACTAAGAGAAATAAAGCTGCATGGACTGAAATGGTGGCATGGAGGAATGTCATCAGCAGAGTTGATCCAGGGCACGAAGGACAGATCCGTGGAAAGACATGAGCACCAACACCAGCTGTCAAGGCACATGATTATGATTATCATTAATCATGAGTGCATTACTTTCAAATAAGGTAAATATATAAAGGAATTGGCCATTTGAGAAGCCATATTTCTTCATTATCTCTGACCAAATGTATAAAGTAAGAGAACACATTATGAAAAGAACATTTACATTCACAAGCCTTGATATTCTTCTATTGTTGGTTGTGAAATAGTCCATCATTCACATCCAAATATTGCCACTGGAAAGCTGCATGTTCTCAAACTGTATACTAAAATTTTACCGGTACTGTGCCTTAAGCTCTTAATGCTGTTTGAGTTACTTTTTCTTCTCCAAATGAAACATATGCCCTCAACAACTCACACTAAGACCTTTGTAAACTTGTTCACAATAGGTTGGATGGATTTTGCACCTACAATTCAGTTTTCTACAGAATTAAATAACCTTTCTCCCACCAACCTTTCTTAGTTCCCCCTTACAACATGCATGGCAGGTTGCAGTGTTACTGTTTTTTACTTGTCTTTGGGCTCTGGCAACATACAGGAAATGAAGCAGAGGGTGACCAAGAGATAGGATGCTGACGGTTTGACATCATGACATGGAGAAACATCAATGTTAGAAATATGAGATGGAGGGATACAAACAGACATATTGACCAACACCACACAGCAAGGACTATAATAAGAAGAATAGCACATTAAAATACTGTTACTTTCCTTGACGTATTATACGAGGGGACTTCACATGAAAACAAAGTGTGATAGAAAATACAATAACCATGCCATTCTCTTGTAACCTGTCAATATTGTTGTAAAGGATGTCAAGAGTGTTAAGCACATAACATCAAGGTGTAGATGAACATGGTGACGTTGTGATGACAGTTTAAAGATAACCATCCCACTTTTGACATGCACCAAAGAGAAGCTTTTGTTTGTTTTAATTACAGTGAAGGGGTGAAACCTATGGAAATTCATCAGCGAATGTAGGTCCATTATGGTGATGCAATGCATGTCAATCCATCAAGTGTATGAGAGGAGTAGGAAGTTTCAAAACTGTTCAGTCCGATGAAGATGTACAGCAGGTGGTGCATAAGTGGTTACACAAGTGACCAAGAGAATTGTTTTCTATAGGAATTCAAGCACTTTATTGGCGCTGGAGGACTTGCATTGAACACAGTTGTGAGTACATCAAAAAATCATACATGTGTTCTTTATTTTTTTCAGAATATATTCACACACAAAAAAAGGAACATTCAAGGTTTTCATTTGAAGCTCCCTCATACATGAGGCAGTACCATGTATTCACTCCTTGTTCTTGACTGGGTGGGTGGGTGGATGGGTGGGTGGGTGGGTCTGTGTGTGTGTGTGTGTGTGTGTGTGTGTGTGTGTGTGTTACGTATCCCTTATGGAATGTTGCAGTCAACACCAGCATTTTTCTGTTGATGTACTAGGCAAGTGTTACGTTCAGTAGTTTGCCATTGCTTTCTGAATGACCGGCTCCTATACCAGCACGTTATAACACAACACGACACGGTCTGCTGCACAAATCGGTTGCAGCTGACCATCGAACACCTGGTACCCGGCTCACGAACCGCGTTCGCAAGCCTTTGGCCATGGAGACCGGTTACTGATTCTACACCAAGCAAATCATGAATCATTTTTTGCTTACTTTTGATTTGTTCTTGCTTGCTTGCTTGATTCGAAAACAAAATTTCTAAATTCGGCCTCGTTCAACCTGCTTCTTCAGCCTTGGTTAGAGATGAGGTCCTTGGTTTTTGTGGACTGTTAGTCCTAATTCGTACTGGGTTTTTGGTTCTGCTCTGGTTGTCGGTAAAAGTTGGTTCTTGTGCTGCCTGGTAATTTCATTTATGTCTTATGTTGGTCCTGACAACGACCAGTCCTCAGTCGGACCGACCAGGTTCCGTCATATTTCATTTGTTGGTTTCCCTCTCTATTAGCACTAACAAGCACTGGTTATATTTTCTGTTGTCCTCTGGGGAACTGATTTTGTTTTTGTAGTCTTCACTGAGGTAGGTTATATCTTTGTGGTCCTTACCAGGACTCAATTTCAGTCTCAAGTTGTCCTCCCGGTCAGTCGCCCACTCTCCTACGTTCGCTTTCATCATCGGTGATTTGTTCTTCATCCAGCAATTTATTATATAAGCAATTTACTTTACAAGCAAATCATTATATATATTCATTGCTTGCTAGAGATGACTTTTTTACATCAGGAATATTACTATATGTTCATTGCTTGCTTTGTTCATTGCTTGCTTCCATAAATCAAAACCTTTCAGGAAAAAATGTGTTTGATCACATCAAGAGAAAAGAAAATCTATCATTACAACATATTCCATTATTGCTGCTGAATGCATGCCAGAGACTAAAAGCAGGATGGGCCAATCAATAGTTGCATTTCAGAACATGATAAGTACCTTATGCAATAAGCTACTATCACTGAATGTAAGAAGGATAATATACAAATGTTATACAGAAATTTTCTGCTGAATGGTAGTGAATTATGGAACATGAATGAATAAGCCAGGAAGAGCTTGGAGAAAACAGAGATGTAGTTTCTGAGATGCATGTTGTGAAATCTTGGACTGCCAGGGTAACTAACAACAATTGACTGAAAAAGACTATTGAAAGTGGAACACTATATTTAAATATATGAAGGAGACAACAATGTTCTTTGGTGATGTTATGAGAAGAGAGGCTGGTTCTATACCAAGAAAATCATGAAACATTTTTTGCTTATTTTTTATTTGTTATTCATCAAGCAATACTTTATATGAGAAGAGAGGCATTACAAAACATAGTGACAGGGTCAGATTGAGAGATTTGATGCTGGATGGACTGGGACAGTGGCATGGATGAAAATCATTAACTGAATTAATTCAAAACACTGAAGGACCATGATCTGCAGAGATGTCTGAACACCTATGCCAATTGGCAGGGTTCATGATGAAGGTGATGATGATTGTACAGAATAAACTATACAATTAGCAGTTATACTTATCTTAAACTATGGTACATTTAAAACATGTCTCACTTTTTAATCATTAACATTCATAATGATGTCTTTAACTTTAACATGCCTTATCTATAATATACCTTATCTATAACATTCCGGCTCTGTGGCGAAGGAGTTACGGATGCAATTTGTAATCCCGCATACCACGTTTTAAATACAGCTGCGGGTGATTTAGAAGAACACTGCCTTGTGTTGGTTTTATTACAATGGTATGAGTGCCCGTCATTCATAAAGCAATGGCTAACTACTGAACATAAACTTGCCAAGAAATCACAAACAGCCAAAAAATGCTAGGGTTAATTGTGACATAAAGGACATGCAACTCGTATATTTATAACAGCATAAATCCTACTGAAAAACCTGGAATGAAAATTCTGCACTATCATTTATATTTATTTTAAACTTTGGTACATTAAAACATGACATTTCTCACCTTTTTATCATTAACAGTAATATTGATGTCCTTATCTATAACAGCATAAATGCCATTGAAAAATCTGGAATGTAAATTCTGCTCTACCATGGACAGGATTCTGATGAGTGCTATTTTATATTCCTTAACACACTGGTCATCTATCTGGTCTTCTGGACTGCTGGAGGTGAATATTCCAGCAAATGTCATGTATGCACTAGGAATTGTAAAAACTCGCACTGGAGGACTGGGAGTCACCTTAATTGTAGTGGCCTTAGATGGTGAACTCTCCCCTATAGAAGAGTGAAAACACCTGTGGAATATTAACAGAGTACAGTTATATTGAGATTATAAATGAACAGTCTATAGCTTATAATAATGAAATATTTTAATTCTGCCACCTACTACAAATATGTTTTTGCCCTGGCCATGTGGGAATGCGGGAGAATGAACAGTCTGATAGGCTGGCAGGAAATGCACCTCTTGGTGGTAGATTACTTAAGGACAAGGGTAGGTGGTCATGCACCTGTGGAACCAGGTGGAGAAGGTGGAAGAACAGATTGAGAACCTGTATGTGGAAAGAATGAGATTGCGGTGGATTGGCAGGGGTTCTGGTAGAATCTCAAAACTGAGAGTGAAGACCAGGAGAACTTTCAATCAGATAGCGGTGGGAACAATTAGTAGTGTGACTCTTCACTGGCTGTTTAATGAGGGGACGGAGCGCGCATCATCTTATACTTAGAATGTTACTCTTATGTCTTGTTCACTTTCATTCTTTTGAGTTCATTTTCTCACACTTGCTCTAACACTTTTTCATTCACTCACTCTCTATATAACTGTGTCACTCACTCACTCACTCACTCACTCACTCACTCACTCACTCACTCACTCATCATTCGCCCACTCAGTCTCTTCATCTCTCTCTTTCACTGTCTTGCAATTTCTATCACCGACTCATTCTCTCTCTCACTCACTCACTCACTCACTCTCACTCACTCACTCACTCACCCTCCCACTCTCTCGCTCGCTCGCATGCTCGACCTCACGCTCATGCGCACGCATGCATGCATGCACATAATTACACATTGGATAAAGACTCCTGAATGTCCATTTCTTATTTGTGTTGGTTACTAGTTGATCTTGTATATGTATTTATATATATATATATATATATCCGTCTCGCGCACACACACGCACGCACACACATACAGAGAGAGAGAGAGAGAGAGAGAGAGAGAGAGAGAGAGAGATACAAGGTCACAATCACAAAGATTGGGAGGTCAACTAGTAACCAACACAAATAAGAAACGGACAGACAGGAGTCTTTATCCAATGTGTAATTAGCTTTAACAATAAACAAAAAGAAATCCTCATCCAATATGTAATTAACTCTTACAATAAACAGAAAGAAATCCTCATCCAATGTTTAATTAACTCTAACAATAAGCAGAAAGAAATCCTCGTCCAATGTGTAATTAACCCTACAAAAGAAACAAAACAGATGCATTTTCATCCAATGTGTTATTAAACCTAACCCAAAAAACATACAGGAAGGAATATACATCCAGTGTAAAACCTAACCAAAGAAACTTACAGGAAGGAATCTACATCCAGTGTGCAATTAAACCTAATCAAAGAAACTTACAGGAAGAAATCTGCATCCAGTGTGCAATTAATGTTAACAAAGAAACTTAAAGGAAAATATCTACATCCAGTGTGTAATTAACTCTTACAAGAAACTTAAAGGAAGACATCTACATCCAGTGTATAATTAATGCTAACAAGAAACTTACAGGAAGAAATTTACATCCAATATGTAATTAACGCTAACAAGAAACTTACAGGAAGAAATCTATACATCCAGTGTGTAATTAACGCTAACAAGAAACTTACAGGAAGGAATCTAAATCCAATGTATAGCCACTGTGACAGCTCCAACCATGGTGAGACATATTAAATCCTCGCCCTGTATAGTTGACAAACTTGCAGTCTGATGTCTCCCTCTCCACCTTCTCCAGTTTCCTGGGCAGCTGATCGGCAGCGAAGCTCTGGAACTCCATCCCGCAGGAAGCAACACTTGATTTACTGGATGTAGTGTAAGTAATGGAGAACTGGACAAATATTTTGGCCTGTGTTGCAAAAGAAATATGGCTTGGTGTAAATAAATATAATATTGCAAATAACATTTACTTTTGTAAATCATAGGAAAGGCATGGGAGACCAGGAGAGTCAAAGGGAGACCAAAAGAGGCAGGGGAGACCAGGAGAAGCAAGGGATGACCAGGAGATATAAGGGGAGAAAAGGAGAGAGGATGCTGGACAGTTAGACATTGCATGGAGAAACACTGGTATCAGAAGTTATTTGCAGCACAAGACACAGAAGACTAGGCAGACATGATCATCAGTGTCACACGGCAAGTGCAATAAGAAGAAGAAGTCAATAACATTATTAGTGTAAGTAAAACTAAAAAGGTAAAGAAGAATACAGAGCACTTGCCAAAGCACCACGCAGTGTACAGACCCATGTAAGACAAAAATGATGGCTCACTTTGTTACTGCCACCTGCATGTTGTTGACTCATTGCATCTGTCTGGTCGGTCTGGTCTGGTCTGGTCTGGTCTGGTCAGATCTGGTCTGGTCTGGTCTGTCTGTCTGTCTGTCTTTCTCTCTCTCTCTCTCTCTCTCTCTCTCTCTCTCTATATATATATATATATATATATATATATATATATATATATATATATATATATATATATATATATATATATATAAAAGAGAATCTCCGTTTGTCTGTCTGTATGTCCTTTATGCATTCGCGAACGGTCCATCCGATTGAGATGAAATTTTCTACACGTCTTCTAATCATTCCCGTGCTGCCAACTGTCATAGTTTTTTTTAGTGTACAAACATATTTTTTTTATTATTATTTAATATTTAATTTACATTATAATGTATATATAGCGAGGGGACATAACTTCTAATAGAATTGCTATATATGTAAAATTGTTGCATATTTCTCAAATAGGTGGACCTTTTCGCTGAAGTTATCTACAGGCATATGCGTTATAATCCTCCTCCCACCTCCTCCCCCTCCCCATTTTCCTCCCCCTCCTCACCTCCTCATTCTCCTCCCCCTCCTCCTCCCTTCTCCCTCTCCTCCAACCTCTCCTCCTCCCGGGTAGTCTTTTTTGCGAACGGGAACGGGAGTAGGGGCCGAATATGAATTAAATAAGACGCTCCATTTACCCAAGTTAATTGTTGGGCAAAGATGTAAAGATATTTCAAGTGCTCTTTCTAATAATAGACAGACAGACAGACAGTAGATAGTCGGGAATGGGAACGGGAGCTTATATGACTACTTATATGAATTAAATGAGATGCTCCCCACCAGGGGCTGGGCGAAGCCGGGCCGGGTCAGACAGACAGACAGACAGCCGACAGACAGACAGACAGACAGACAGCCGACAGACAGACAGACAGACAGACAGACAGACAGACAGACAGACAGACAGATATTCGGGAACGGGAACTTATATGACTACTTATATGAATTACATGAGATGCTCCCCATCAGGGTCTGGGCGAAGCCGGGTCAGACAGACAGACAGATAGACAGACAGACAGACAGATAGTCGGGAACGGGAACTTATATGACTACTTATATGAATTAAATGAGATGCTCCTCACCAGGGTCTGGGCGAAGCCGGGCCGGGTCAGCTAGATATATATATATATATATATATATATATATATATATATATATATATATATATATATATATATATATATATATATATATATATGAAGAAAGAAATATTGGTTAACCCTTTACAGGGCAGACGCTTGTCCATTTTGTAGCCCTGAACGGGCAAGATTTTTTCAGGTTTGGAAAAAGTTCGGGTCGCGTTAGTAAAAACATCACAAATAAGGTGTTAGTCAACCGATTTTAGTTAAATAAACAACACAATGAAGGGAAAAGCATGCAGAATATGTTACTCACGTGATTGTTGCCGGTAATCCATACATGAACACAAATATTTACGAAATACGGCATGTTGTTTGTGATTTTCCGTCACCTATATGGCAATATACAAACACATTTTCAGAATCATAATCACTTTCTTTAAAGTCCGACTCACGACTGCTAATGCAAAGTAACGCTTTGCACTGATATCTAGCTCCGATTAATAGTCAACTTCGTGCCCTTTAATGTCATTTAAAATGAACCTAGCGAAATCTCAGCTATCACTTGAAGAATCGCCGAAATCCATTTTGAAAAACAGCGTAAAAATCCCGAAAACTATCAAAAATTGTCCTTAAAAGTCCGTTCAAATTGATACTATCGCGTTTACAAATGGCGGCCACGTTGTCAAGCTGTAGGCGAAAGCGAAAGTAGCCGTCGGAAGTGTCGGAAAGCCGAGAGATCGCGATTTTACAATGCATAATAGTATCGGCCGGAATCGGACGCTACGATCGTTTTATGGCATCGGCCGGAATCGGACGCTATGCCTTGTAAAGGGTTAATGAGGACAAATTGGAGATTGTGAAAAATTTTGATTATCTTGGGTCATTAATTATCAACAATGGTGACACAATGAAGGAAATTAAAAGACAAATATCTATTGCTCTTCAAAAATTAAAACAACTGAATAAATTATGGCATGGGACAGACAGACCTACAAAAATGAGATTTTTAACAGCATGCATCTTTCCCATTGCAACATACGCCTGTGAAACCTGGACACTTACTAAACAAGCTGAACAGCGCAAAAATGCCTTTGAATATAAATGTTATAGACGGGTTCTACAAATATCTTGGATACAGAAAAGAACATAAATGCATCCATACAACAAGATCTGAATACTGAAGAAAGTTGGCTACTAAAGACGATAAAACCCCAAAATAATTGAAATATTTTGGTCACTTGAAACGTCATGAAAGTTTGGAGAGAACAATAATGGAGGGATATATGCCCAGGAAGAGAGAGAGAAGAAGGCCAAAGAGAAGATGGGTGCAGGATGTGGCGGATGATCTCCAGATGGGTGTATCGGACGCAGGACATCTTGCTTATGAACGAGAAGTTTTCCAAAGGATCGTTATGGGAGCGACGTTTTGCAAGAGATATGTTACTGAATGAATGAATGAATGAATGAATGAATGAATGAATGAATGAATGAACAAATGAATGAACAAATGAATGAATGAATGAATGAGGAGAAGGGGAAGAAGAAGAAAAAAGAGGTCAAGGAAGGGAAGGAGATGATGATGAGGAAGATAGGAGAACCAATGCAAACTAACTTGTTACCATCAAACCACTTCATTTGCACCCAGGTAACTTACTCTTGTGCCTCCAAATCTGATGTTTCCAGCAGACATCTCTAGAGAGGCATCAGGGGCATCCCTGCATGCCAGTTTGCCAATCTTGTTTACAAAATCACGGAGAAGCTCATTCACTTTGGCATTGATGCTTGCATGTACAGTATCAATGCATGAAATGTTGGCAAAGCTGCCCCAGATGTAGTCATAAATCTCCACAGAATACACAGGAACTGACACTAATGATAGAAATAATTTATTTCATTATTTAGATTTTTGGCTAAGGATTGCTTTCATTGCACACAAATATCTGCATAAGTCATGCAAGATCCTCCCATAGGTCACAAAAAGAGAAGCTCAGCACAGTGTGTGAACTCTGTAGCAAACTTGTATGTGCCATAATAACACATGCTTACAAAACAAATTTTTTGGTGGGTAGATTTTCTAGTTAGTTGCCTATCCTTTACAGGACATCACAGTCAACACCATAAATTTTTGGTTGTTTGTGATTTCTTGGCAAGTTTACATTCAGTAGTTTGCCAATGCTTTCTGAATGATTGGCACTCATACCACCATGTGGAAACCAACAGAAAGCCGTCTGCTGCCAAATCACCCCCAGCTGTATTTTGAACGTGATATATGGGATTACGAATTATGTCTGTAACATTAGTTTTAAACATTAATGGCCTGAAAATGTGTTTATGTTTTCTTGTAAATCTTTCAAATATGAATGTATGTGTCATACACCTCCATTGTTTATCATCATCAACATCATCAAGTGCCGTGCCGGCTGGCGTAGGTGTTCATGGCTCTCCACAGATCTTGGTCTTTGGTGTTCTGGATCAACTCTGCTGATGATATTCCTCCATGCCACCGTCTCAATCCATTCAGCATCATTTCTCTTGGTCTGCCTCTGCCTCTCTTCTCCTCGATCTTTCCAGTTGTCACGATGTTCTCCAATGCCTCTATTCTCATCACATGACCAAAGAAAGCTGTTTGTCTCTTTCTTATTGTTGTATATAGTGTTCTAGTTTCATTGTTTATATTAATGTTAATTTGTAAAGTTACACAAAATACAAACTAACACTTCGACTATATTTATTGTTTTGTTCACAAATGATGTTCAATTCAGGCAGACAGGCCAGGTAGGTAGACAGACAAGCAGATACTGAAAACTTACAGAGATGTAGTAGCCAATCAACAAGTAATACAGTTTGAAGCAGTTAAAAAATAAAGAAATATAAATATTTTAGCTTCAAATGGCAGGAAAATGGAAGGAAGGTGACTGAAGTGATTGCTAAAACAGGCTTACTTCTCTCAGTCATGCACTTGTACTATTTCTCTTAGCCTTAGATTGTCTAGTTCTAATCTGATATATTTATTATTACTCTAATGTTTACTTACAATCAATACTTGGCACTGATGGTCCCTGAACTAAAGTGATTGTATGTTTTTCAAGAGCATGTGTGGTCATGCAATCAGTTATGTTCATATCTCCTCTAAAGGGGCCATCACTCTGTGACTCGCCACTTGTTGTCAGTTGACTTGAGTTACCCTGGTTCTCATGAGAGACAAAACTATATTCTGTAGATGAAGAACAATTAATGGCTGCTGACCACGGCGAGCTAGTAGTAGACTGAGCAGTTACACTTCCACTGGAACTCTTTTTGGAAGCTTCTCTTAATGGATTAGCTGTTGTGGAATATTTCACATCTTTAGTTTGATGGCTGGGTGTTGCTGATGTTGAAGGCTTCTTGTATGGATACTTAGAAGTGGAGAACTTGTGATTATTTAAATCAGAATTACTTGTAACAGAGACTGTTGCTGTGGATTGACTCTGTTTTATGAAAGGTGTTGCAGATTCACTTGGCCAGGTAATTGGAACAATTGTTTCAGTGTTTGATGTTGTTGAAATATGGGATTCTGTAGTTGCACCAATTTCCTCAGAAGTTGTTTTCTGTTGTAAGGTAAATGCAGTTGTCTTTTTGGAATTGAACACTTCAAAAGTCACAGTGGCCGGACCTTTAGTTAAAGGAATTTCAACTGTTGTCTGTGCTGAAGTTGCATGCCTTGTAGATGTGTCAGTCTGTTGTATTGTGCTTATCTCATCAGAAGTCTTTGCATTCATAGTTATCACTTCAGTGTTTTGTGATTCAAATTTAGTGGTTAATGGGTTTGCATCAGTTGTTTCAGAATATGCCTCAGTTGACAAGGTTGAAGATGCTTGTCTTGGTGAAGTGTTGCCAAGGAATTGTGTTACCACGTGTGTGTGGGGTGATTCTAGTGTGGGTGGCACTTCCGAATGAGTGTTGGTTTTAATGGTTGCTGTGGTTACAATAGAGGAATATATCATAGTTGCAGAATGCTTAGTCGTATCTCCATTTGAACTGGGTTGTTCTGTTGAGACCAGTGTGTCAACTCCATCAATGCAATCTGAAATGCACATGAACTGTTGTATTATGCTGAACTTTCACATAAATTGCATCTAAATACATTTTAATAGCTTTTTACTTACTCAATCCCCCCCCTCCCTGCATCCTTCCCTCTCTCTCTCTCTCTCTCTCTCTCTCTCTCCCTCCCTGCATCCTTCCCTCTCTCTGTCTCCCTCCCTCACTCACTAACTTACTCTCACTCTCTTTCATACTCTCTTGCTCACTTACTCTCTTTCATACTCTCTTGTTCACTTATTCTCTTTCATACTCTCTCACTCACTCACTCTCTTTCATACTCTCTTGTTCACTTACTCTCTATCTCATGCATGCACACGTGCGCATGTGCACGCACACATACACACTCACTCACTTATTCACTCACTCACGTAGCATACTCATTCCTGTAGCAGGTCCTATACAGAATGTTACTATGATCAAAGTCTGTTTGTAATACAATCTTTTGCAAGACATCCAGTCAGCTACCTCAGGATCAGGGTGGAAATATAACACCTGTTTCTCATTGTTTACACAATCCATTCAGTCCATATAGGGAGGGAACTGAACCAGTTCTGTACTAATTAAAGGCCACTCTAAGCCACTCCATTTTATTAGTAAACATATTGAAACCATGTAGGTACTGACCTTCCATACAAGAAGGCAATTGTTCTTGACCACATTTCTGCTGCTCATTTTCTAACCTCAAACCTGGCCCACATACCCAGTCATCTTTGATGGTCAGGGATGTATGCAGGCTTAGAGTAACTGCCGCACAACTGCTGTTTTGGCTTACTAGATGCAAGAGGTTAAGCTTATCTAGTGGGTGTGACAGCAACTTCTGGTGACAGGAGCAGGTTGAGGAGGTATTCACTGATGACAGACGTAGATCAGCTGTAAAGCTGAGCTGAAAGATGTATGTAAACATGTTATGTTATGTTACATTGTGTTACATTATATCGTGCCATTCATGAAATAACACTGATATTGTGTTATTTTATGTTGTGTCATATTTTATTGTATTACTACTAGGCTACACTAGATTACACTAGGCTAGACTAGACTACACTACATTACATTACACTATATTACACTACTTTATACTATAAGTTAGTTGCGTATCCGTTACAGGACGTCGCTTTCAACACCAGCATCCTATTTTTGCTTTTGTGATCTCTTGGCAAGTTTACATTCAGTAGTTTGCCATTCTTCTCTGAACAACCAGCACCTATACCATTTTGTAAAAAACCAACGTAAGACAGTCTGCTGCCAAATTGCCCGCAGCTGTGTTTCGAACGCAGGTAAGCGGGATTACGAACTTCATCCATAAACCCATCCTTTGCCACGGAGCCGGCTACTATAAGTAACTTTCTAAAAGTGCTAGACAAAGAAAAGCATCTATAAAACAGGCACACATAGATCCATCAATGCAGACATACATGAAACTATAGAGAGTGTCACAAGAAAGACAAAGTGGAATTGACCAGGAAGCTTCACAACCAGCCCAAGGATGAAATACTTGATGATTATTTATGTTTAATTTCTCAGATCTCTGAAACTAAGTCACCTATAGCATATAATTTGTGAAGATCTAGCAATTTTGGTAATTCTATGAGAAACAACTAACAGAGGAGTATGATTGTATATCTCACACAGTGTGGAATGTGTGTTCAATCCTTACTAAGGCTCAAGGTTTTAAAAAAGAAATCCTAGACTGTACACTACAAGGTAACTGCTAGGACAAAATGGCTTTTATTCCTCTGCCTAGAAAAACCTCCCTGCAGACACCAGCAATGATACAGATGCCGTAATTAAAACAAGAAAAATTAGTTGCATGACTTTTATGGGATGTTGTAATTATCTCCAGTATTTATTGGCTGTTTGTGATCAACTAGGTAATTTTAGTTCAGTAGTTCGAACAACAACAAAAAATGTTTGCCATTGCTTTCTGAATGGCTAACACCTCATACTATTGAAAACAACACAAAGCTTCCAAATCACAGACGGCTGATTTTTAACCCTCAAATTGGTTTGTCGTGAATTGTGAAACCAAGTTTCACTATTCTTAACTGATTCTGTGCCAAAATGTGACTTTCCATTTGGACAGAATATTGCCATACCAGTATCATTGTGTTATTTATTTTGTTTCGCAGTATTTTCCACAATTTCAAAGCTCAGTAAATGGAAATTTACATTATAATACTTGTTCATTTTATTGTGCACCATGTTTGGTCCAAACTTACTTTTTGTATGGCACTGAATCATTTAAGTCACGGCGCAGGTTAATGAAAACAAAAGAACTATAATTTCCATTAGCCTACAGCTAGAAACTATTGAAATAGCTACAGATAACACAATTATTATATGCTAGTACTGTGTAAGGAGCCATGGTGGCTGATGTGTTTGTCTGCCTAGACTATGATCTAGATAGCATCCCCAGAAATAGCAGAATTATCCTTTCTGACCAGTATAACTGCAATTTTCTCAGACTCCTGGGGGTCGTCACTGGAGCCATGGAGTTCATATTTTGTGCGATACTTTTGGCAGGTCGCACTGCAGTAAGTGACAGAGCCATATGGGATAAAACCCAGTGCAATGAAGTTGAAAATTTGAAAGTTGAAGCAGAAAATTATGAAAATTGTCTGGGACCCATTTTCCTAGGCTTGGTCTACAAGCCACACAATCTTGTGGAAAATTACTTGGAAAGAAAGTTGAAAATGAAGGGAACAAGCTATCTCATCTGATTATATCATTGCCTAGAATGTGTAAAGGTATTACACTTCATACTCCAAAGGCAGTATCTGCCTTGTACTACTTTACCATGATTATAATTTTTAAAATATCAATAGAAAAATTAATGAAAAGAAATAAGTACAGGTTATATATATTTTTACCCTTTAATGGCGTTTTACAAATTAAAAAATATAATTAGTAAAAAATATAATTAGAGAATGAGGAATGTCAAGAGAAAACATTGTTAGAGATGTATATATTTGAATTATCTTCTAAGCATTAAACCCTGTTAGTAAACAACATTATTGTAATTCTTTTATGTTTATTGCATCTCTTATCTTGCTTGTACAATGCAACAAGTGTTCTCAGCTGCTTGCAAGTATTTATTATCCAACATAATTTGTACATATTCATTTTTCCAACTCATGAATCATTGTTTTTCTTTACATCATCAAACATTGTTTTGTTTTGTTTTTCAACTCATCAAACATTTTTTTTTCCAACTCATCAAACATTGTTTTTACGAACACTATATTGGAAGGGACAGAACGCAGGATCTACTAAAATACTGTCAAACACTTTTCAACTATCTACACCAGACAAAATTTGTAATTTACTATGTAATTAAGTAAAGAAACAATCTTTGTGCAGTGTTTTCACTAGGATAAATAAATGCAATATCTGTGTTGTAATTCAGCAATGTTAATATTTATGAAAAATAACATTATGCACAAATATATTGCTTAAGTTATTAAAATAACAGAACATAGAAAAAAGTAACTTTAAAACATTCATAACTAGTCACTAAAATTGTGTCCTGAGTACAGCTCTTATACTGACCAAATCAAATGATTTGGCTATATTTTAGACTTCTTTAAATAACTAAATTCTCAATAGCTCACAGAAGTAAAACAAGGTCAGTCACTTACAGAAGTAAAGGTAAGATTGCTTGAAATATTCTTTTGAACATCTATGTCAACACTTAAATCTTGACAAAGTTGTGTCATTATCTTAACCCATTTCTTGATGGATATTTCTGTCCTGTAAGTTGGGATACAGGCTTTGGTTAGATTGACCAGGCTAGCCAACACAAAATGGCCGCTGATGGTTAAATCTAGTGATGGTTTTACAGTTGATACTTTTGACTGTTTGTAAGCAAGGCACTTGATGGGGTCACGACCTGAAATTGGAAAATAATAGACCAAAAAATAAACATGTAACTGGAAGACTATAAAACATTGGTGCCACACATGGAATGAACAGTAAAGTAAAGGACCCTGTTATATTGGGTATTAGGTATATGGTGCTAGCCCCATTATTTTATAGATCAATCGGCACTCAATGGGTGATATGATTAATATCATGCTGGCAGCCTTTCCCGTCCAGGTAATTTCTTGGTACCCATTTTAGGCTGGTTTGACCCAGGTCAATTTGTTAACATCTGGCACAATGTGAATTTGAATACATGGCCATCAAGCCAGTAGATAAGCATGCTAGTCACTGCATGACTACGGTTCCCATGCACGTTACAAAATCAATCAATGAAGTGCTGGTATTCTCTCCACAATGAAGTTTACATGCAATGGATCTCTAACATGTTATGTCTACTGTTTTGACATTACTCTTAAATCCATCCTCATGATTTATTCTTCCCACTTATATCACTTTTGGACTCTTTTTATCTATTCTTGACATATGATCCAGTATCTGTTATATGTTGGGGCATCATCCTTGCATTCCAGACAAGTCAATAGGTGCTCAGAACCCCATCGCCCCCACCACTAAACATATACATCAGTATCCAGCAGCTAATAGTGCCAGTTCTGTGATTTTTGACAAGGCCCTTCAATCTCCTGATGTGCCTCTCATGTCTGGCTGTGCCAAATTTTACTTCCCAGTCTCTCATTTTGGACACCAAGGTGGATTCACTGGCATCAAAATCCTCCACTCTCAGTATCCCTCTAAGGACATTAATAACATTGGCAAGATCCATGGGATGGTCATCTTCAGGGGATGCAGAGCCAGCATGTTTATCAGCTCGTTCCTTTCCCTCTTCTTCCAGTATGGGTTTGTTTAAACGTCTCATGTCTATTAATATGGCTAAAGTATTTGACAACTCCTGTTCATTTCTTTCTTTTCATTCCCAGCTTTTCTATGACTTCTGTTTGATTTTGCTTCCATGAAATGTGATTTATTCTTCTGCACGTCCACATTTCTAGGACATCAGTTATATGTTTTATTGCTTGTCAAGTGCCCTTGCTTTGGTATCATGCAATAGTGTTTAAAATACACAACATCTGACTAAGCAATCACATGCATTTAAGCAAAGAAGCTACAAAAAAGAGGTTGCATAATGTGTTGCCTAGATTAACTCTTTTCTGCCTAATTGATCTATTCACATCATATGAAATCTAATTCAACAGTTTGTTTCTGACAATAAAATTTGCAATGTATTGCTTGCAGCTTCTTTGTTTAAAAAAGTGAGTGAGTGAGTGAGTGAGTGAATGAGTGAGTGAGTGAGTGAGTGAGTGAGTAAGTGAGTGAGTGCATGGGATGGGGTGGGGTGGTGTGTGTGTGTGCGTGCGTGGGGTGGGGTGGTGTGTGTGTGTTTAAAAAAAAGTACAATGGCAATAAGACCTGGACAACTGTCATATTACAAAATGTTACAAAGAGACTTAATCCTCACAAACAAAATGGCAGATCTTGGACTTAGCTGCATTATCTGTGATAGTGAAAGACCTTTAAACTCAGTGTAGTAATATACAGCATTGTATTGAACCTTATAGTATCACTCTGAACCTGACTATTTCATTCTGAACCCCATAGTAGCACTTTACACCTCTTAATATCACTATAAACCTTATAGAAATACTCTGAACCTCACATATCACTCTGGATAATATAGTATCACTCTCAACCTCTATTAGAAACTATATAAAATACCAGATAACAAAATCCTTACTTGATAAATGATATCCTTGATCAACACACTTAAATCTGACTAAAGACTTCACTGGAAAACCAGGTGTGTGCTCAAGCATTGTACTTTGTGGTGGCCGACCAGGGTGCAAACACGACAGTGCTGAAGGAATAATATGTGCAAGAATACCAGCATGCATTATAGAATTTAAATATCAAAATGAGCGTCATTTAAAGCAACCTGTGAAGTCAAAACATTAAACAGTCTTACAGAAATAGATTAACTGTCTTATCTTTTCCTCATATTTAGCAACCATTTTATGAGACAGCATAAACCCCAGAACTTGACTCTGGGCACTGGGTTGGAATTTGTTGACAATAAGTAAGTAAGGAACCCTTTTTCATGCCATGAGGTGTATGGTCCACATTTTTATAGACCAAATGGCACTTTATGTGTGATGTGGTTAATAATACATCAGGCACCTAACTTCCCAGAACATTTTCTGGTAGCAATTTTAGGCTGGGTTGACATGAGAAACAATGTTAATTTTTTTTTTTAAATCTGTGTTGGTGGGATTTGAACACAGGACCACTGGGTCAGCAGGCAAGCATACTAGTCACTGGGCTACCAGAGCTCCTTAATTGACAATAAGATTAAGATACCTAAATCCTGTGGAGGAGACATTACTGAAATAGACCTCATCTCCACCAGTCCATATTTGTTGTATTGAATCGTGATCTGATTACATTTAACTGGTCAAATGCCATGGTGTCAAAGATCTACACAGGAGCTTAGAGAGTTAAGACGGAGCTATACAGAGAACACCAGACAGGAGAGACACAGGCACTATATTTAGCTTGACAACAGGACACACTCGTGTCAACTAAGAGGTCGTTGAGTGCTTATGAGTGAGGGTTTCCCAAGAGTATAGGGAACTCGCCTCTCGACGAGTAACTGGAGAATACCAGTTACTTTAGTTAACTGACCAAGCGTGCTGGGACTCTACGCACGCAAACTCGCCAGCGCACGGAGGACTGAATGTCCGTAGTTCAACGCGCAACTAGAAGCGTACCTCAGACTGGGACAAGGACAGATAGAGAGCAGACGTGTTCGCTAGGAACCTTATATAGTTTATCACCAATAGTGTTAGCTAGACTTTAGATTCGAATTAGTTAATAGTATCATTATTTTCACCTCTTCAATGCATCTGTGAAACATACCATGTTGTTGATTATCAATGAAGTATTCCGCTCGCAGAGCTTGTTTGTAATTAGCTCTAAATAAAAATGTATCCTTTTGCAAACCACACGAGTTATTGATTTGTGTCGTGCAAAAGTAGGGAGTCCTGAATTACCTGTCGCAAGTAGGTTGCTGACAGGCAGGACCCATTTGGTGTCAGAAGTTTCTGAACCAACGTCTAGAGACTCTAAAATTATTTTGTGGTGTTAAAATTACCCAAACGTGAATTATTTAGTATATAATGGTTGAAATAGATTGATTTTCGTGAGTGAACACCAAAATACTTTAAAAAGTAACATTTGTGGAGCTTGAACCACAATTAAAAGAAAATAATTTAGAAATTGTGTAATTCTGTGAAAAGTGACAGCAAATGTGGATGAATTTGGTTAAATGAATATATGTACAGATATGTTGCAAAGTTACCAAGCACACCATCGTGTACATTTCATTTTGTGTGATACAGCCATCAATGTCAACATTCATCACATTTAAGAGTATATTAGCTACTAAACGGAATCAATAGAGCGTAGTTATACCAACCAGAAGAAAAGTGAAGACAAGACGACAGTGACACTCATATGACGAAGCATCTTACAAATCATGACAATCATTGATACTATCATACCATTCATTCATTAACATCATTATCATTATCCAAATCACATTTGTTATTGATCAGCCGCATGAAAGATGAACATGTATTTGTAGTATATACATGTTTTCTAAAGTATTGATGCTCTACTAAACAGAAGCGTCAGTTCTCCAATCAAGTCGATCATTTTGTATACAGACGTCAGCGGTGGAATATCCCAAGTGCCAAGTTTTTCCAACCGATTAGATGAGTATATTTTCGAATAATTTTGATACTGACCATTTTAACGATGCATCTTTATTTTCAGTGACAATGTAAATAACTAACATATAACTACACAACTATTGTGTGAAATTGAAATATTATTGTTGTAAAATAACAAAAAAATCATAGAATGGCATCGTTAAATGACTGCATCCAGGCAGGCAAGGCAGTAGGCCATACTGGACAGGAATTAGAGAAATGGGTTGATCAAAGATACAAAGAAGAAATAGCTCGACAGAAGGAAGAAGCAGAGAGAAAAGCCGCTCTAGATAGAGATGAAAGAGCACTAGAAAGACAGCATCAAAAAGAGTTGAAAGAATCAGAGGAAACCACCAAGCGAAAACAGTTGGAGTTAGATCATGCCAACAAAGAAGCAGAAGAAGTCACGAAACAAAAACAGTTAGAATTAGATCATGCCATGAAACAGAAGCAGATTGAGGTAGAGTCACAGACAAAGTTAAAGATGAAAGAGTTAGAGATAGAGTCAAACATTCAAATAGCCTCTAGTAAACAAAAGAGCCAGGAGGAGCAAAATAAATTTTCCAAATATAAAGGCCTTATCAAGCCATACAGCGTAGGCGATTCCATATCTGCATGGACTGAGAATATAGAGTTTCAACTTAAGACTCAGAAAATACCTTTGGCAGATTGGGCAATGATCTACATGAGAAATTTCAGTGGTGAGCCACTAAAGGTGATAGAATTAATACCTACAGAACTAAGGAGTGACTATCAATACATCCACGATAGAATCATGCAACACTTCTTACTTGACGCTCCGGGGTATCAGATTCAATACTCACAATTAAAACCCAAACCTACTGAAACCTTCCTAGATTACGTCTCTAACGTGCAAAGTACATTTAATAAATGGCTTAAGGCGGCAAAAGTGGGGAAAAACTTCGATAAACTGCAAGATCTAAAGGTAATGGACAAGGTAATATCCACGGTCCCTACCCCGTTTGCAAAGTTCCCCCAAAAGAAAGACATAGAATCCATTCAAGAGCTAGAAAAACGTGGGTCTGCTTACTTTTCTGCAAATCATGATATCTTTAAAACCACCATCCATGATACTGAGATCACTGCCTTTGTAAAAAAAACGAACCTAATAGATCGTATAGGCAAAAAGAGTATCGTAGGAAAGACCAGCTCTATCAAAAACCTCCACGTTGTGGATATTGCAATGCACATCATCCCAGTTATTCTATGTGCGATAAGAACCCAGCATATCCATCTCATTTAGAAACAGTCATAAAGAAGCAAGAGAATAGAAAAAACTCATTCAAACGTGCTATTAAATGTTATTTTTGTTCGAGCTATGGACACTATTCTGCAAAGTGTCTGGGCAGACAAAGGATGAAGGCAAACAATGCTATGCTCATCGATACGTCATCTGACGATGATAGTATGATTGACTCTTAACTTGAGAATGTGCTACCAGAGAATGTGTGCAAAAGTGTTGCAGTAGTTACTGATATACTTGATTTCAATAAATGTGATACATGTAACAGGTTTCATGCGGATGGAAAATTAAAATGTGGTCACGTTATTCCATATTCCATCGAAGATACTAGTGCAGCTAATGCCTCCAGAGGTAAATTGAAGTTTTACGATGCACAGGTAAATAACCAACCATGCCATTGTTTACTGGACAGCGGCAGCACTTTATTTGGCCTGAGAAAAGAACTGGTGAGACCAGAAGATTACACGGGTGAATTTGTCAAATGCCCTATTTTCTCCGGAACAATAGAGAATTACCCACTGGCAAAAGCGCATATAAATACCCCGTTCCTTACCGGCACATTTAGGTGCGCAATCCTGCAAGACCCTTGCACAGATCTTATTTTAGGTTGTTTAGACTCAATAAAGAAATGTACTGACGATGATATATTAGCCTGGAAGGAAACGAACCTGGCTAATGCTGTAACAAGGTCAGAAACGCAAACACACTACACTGACCTGCAAAACGACATGTTACAGCTGTTAACACCTTGCGGTGCTACTAACAATAATACTCGACAAGAATTTATCGAGGCACAATGCACCGATCAAGCTATCGCACCTTATTTTAAATTGTTAGGTGAGCGAGCGAAAGTGACCAAAAATGCATCTTGGTATTTTAGAATACACAACGGAATTCTCATGCGTTATTACACGAATAATAACCATGAAATTCAGCAAACGGTGTTACCTGTAACATACCGGCAAACTGTGCTGAAAATCGCACATGAGTCACCGTTTGCTGGACATTTGGCCTATGACAAAACCAGGGCCAGAATTTTGTCACACTTTTACTGGCCTAAATTCTGTTCGGATATAAAATTTTTCTGTCGTTCATGTACTATTTGTCAACATCTTGTAAGAAAGGGTAAGCATGTGACGGCCGAAGTTCAACGGTCATTGTTGGCATCAAGACCATTTGAGTGTGTAGCGGTCGATATTGTTGGACCCCTAAATCAGGTGTCGAACAATGGAAACCGTTTCATACTGACGCTCGTGGATACATGTACCAGGTGGATCGAAGCAATTCCACTAAAATACATCACCTCCAAAGATGTGGCAAATGTATTTTTGCACTTTTTGTCGTTTTGGTTTTCCGCGAACGATTTTATCGGATCGGGGAACCCAGTTTATTTCGGCTGCTATGCAAGCCGTAACAAAATTGTAAGGAATACAGCAGCATTTCTGTACACCGTACCACCCAATGAGTAACGGCATCATAGAAAAAATTAACGGGGATCTGAAACACATGCTGGCAAAAATAACAGACGAAAACCCAGCTGAATGGGACACGCTATTACCAGCTGTGCTTTTTGCCCATCGAGAAATTCCGCACTCAAGTACGGGTTTCTCACCTTTCGAACTAGTGTATGGGGCGAACCCTCGTGGACCCCTATCAATATACCATCAGCTAATTACTAGCTTACCAGAAAATCCAACATCAGTAACACCATATGAGACGGTAACAGACACATGCGATAGAATCATGAAAGCGTGTGAAATAGCCAAAGCATCTTTGGAGAGGAAAGGACAAATGTACCGCGAGTATGCAAATAAGGGTGCTAAAACAATACACCTTGAACCGAATCAGAAAGTTCTGCTTTTACTACCAGATAAACGTAATTTGTTACTAACATCTTGGCAAGGGCCATTCAACGTCGAACGTAAAATATCAGATGTCGACTATGAAATATCGATAAAGGGAAAATTAAAGATATTTCATATCAACATGCTGAAACCATATTTCTCACGACAGGAACTACCGACAGACGAACAAAATGCACCCACACCAATCAATCAGACGACAGACGTACATAACGCAACTACACTAGGTAGGGCGACACACAACAGCGACATCGCAAATACACTTAGCCAGGTAACAGCACACGCAGCTAATACCACAACAGTACTTAACCAGACAGATGACGACGGAATAGAATTACCAGTCCCTACGGTAGACACGACTGGGACCATCGACAGCATATGGATAGAAACCAAACTTACGGACAAGCAACGACGACAGATAAATCTAGTGACAGAATACAGGGACATTTTCTCCGACATCCCAGGAAAGACAGACAGAATAGAGCATTCCATCATTCTGACTGATAACACCCCTATCAAATGTCGACCTTATTCCATCCCTCTAAATTATAGGGCAAATCTCGACAAAGAAATACTATCTCTTGAGTCGAGTGGAATAATTCAAAGATCACAGTCAGAATATTCCTTTCCTATCGTTCTTGTCACCAAAAAAGGACTCAACAATTCGCCTCTGTGTCGATTATCGACGTTTAAAGAGTGACAAAGATCGATGCTGAGCCAATTCCAGCATGCGAAGATTTGATCCTGGATATGTCTACATCTCGTATATTTTCCAAACTCGACCTCACTCGAGGTTACTGGCAAGTCCCGATGGAAGAAAATGCAATTCCTTTGACAGCTTTTTCTACACCTCTAGGGCTCTATGAGTGGCGCTTTCTCCCTTTTGGCCTTCGTAATGCTCCTGCCACTTTTGTACGTCTTACTAGAGATCTTCTCCATGGGGTGACCAATACTTCTACATACATAGATGACATATGTATTCATACTGAAGACTGGACGTCACACCTACTGAAACTTCGACATGTCTTCGACAGGTTGCGATTATTCGGTCTTACCGTCAAACCAACTAAGGTAGAGTTGGGCATGGAGGAAATTGACTTCCTAGGAAATACCATCTGCAGAGGCCAACTCAGAACAGGCGAGAAAATAGTCACGAAGATTCTTAATTTGACTATGCCAACGACCAAGAAACAGGTCCGAAGTCTACTTGGTCTTGTAAACTATTATAGTAAATTTATTCCCAATATGGCAGAAATCACCAGTGTTTTTTCCAATATTGTGAAAGCTTCGGCTAAATTGGATGTACAAGATGCAAAGTTAATTGGCTCATTATCAAAGTTGAAATATTTATTCAGTGTACCACCTATTTTGCGTTTACCTAATCAAAATCTTACCTATTTCCTCCGCACAGACGCAAGTGCGATTTCCATATCTGGTATATTGGGCCAGTTTTACGATGGGAAGTTCCACCCTGTGATGTATGTAAGCCGTAAAATCAGCCCTGCTGAATCAAGATACTCAGCATCTGAATTGGAGGGCCTTAGTGTAATCTATTGTGTGAGAAAACTGCATAGGTTTTTGGCAGGTACAGAGTTTGTAATCCAGTCCCACAACTCTCCCCTTGCGGTAATGCAGTCTGGCATCCCTCAAAACAACAGAATCTACAGATGGTCCTTAATATTGGCAAACTATGCCTTTACAATCCAGCATTTGAAGGGATCATTGAACTCGTTGGCAGACATTTTAAGTAGACCTTCAAATATAGAGATACCTGAAGTACAGGAGAAGAGTGGCGATTTATCACCAGAAACAGTGACACTGTAGTTATGAATGAAATCAATGCCGTGTGTGGTAAAAACTTACACTTTGAAGTGCGTTAATATCGCCAGTCGACTAAACTGTGTAAGACAAACAGTGCCAATGTGAGTAAATGAACAGGCACAGTAGTGATATTTCTACAGCGCTAACACGTAGATAAGCAATAAGTACATCGAAAGTGTTAGACGTGAACCTACAGAAACTGATAGGGAACTTGTTATATAAACACTATCCTCAAAGAAGAGCATATAAAACTGTGGTGAATTGAACTATGTTATTACACTAGTCTACAAGGAACAGTGCTCGAACATTACACCGGACATGACGACGTTAGTGTAGTTATATATAATTGTGATATGTATAGTACATTGTTGTTTTTTTTTACAGTGCGCATAACCTCATTGTATATATTTAGAATTGAAATGCAAATGTTCAAGTAAATATATGACATTATTTATGTAAGTTCATAGGTATAAGTCACCAACATTTACTTAAAAACCTCATTTAGATTAACACCTACGTTAGAAATGCAATTATTAGACATTACTTTATCACATCACCATGTAAACATTATCATTTATATATTAATTTGCGTAAAATATCATTTCTAAACTAACTCAATCATTGGAAAATTAATATCATTTCATTTACCAATAATACTATAAGGTAACTAACCCACTTTGCTTAAATATAATTAATTAATTAGGTTATTTCCCTTAGGTTAATTTAGCACAGCACACGAAATTACTATAGCTTAGTTAGAGTAGGTAGTATCATATGATCGGTAACAAACCATCATCACAAACGTGTATAATATTTTGTATAGATATGACGCGTGCAAAGACATAGCACAGTCATGTGGCGTGAACACTTGTACGATTCACCCAATCATTTATTGTAAATATGTAATGTTCATTGATGTAATACTATGAACCATATGTTAAGGACGAATGAATGTTTTAACATAAGTGTGGTATGAAAGTATGGAACGAAAGATGTATAATAGGAGAGGAGTGAATGAAGACAAAGTAAACATTGATTGATTGATTGATTGATTGATTGAGAGAGAGAGAGAGAGAGAGAGAGAGAGAGAGAGAGAGAGAGAGAGAGAGAGAGAGAGAGAGAGAGAGAGAGAGAGAGAGAGAGATTTAGCGGGGAAAAAAAATTTCTCCATGCAAATCGTCTTATTATGACTTGTCTGTGTCAATCTGTGTAACCAATGTGTTGTTCAGTTTTAAGTGTGTAACTGCTATACTTTAGAAATAGTAGTAGTAAATATAGAAAGTACTTTGAGCATCTTAAAACGAAGTTGTGGTCATAAATAAAAGTAACTAACATTTGTAGCCACAATAATCCGATTTACGGCGCTCGAAGGAATACATACATGTAGAATAGAAACGCATACACATGTTAGCAAGTCAATTACATTGTAGTTTAATGAATAACACGCAAACAAACAGGAAAACGAACACATAAAGGTTGCATTCACCAGTTGTTTCAAAGAACAGTAACTCAAAACAGGGGACACAATAACTTCTTTAAAAGACCTGAATGTAACATTGAAAATATTTCTTCACAAACGGAAGTTTAAAGGTGAAGAGTAGAACGTAGAGCATACGAGTTGGTGCTGATATTATAGGGGAACATGAACATTTATGCTCATGTGTTGTTCTCGTAACAGAGACAACTTGTAGCGGGTTGTCATTTTGGGCAATTTGAGGACAGGTCGAGACATAAGTCAACGGGCAGAAGTCAAAGGACATAGGGTCAAACGACGGAAGCCAGGACATAAGTCATAAGACAAAGGTTCCGGATCAATACAATATAGCCAACGATAATGATGTGATGCACTACTCAATTAGCCGAGTGAATCAATATAACAGTGTGAAAAGGCAGAGAAGAGAATTTGTTCTATCCCCAGAAGAGATACGTAAACTTATGAGATCTTTGACAAAATTGGACAGCCAATTTTTCGGTGACCAATACGTGTTACATACAGGAGTTAAACGGTTGTAACACTACACGCAGAGGAGAGGAGCGTGTCAAAGATCTACACAGGAGCTTAGAGAGTTAAGATGGAGCTATACAGAGAACACCAGACAGGAGAGACACAGGCACTATATTTAGCTTGACAACAGGACACACTAAGAGGTCGTTGAGTGCTTATGAGCGAGGGTTTCCCAAGAGTATAGGGAACTCGCCTCTCGATGAGTAACTGGAGAATACCAGTTACTTTAGTTAACTGACCAAGCATGCTGGGACTCTACGCACGCAAACTCGCCAGCGCACGGAGGACTGAATGTCCGTGGTTCAACGCGCAACTAGAAGCGTGCCTCAGACTGGGACAAGGACAGATAGAGAGCAGACGTGTTCGCTAGGAACCTTATATAGTTTATCGCCAATAGTGTTAGCTAGACTTTAGATTCCAATTAGTTAATAGTATCATTATTTTCACCTCTTCAATGCATCTGTGAAACATACCATGTTGTTGACTATCAATGAAGTATTCCGCTCGCAGAGCTTGTTTGTAATTAGCTCTAAATAAAAATGTATCCTTTTGCAAACCACACGAGTTATTGATTCGTGTCGTGCAAAAGTAGGGAGTCCTGAATTACCTGTCGCAAGTAGGTTGCTGACACATGGGATGATTAATCATATGCTATGGCCAGATCGCTGAAATGTTGTCATTGCAAAATGTTGTCTAAATTAAAATATGTATAAAATATATATATGTTTTCCCTAAGCAACTTCCTTTAATTTGATATATAATAAAACATGTCTGCTACCATATGAACAATTTTTATATCATTATTGTGACACACACCTAATTTTGATTTTCCATCATCAGTTTTTGTTCAGTCCATACCTAATTTTTGTTTGGCCCTGAATCTGTTACTATACCTCTCCACAGATGATCATACACAACTTGCTGGTTTCTGAGCTTGCAGAGAGGGAGAGCTTTGCAGAACATTTCTTGTGACGATGGCTTGGTATAGGTGAAGGAAAAACTCTCTACACCAGCTCAACACAATTGGATACAGGCCCTTTTTTTAAGGCTCAGGTAAACTGAATGTAGGTGCATTAGACTAAAGAGTTAAATCTCACACTCTTCCAGTGAATTTACAACCAGCCAGCCAACCAACAAACTCCGGAACCAACTGCTATGAACAATTCACCCCTGATATTACTATGTCTGCAGGAGGTTAGCAAGGCAGAATGGATAAGAGCACTTGTTCTTAAACTTCTGGTGTGCTGATGCTGAAGTTCAACCCCTAAACCAATCAGTTCAAACTAAAATGTTTGACTTCTTGTCCTTGTCTTGGGGACATAAAAGTACCTCAGAAGTTGGAGTGGGTTCGCCTGTTAGTTAGAGACACTGGTAATAGGGAAAGCTAACATACACGCAAAAATCAATCCAGTGTGGCCTACGCTCGAGTTCAAAGTAAGCGGGGGAGGGGGCTGTCAAATTCATGAAACATTAAATCCCCAGCAATATTAAAGTACTTGGTATTACCTTGGCAGATGGGAATCGGAGCACTCCATTGTCCATTTGACATACACTTGACCACTGATTGGCCTACAAGTTGGTAACCACACTGACATCTAAACACTGCGATTGAGTTGATGGTAGTGGAGATGAAATCAACTGTTCCATGCTCAAGGTTGTGTAGCTCTGGGCAAGTCACATCTTAAAGAGAGATACAATTGACAAATGAGAGATACAGTTGACAAATGATAGATGCACTTGACACATGAGTTTTACAATTGGTAAATGAGTGTTAACTTGACAAATAAGAAATACAGTTGACAAACGAGAGATGCACAATTGGCAAAGGAGTATTACAATTGACAAATGAGAGATTCACTTGACACATGAGTGTTACAATTGACAAATGAGTGTTACAACTGACAAATGAGCAATACAAATGACAAACAATATACAACTGACAAAGGAGAAATACAACTGAAAAATTAGAGTTACAATGACAAATGAGAAATTTCAGACTGTGTTCTGATCGTATCTATTTTGTAGCTATATTTGTAGTATATCTATACACTTAAGTTATGTATGGTTAGATTTAGCATAATGTAGTAAGCTCTTTGCTAAAAATTGCTGTATCAATGTCAAAAGCTAAGCTACTGTAACAGAGGAAGGGGTTTTGGTAGTATTTAGGTGGGAAACGACTACAGCACGCTTGAGCATCGGGGTCGAACGAGAGGAGAGATGCTCAAGTCGTGACGTGGTTTGTTGTCAAAGGGGCAGTTACCATCAAGCTAGAGAACCAGAAGGTCGCCAACTTAGATCCGGCTGTCATCTATTGTATTAAACACTTTTAACAAGAAGCAAATGAGTTCCGTCAATTATATAAGTTCACCTTGTTACAGAAGGTGAAATTGGTGCCCACGACACAGGATTCGAGCCTGGTGTAACGCGAAGTCATGCCGTATACTATATAACATCGCGGAGGCCAAAAACTAAGAAGATGATCCTTGCTCCGTTTGTCTCAGTCGCCAGAAATAATTTCGGCACGCTTTTGAACAACCATTGAACGTAACAAGGCACAGTGGGAAAAATGGCCAATAACGTATCAGCGAAAAATACAGCGACCAAAAGCCCGCCCAGGGGTGGTTGTCTGTAAGTTTTTTTCAAGACTGGCTGTCAAAATTTTGCTGGCGTCAGGAGAAAAGTGAAACTGGCCATAATGAATTGCGACACCTGAGATCGTTATCAAACCGGCGAGCGTCAACTGTGGACACCATCCTGGCGACTCCTCTTATCCGTTCATCTAACGGACGTGTCAGGAGCAGAAGTTTTCCTGAAGGTCAAGCCGTCTAACCGATATCTCGAGCGAGCAGGAGTGTGCTGAAAGTCGGCCCAGTTTAATCGTGTCTTGACCGAGCAAAAGTTTGGCTAAAGGGCAAATCCAGTCGGATCGTTGTTGCAAGTGAGCAAGAACTTTTCAATAAGACAATCAAGTCAGCCTCAATGTTAATAGGTTTTGTTCTGAGCGCCAACAACTGAAGAAAAAAAAAGAAGAACGTTGGAAAAAAACAATCGAGACAGCAAATAAATACCTCATTACTTCATGGATTGCCCAATGTTTCGTTTGACGCAGTCAGACTATCTATAGGCCGCTAGCTTAACCTTTTGGGCTCTGCTACCTCTGAGTCCTTCTCAAAACATCGATGAAGTACCCCACCCGGGGCGAAATCAGAAGCCAGAAGACTGGTCGGGACCCAACCAGGGGTTGAAGTTTATCCAGGCATCCCAAGAGAAGTAACTAACTGAAGAGACGAAGTTACCTGGGAGAAGAGACAGACTACCTGAACTCCGCTACCTGAACTCTGCGACTGATTTTCAGCAGACGCAGAATCCTAGTGTTTGAGTGTAACCTGAAGACGAGTCTAGAGGAATACACGAAACTTGCTTGGATCAGGAACCGAGAGTAGGGTAATCTGTGAGCCTATTATCTAGTCGAACTGTTCTTGTGTATATGTAAACTGAATTTCTTTAATTAGCTGATTACAAATGAGGTTGTGATTGTTTGTTCTGTATAATAATATTTCAGCATGGCGGAACAAGACTCTTTGGTACAAGTATTGACGGGGGTAGGAACAACGGTAGGTAGACTTGATACGATTATTAAACAACAGGGAATGGCAACCGAAATTGTTAAGTTTAGTGGACAGGCCAGAGAGTTTAACAAATGGATCACTTCCATAGAAAAATATGCGTATTTGGTATCTGCATCAGATGAAGAGAAAATGAGACTTGCATATCAGGCAGCCACAGAACCAGTTTCACAGCATATTAGAAGAAAGTTAGAGGCTAGAGTAGATGAAACATGGGAGCAGTTCAAAACCGACCTGGCACACAAGTACGCAGAAATAACGGATCCACAACATGCCTTTTCGGTATTGAGACAGTCTAAACAAAATAGTGGGGAGACGGTACAGTTGTTCAGCGATAGGTTGATTAACCTGGCTGAAGAGGCATTCTTGGGACAGAATGTACAAGGAGAAGAGGTAGAGAGGATGTTAGTCGGCATTTTTGTAGATGGCATAAAATCCGATGGTTTGAAATTTAAGTTGATGAGGGAAAACCCTGAGAGGTTGTCACAGGCTGTAGATATTGCAGTACAAGAAGAAAATTTGAGACGTAGGTTTAGATTGAGAACAGGACGAGAAATAGGAACTAGTCGAGAAGATAGAGTTGAGGAGCCCATGGAAATAGGACAAACAAGGTTCGGATGGAATAGGAGGGGAGACGTATTTTTAAAAAAAAATTTGTTGTACAAATTTTTTTTATTGGCATGGGAGGTAAATGTGGTTGTGTGGACTATGCATTGCTTTATGTAAATGTGATCACGTTGTCTTTTCATCCTTTATGCTTATCACTGGGTGCGCACCCCTTCTTTGCTTTTCTAAGTATGTTGTTGTTCTGGTTGGCTTGTGTTGTGAGAAAGCGAGGGATTTTATAATGTCATGTGTACAATAACGATTATACGAACTATTCTTCTTATGATATGTATATTTGATACAGAAACGAGCCAAGAAGGGACCAGAAATATATATAGTGGATGGCTATATAGTTTGAAGAAATAGATTTGGTTACTTAACATAAAGTGCTTTTGGGGAGGTTTGGGAACTGTAAGAAAGACTGTTTGGTTTAAAAGAGTTGCCATACGTGGTATGATATATTGTACAAAGCAAAATCGAAGAAATAGTTTATAGTAGGTTACTAGGGTGACAATATGACAGGGAAGAAGGGTTAAATGATATAATATATACTCAAATTTGAGTTGGGTTGGGGAAGATTAGAGGAAATATGGGAATTAAAGGAAAAGAAGGAATAGAGTAAGAGAGTTGGGAATAAAGAATTTTTCCTTTAGAGGAAAAATTCTTTAGAAAACATAGGGAGGTGTAACAGAGGAAGGGGTTTTGGTAGTATTTAGGTGGGAAACGACTACAGCACGCTTGAGCATCGGGGTCGAACGAGAGGAGAGATGCTCAAGTCGTGACGTGGTTTGTTGTCAAAGGGGCAGTTACCATCAAGCTAGAGAACCAGAAGGTCGCCAACTTAGATCCGGCTGTCATCTATTGTATTAAACACTTTTAACAAGAAGCAAATGAGTTCCGTCAATTATATAAGTTCACCTTGTTACACTACATTATTAGTTCCTGAAGGCGATGAGGCTGGATGAAATGAAAAGAATTCTCATATAAACATCTACAAACAGATTATTACTTACATATGCAAGTAGGTTCACTTTCACTCCAAACCAGTTCTACTGTTTGCATATCACTGTCAAATTTGGGTTCACAAAAACGTATTCTAGGTCCTTCAAGTGTATGGCTCTGTTCACATGAATATGTGACAGAACTACCAAGGGTTAAGTTGGCCCAGACGGATGATCCATTGTTTATGATCCTTGGTACTTCACAATACAACTCTGTAAGTGAACATTTTCAAGAAATATTAGCACGGTTGAATCAAAATAGCTCAGTACTGAATAAATAATTATAAAAAGTTTTATAAGTTTTCAGTAAAACATTGTATTCTGGTTAAACCAATAGATAGTTTACATCTGCAAATATTGGGCATGTATGTTTGTTCATACAATTTGTCAATGCTATCAATTTGCGAAGCTTTTGTACAGAAGTATACACATTATCATATCAATATATTGTCAACACAGCACAGGATTATAAGTTTGACTGGCATCATAATACCGAACATCATGACAGAAAGCATTTCTGACTGGGAGAGAGAACTTGGATATTGCTTGGTTGACAGATAATCATGCCAGGGACCACTTCTGACTGTGGGAGAGAACTTAGATTTGATGAGTTGACATGGAGAATCATGTCAGGAGACTCTTCCAATTGTGGGAGAGATCTCACATCTGCTGAGTTGATATAGAAAAAAGTGAATGGAACCAGTCTGAAATAAGTCAGTGTATTTAAGTATTTGGGTACAGCCGATGGAAGGTGTATTAAGGAAATTAAATGTGAGACATGGACACTTAGTAAACAAGCTTAACAGATCATAAATGTCTTTGAATATAAATGTTATAGATGGTTCAAGAATATCTTGGATACAGAAAAGAATAAATGCATCCATACGAAAAAAAGATGAATACTGAAGAATGTTGGCCATTAAAGACGATAAAACAAAGAAAATTGAAATATTTTGGTCACTTTAAACATTATAAAAGTTTGTAGAGAAGAATAATGGAGGGGTACATGCCTGGGAAGAGAAGAGGAGAAAGGCTAAAGAGAAGAAGTGTGCAGGATGTGGCAGGTGATCTCCAGATGGGTGTATCTGACATCTTGCTTATGACCGAGAAGTTTTCCGGAAAGTTGTTATGGGAGCGAGGTTCTGCAAAGGACATGCTACTGAATGAATAAATGTAGAATAGGCCAAGCAGAACAGCATTACACAAGATGAAGAATCTTCTCTGCAATTTATCTTCATCAATTGAGGTGAGGAAAATCATGGTAGAGTTGACTTTAGGTTGCATTTCCTCGCACCAGGATAAGGCTTGTACCCTCCCAATTGTGCTCTTCCGCCCGAAGCCGTTGGCACAATGTGGGGTGTCGGGTTTGGTAAGCGCCGCCCAACATTCGGCGCTGACAGAAAGCAGTGTCAAAGTCTCTAGGGGTTATGTAGTGGGTTCAGACAGGCAGATGATATGTGTATCGATGAAGCATGAAAACATGAGTACATCATTAAAGACTTTCTTCTTCTTCTTCTTCTTCAGCTTTCCGAGCCATTGAGGTTCTTTGCTGCAAATACAATCCGTCTCCATTCATCTCTCTGGTGGACCTTCTCTTGCCAGTCGTTGATTCCAAGTTATTGTAGGTCTGTACATGTATTATCTCTCCACCGTCTTCTTGGTCTACCTCGGGGTCTACGGTCATTTATTTCCTGAGTGTAAGCGAGTTTTGTTTCCCTATTATCTTCCATTCTTTCTATATGCCCTAGCCATTGTAGACTATTAGCCTTCATGATACCAGTGATTAGCGGGGACTTAAACAGATCATAAATGTCTTTGTTACTTCTTCTTTTCCACTCTCCACTTTGTGTATCCCTAATGGGTCCAAAGATGCGTCTTAAAATTTTGTTCTCAAAGGTTTGACTTTAATATCAATATATATCATTACGACAATAATTGTACAATTCAATTCATAAACACGCACAGCTCTCGCAATACGTTTGCCCATTCGTAAAGAATAACATAATCGTGCCTCAGCACCCACACTAACACACGGCTCACAGTGGCCACATTCTCTCTCATTAGCGAACAACTGATGTCTAAGAAAATAGTCTATTATCCTTCTCAACACAGTCAGGCATCCTCTCTCATCCACAGTCCAAGTCCCGTCCCTGGCTGTCTACTCAGTTAGGTGGTCACGAGGTTCTTGAGCCTCGTGGGGTCCATGGAGGTCATGCTAGTCAGGTCTGTCACCCTGTCCTTCACTCGTCTGCTAATGCAGGCGTACTGCATCGTACCGTTCAAGGTGAACCTGTCCCGTCATTCAAGGGCACAGTCCTGTCTGTAATCTCCTGTCATGGGCTTAGGGACCTGTCTACTATACCCACACTATTCCCATGTCCTACGTCTGTCCTCCATCCTCTGCGTCATGTCCTTTGGAGACCTTGACAAGCAGGTAGTACCGTCTACTGTCATACGGTAGCTCAGTCATATCTGACTAAGACCTGACACATTAGAGTTTAATAAGGCCAAAGTATTTCAATTTCTGAGACATGATGCTGCTTATGTGCCAGTGGTCTTCAATGTTTAGATCTTGTGGAATGTCAGTAATTTTTCTTCTTTTTGGTCCAAAGTGTTCTATAAATGTTTCTAAAACATTTAAGTTCAAAAGCACTGATCTTCTTTTGTGATTATGAATCTTATATATAAAAGGCAATCTCCGTATGTCTGTCTGTATGTCTGTCCTTTATGCGTTCGCGAACGGTCCATCCGATTGAGATGAAATTTTCTACACGTATTCCTCTCATTCCCACGCTGCCAACTGTGAAATATTTTTTTAGTGTGAAATCGGCTGCTACTTAATATTATTTAATTGTTCATTTTTCATTAAAATTTCTATATAGCAAGGGGACTTAACTCTGTAAAAGTTATTTCACAGGGCATAACTTTTAATAACTTTTCTGTATACCTTATAGTCATATTGTTGCACCGTTTTCAAAGATTTATAAACTCTTTGTCTATAGTTATGTACCGGCATATGAGTTATAATAAATAATGATACAATCTTTAAGGCATTTTCAAAGTAAAGATCTTACAAGTGCTCTTTCTAATAATAGACAGACAGACAGACAGACAGACAGACAGACAGACAGACAGACAGACAGAGATTGCCTTTTATATATAAGAAGATATAGCGAGGGGACACACTTCTAATAGCAAATAGATCAAAGAATCCCTGAACCACAACTCTAGGAAAACACAGAATCGTCACACGGCAATGTCAATAACAATTCATCTTTTTATGTGTAAGGAAGTTATCTACAGTCATGTAGGTGATTAAAAACACTTTTCATTACGTATAATTTATTTATTTTAGATATGTTGGAATTTCTCCGTCCGTCCGTCCGTCCGCCCCTCCCTCCCTCCGTCCGTCTGCCCCTCCCTCCCTCCGTCCGTCCGCCCCTCCCTCCCTCAGTCCGTCCGCCCCTCCCTCCCTCCGTCCGTCCGCCCCTCCCTCCCTCCGTCCGTCCGCCCCTCCCTCCCTCCGTCCGTCCGCCCCTCCCTCCCTCCGTCCGTCCGCCCCTCCCTCCCTCCGTCCGTCCGCCCCTCCCTCCCTCCGTCTGTCCGCCCCTCCCTCCGTCCGTACCCTCCCTCCGCCCCTCCCTCCGTCCGTCCGTCCCTCCGTCCGTCCGCCCCTCCCTCCGTCCGCCCCTCCCTCCGTCCGTCCGTCCGCCCCTCCCTCCGTCCGCCCGCCCCTCCCTCCGTCCGTCCGTCCGTCCGCCCCTCCCTCCGTCCGTCCTTCCATCCGTCCGTCCGTCCCTCCCTCCCTCCGTCCGCCCCTCCCTCCCTCCGTCCGTCCGTCCGCCCCTCCCTCCATCCATCCGTCCGTCCGTCCGTCCGCCCCTCCCGTCAGCCCGTCCGTCCATCCGTCCGCCCCTCCCGTCCGCCCCTCCCTCCGTCCGTCCATCCGCCCCTCCCTCCGTCCGTCCGTTCGTCCGTCCGCCCCTCCCTCCGTCCGTCCGTCCGTCCGCCCCTCCCTCCGTCCGTCCGTCCGTCCGTCCGCCCCTCCCTCCGTCCGTCCATCCGTCCGCCCCTCCCTCCGTCCGTCCGTCCCTCCCTCCGTCCGCCTCTCCCTCCGTCCGTCCGTCTCTCCCTCCCTCCGTCCGTCCGTCCGCCCCTCCGCCCCTCCCTCCGTCCGCCCCTCCCTCCGTCCGTCCGTCCGTCCGCCCCTCCCTCCGTCCGTCCCTCCCTCCGTCCGTCCGTCCGTCCGCCCCTCCCTCCGTCCGTCCGTCCGCCCGCCCCTCCGTCCGTCCGTCCGCCCGTCCCTCCCTCCATCTGCCCGCCCCTCCCTCCATCCGTCCGTCCGTTCGCCCGCCCCTCCCTCCGTCCGTCCGTCTGTCCGCCCGCCCCTCCCTCCGTCCGTCCGTCCGCCCGCCCGTCCGCCCGCCCGTCCATCCGTCCGTCCGCCCCTCCCTCCGTCCGTCCCTCCGTCCGCCCGTCCGTCCGCCCCTCCCTCCGTCCGTCCGTCCGTCCGTCCGTCCGTCCCTACCTCCGCCCATCCGTCCCTCCCTCCGTCCGTCCGTCCGTCCGTCCCTCCGTCCGTCCGTCCCTCCGTCCGTCCGTCCGTCCGTCCGTCCCTCCGTCCGTCCGTCCGTCCGTCCGTCCGCCCCTCCCTCCGTCCGTCCGTCCGTCCGTCCGTCCGTCCGCCCCTCCCTCCGTCCGTCCGCCCCTCCCTCCGTCCGTCCGCCCGTCCGCCCCTCCCTCCGTCCGTCCGTCCGTCCGCCCCTCCCTCCGTCCGTCCGTCCGTCCGCCCCTCCCTCCCTCCGTCCGTCCGTCCGCCCCTCCCTCCGTCCGTCCGTCCGACCGCCCCTCCCTCCGTCCGTCCGTCCGCCCGCCCCTCCCTCCGTCCGTCCGTCCGCCCGCCCCTCCCTCCGTCCGTCCGTCCGCCCGCCCCTCCCTCCGTCCCTCCATCCGTCCGCCCCTCCCTCCGTCCGTCCGTCCATCCGTCCGTCCGCCCCTCCCTCCGTCCGTCCGTCCGCCCGCCCCTCCCTCCGTCCGTCCGTCCGCCCGCCCCTCCCTCCGTCCGTCCGTCCGCCCGCCCCTCCCTCCGTCCCTCCATCCGTCCGCCCCTCCCTCCGTCCGTCCGTCCATCCGTCCGCCCCTCCCTCCGTCCGTCCGTCCATCCGTCCGTCCGCCCCTCCCTCCATCCGTCCCTCCGTCCGTCCGTCCGTCCGCCCCTCCCTCCGTCCGCCCGTCCGTCCGTCCGTCCGTCCGTCCGTCCGCCCCTACCTCCGTCCGTCCGCCCGTCCGTCCCTCCCTCCCTCCGTCCGTCCGTCCCTCCCTCCGTCCGTCCGCCCGCCCGTCCGTCCGTCCGCCCGCCCCTCCCTCCGTCCGCCCCTCCCTCCCTCCGTCCGCCCCTCCCTCCCTCCGTCCGCCCCTCCCTCCCTCCGTCCGCCCACCCCTCCCTCCCTCCGTCCGCCCGCCCCTCCCTCCCTCCGTCCGTCCGCCCCTCCCTCCCTCCGTCCGTCCGCCCCTCCCTCCCTCCGTCCGTCCGCCCCTCCCTCCGTCCGTCCGCCCCTCCCTCCGTCCGTCCGCCCCTCCCTCCGTCCATCCGCCCCTCCCTCCGTCCGTCCGCCCCTCCCTCCGTCCGTCCGCCCCTCCCTCCGTCCGTCCGCCCCTCCCTCCGTCCGTCCGCCCGTCCGCCCCTCCCTCCGTCCGTCCGTCCGCCCCTCCCTCCGTCCGTCCGTCCGTCCACCCCTCCCTCCGTCCGTCCGTCTGTCCGTCCGCCCCTCCCTCCGTCCCTCCGTCCCTCCGTCCGCCCCTCCCTCCGTCCGTCCCTCCCTCCCTCCGTCCGTCCGTCCGCCCCTACCTCCGTCCGTCCGTCCGTCCGCCCCTCCCTCCGTCCGTCCGTCCGCCCCTCCCTCCGTCCGTCCGTCCGTCCGCCCCTCCCTCCGTCCGTCCGTCCGACCGCCCCTCCCTCCGTCTGCCTGCCCCTCCCTCCGTCCGTCCGTCCGTCCGTCCGCCCGCCCCTCCCTCCGTCCCTCCGTCCGTCCGCCCCTCCCTCCGTCCCTCCGTCCGTCCGCCCCTCCCTCCGTCCGTCCATCCGTCCGTCCCTCCCTCCATCCGTCCCTCCATCCGTCCCTCCGTCCGCCCCCCCGTCCGTCCCTCCCTCCGTCCGTCCGCCTGCCCCTCCCTCCGTCCCTCCGTCCGTCCATCCGTCCGTCCGTCCGCCCCTCCCTCCATCCGTCCCTCCGTCCGCCCCCCGTCCGCCCCTCCCTCCGTCCGTCCGTCCGCCCGCCCCTCTCTCCGTCCGTCCGTCCGACCGCCCCTCCCTCCGTCTGCCCGCCCCTCCCTCCGTCCGTCCGTCCGTCCGCCCGCCCCTCCCTCCGTCCCTCCCTCCGTCCGTCCGTCCGTCCGCCCGCCCCTCCCTCCGTCCCTCCCTCCCTCACAAAACGGTACCCAAGACATTTACATGCAGAGACAATTACTGGCAATGACGGATATCCACTCTATCGTCGACGCTCTACTGAAGATGGCGGCAAATCTATCACTTTAAAAGTACGAAACAATGATGTTCAAGTCGATAATCATTGGGTTGTACCGTATTCACCGTTACTTTCGAAAACATACAAAGCACACATCAATGTCGAGTATTGCAATTCGGTTAAATCGATCAAGTACATTTGCAAATATGTCAACAAAGGAAGCGATATGGCAGTTTTTGGAGTGGTAAATGCATCTGCATCTATCGATGAAATAGACCAATATCAAGTGGGACGCTTCATTAATAGTAATGAAGCAGTATGGCGCATTTTATCATTTCCAATCCATGAACGTCATCCAACAGTTGTTCATTTGGCAGTGCACCTTGAAAATGGACAGCGCGTGTACTTCACAACAGAAAATGCAAGTGAACGAGCATTGTCACCACCACCAACAACGTTAACAGCATTTTTTTCATTGTGTGGGAATGATATGTTTGCAAAGACACTACTTTACTCTGAAGTGCCAACATACTACACATGGAATGCATCAGCGAAAAAGTTTCAACGTCGCAAACAAGGTAAAGCAGTTGAAGGACATACAAATTTATATTCTACCGACGCGTTAGGCCGTCTGTACACTGTTAACCTAAACAATTCAGAATGCTTTTACTTGCGATTACTGTTAATCAACGTACGTGGACCGACATCCTTTCAAGAATTAAGAACAGTAAACGGTCAAGTATGTGCCACTTATCGTGAAACTTGCCAAGAATTACATCTTCTTGAAAACGATGCACACTGGGACACTTCACTCGCTGATGCATCAAATACTGCTCAACCACAGCAAATACGCACGTTATTTGCCATCATATTGACAACTTGCTTCCCATCCAATCCAAAAGATCTTTGGGAAAAATACAAAGACTATATGAGTGAAGACCTACATCGTTTGCGTGCAATGAATCAAAATCTGGACATTCAATTCACACCAAATGTGTATAATGAGGCATTGATTTTGATTGAGGACATATGTTTGGCAATCGCTAACAAACCACTGGTACAATTGGGAATGACTGCGCCGGATCGATCTGCAAACGATATTTTCGATCGTGATTTGCAACGAGAATCACTCTTTGATGTCGACGAATTGTGCGCATTTGTTCAAACGAATTTTCCTAAATTGGTTCCACAACAACGTATAGTGTATGACAGAATTATGCATGCAATTAAAAGCGAAACCGGCGGATTGTATTTCCTAGATGCGCCCGGGGGCACAGGCAAAACTTTTCTCATTTCACTTATATTGGCAACCATAAGATCACGACAAAATATTGCGCTGGCTATCGCATCATCTGGAATTGCGGCAACTCTTTTGGATGGTGGCCGAACAGCACATTCAACACTAAAATTGCCCTTGAATGTTCACATCACTGAGACACCGACATGCAATATCCGAAAAAATTCTGGAATGGGTAAAGTACTCCAATCATGTCAACTCATTGTATGGGACGAATGTACTATGGCGCACAAAAAAGCATTGGAGGCGCTTCATCGTACACTACAAGATTTCAGAGGAAATGAACAGCTCTTCGGTGGCACACTTATTTTATTGTCTGGTGATTTTCGACAAACTCTACCAGTTATATCATGTTCAACAGCCGTTGATGAACTTAATGCATGTCTGAAATCATCAGTTTTATGGCGACACGTTCAGAAATTGACTTTGAAGACCAACATGCGTGTACAACTACAACATGATGCATCCGCAGAAGTTTTCGCTAAACAATTGTTGGATATTGGGAATGGGAAAATGCCAATCGATGAATCCACACAATGTATCACGTTGCCAACAAACTTCTGTAAAATCACAGCAACTATAGACAAATTGATTGACAAAGTTTTCCCAAATATCTCACGGAATTACAAAAATCATCAATGGCTCAGTGCACGTGCTATATTAGCAGCCAAAAATAACGATGTCAATGCCATCAATTGAGCCATTCAAAACGAAATACCAGGCGAAGCGACAACGTATAACTCTATAGATTCTATGATGAATCAAGACGAAGTTGTCAATTATCCAACTGAATTCTTGAATTCACTTGATTTGCCAGGCATACCGCCTCATGTATTAACATTGAAAATTGGCGTGCCTATCATTCTTCTCCGAAACATCAATCCACCTCGACTTTGCAACGGTACCAGGCTTGCAGTCAAAAAGATGATGAACAATATCATCGAAGCTACAATTTTGAATGGTAAATTTAAAGGAGAAGATGTACTGTTGCCTCGCATCCCAATGATTCCAACAGACATGCCATTCGAATTCAAACGCCTGCAGTTTCCGGTGTGAGTTGCATTTGCCATGACGATCAACAAAGCACAGGGACAATCGCTACAAGTGTGTGGACTAAATTTGGAAAATCCGTGCTTCACACATGGACAGATATGTGGCCTGCTCATGCGTTGGAAGACCTTCAGATTTATTCGTCTACGCACCAGACAGACAAACAAAAAATATTGTTTATCAAAAAGCACTACGTTAGACATCAAATTTGGTGTTCGGCCATAATTTTAAAATTATACAAGATTTTTTAAAAATAATCCTAGCATTAAGCAAAATTTTCTCCTCTAGACAGACAGACAGACAGACAGACAGACAGACAGACAGACAGACAGACAGACAGACAGATAGTCGGGAACGGGAACGGGAGCTTATATGACTACTTATATGAAAGTGAGAGAGGAGGAGGGAGGAGGAGGAGGGAGGAGGAGGAAGAGCGAGGAGGAGGGAGGAGGTAGGAGGAGGGAGGAGGAGGGGAGAGGAGGAGGAGGAAGAGTGAGGAGGAGGGGGGAGGAGGATGGAGGAGGACGGAGGAGGGAGAAGGATGAAGGAGGAGCAGGGAGGAGCAGGGAGGAGGAGGAGGGAGGAGGAGGCAGAATGAGGAGGGGAGGAGGGAAAGGGAGGAGGAAGAGGAGGAGGAGGAGGGAGGACGAGGAGGAGGAGGGCGGAGGGAGGAGGTAGAGGGAGGAGGAGGAGGGAGGAGGATGGAGGAGGAAGAGGGAGAAGGAGGGAGAAGGAAGAGGAGGAAGAGGGAGGAGGAGGGAGGAGGGAGGAGGAGGGAGAGGGAGGAGGAGGAGGGAAGAGGAGGGAGGAGGATGAGAGAGGAGGAGGCAGAGGGAGAAGGAGAAAGGAGGAGGAGGGAGGAGGAGGGAGGAGGAAGAGGGAGAAGGAGGAGGAGGGAGGAGGATGGAGGAGGAAGAGGGAGAAGGAGGAGGAAGAGGGAGGAGGGATTAGGGAGGAGGGAGAAGGAGGAAGAGGAGGGAGGAGGATGAGAGAGGAGGAGGAGGGAGGAGGCGGAGGGAGAAGGAGGAGGCGGAGGGAGAAGGAGGAGGAAGAGGGAGAAGGAGGAGGAGGAGGGAGGAGGAGTAAGGAGGAGGAGGAAGAAGAGGGAGGAGGAGGGAGAAGGAGGAGGAAGAGGGAGGAGGAAGGAGGAGGAGGAGGGAGGGGGAGGGACTTATATGAATTAAATGAGATGCTCCCCACCAGTCTGGGCGAAGCCGGGCCGGGTCAGCTAGTGCTAAATAATTGCCACAGAGTGTGAAAAGTTAGGCATCATTATCAAGTGCCATCTGCACAGTGAAGTTTGGTAGAAATGGATCTCTAGAACTGTCTGTCCTGGCCCATCGTTGTACGTTCTCCTAGGCTATATCCTGAGCATATCTTGATTTTGTCTATCCATTTATATCTTTGAACCCATTCAGCACTTTTGCCCTAAATTCTTCTCTCCCCCATCTATAGTTTTGAGTAGATTATTATATCATTTGATGTGACCAAAGTAACTTTTTGTTTTCATTTCTATTCTTTTCAGCAGCACCCTTGTCTTGTAATGTTCTATAATGTCTTTCTTTGTCTTTTTTTTTTTCCTTCCATTAAAAGTTGACGCAAATGCAAAGAATACCATGGACAGACAGAAAAACCAATGACCAAGTACTACAGGAGACAAATGAACATTGTAAGCTGATTACAGAGATTAGACATAGACAGTCAAAATTTTTTGGACATGTTATGAGAAGAAATGGATTGGAGAACTTGGTGACAACTGGCAAGATCGAAGGGAACAGACCAAGAGAAAGACCGAGAGGAAAATACCTGGATGGCTTGGCCACATGGCATGGACGGGACAGGAACACTGAGCCGATCCACGACACTGGTGATCAAGTGAAATGGCGAGTCATGACCGCCCACGCTTTCCGGCATGGCACATGATTGATTGATTGAAAAGTCGCTCCGGTCTTCTGAAGACCTACATTTATAAATCTTCAATGTTACCCTCTATATTTTTAGCCTAGGTTTATGTATTCACTGTAAAGTGTGGAGCTTTCACATATACCAAGCCATGGATAATACATCCCATAATCAATTTCTTATTTTGCCATCTTTCCATCCTTGAACATCTTAAAAATGACCTAGTACCCATTTAATGATGTTGGATCGATCCAAAGGTGGTAGTATTTGGAAAACGTCAAACTTCCATTACTGAGAATTTGACTCAAGTCCACTGTATTTGTAAGCAAGCACCAACCACTACAGCACCACAGATTCTGGCTGGCATTTAAAGTTTGTGTTACAAACAAAATGCAGTTTTTTAAGTTAACACTTAATGAATAATTCCCATGTTATTTTGTATTTACCTGTGCAGTTTATAACAGGTGGAAACCAGCCTACTCCAATTTGACACGAAATAACAGATGAACCGTTTGGAAAAAGGCCATTTGGACAGACAATATCCGCCTTTGTTCCAAGTAAAAACTCTCCGCTGCTTAATGATTTTTGCCTGTACACTGTCTGCATTCCTTCTGCTGCTGCCACAAACTGCTCACATGTAGCTGGAGGGAAAACAAGTTCAATAAACAAAATATTTACAGAAATTAAAATTATCTATTTGATTACAAACGTTCTATGACAGTTCTACTACAAATTTCTGCTTCTTCTTCCTTTAATCTCTCAACGGAGCATAGGCCCTCTACCAACTCATGTAAGTCAATGTATCCTTTGCTGTATCTTCCAGCACCTTCCATGTCTTTTCAGTAAAATGTATCTGTGTCCCTCTTCTCATCTCCAGGTGTCTTTAAGTGTCCTTTTATTTTATTTTGTCCTTTTGAAACCAGGAGAAAGGACTTTCTAGTTACACAAAAACAGTTTCTCTCAGTGTGTATCCGATCCATGGCCTGTATCTTTTCCTCACCTACTGATTTGTAGATATGAGTTCTCTCTCTAAGCTCCACATTAGTGATTCTGTTATATTATTTTAGTCTTTCTGTTCTGTACAAAGCACCAGTTAATAAATGGGTGTAGTTTATTAGTAATTTTTTCAGACTTGTCAAAGTGTTTGATCAATTTGGCAGTAATGATTTGAGATCAGAGTTAAATATTCAAAATTTACTCTTAGATTTAATTTTTTTCACACCCATATATTTCCTAGTTCTAAGAAGACACCCCTTGTCTTTTGAGTTATTTTAATATCTACATCTGTTCACCCAACATTGCTACCTAAATATGTCTATGATCTGACCTCAAGAAGTGAGGTTTCACCAGGGGAATTGGGGTTGACATATGCTTGATTAATTCTCATTAACTTTGTCTTTTCCCTATGAATTGTTATACCCAAATGTTGCGACTTCCCATCACATACATATGCATTGAAAGAATTCTTGTGCATCCAGTCACAATGGAAAAAACTAAATGTCTGGTGTGTTTAAATGTAATATAAAGTAGAGAACCCTTTTCCACACCTTTAGATGGTGTCCGCCTCGAGTGCTGGAGGTTCCGGGTTCAGGTCCCAGTGAGGACCGGGATTTATTTAAAAAATCCACCTTGACATCCAGTAATTTCCCCTGGTCTCTGGGTAGTGAGATCGGACTCCCGTGTGTATTGTTGCGCACGTAAAAAATCCCTTGGCAGTTGGAAATCGAAAAAGAGTAGCCTAACGGCGCTGCCCGGGCAAAATTTCGAGTTAAAAATCTACCCAAAGTATTTTCAGGATCCTCGCCGTGTGCTACGGAGTTCGTGCACTGAGCTGAGTTTCTCCAGACTCAGGTTTGAGTTAGGAGGAAAACAGAGCACTTATGGCGTTAAACCCGTGTGCCATGATGTTGATCCAACGACTAAACAACTAAACGATGGTGCTAGCCTCATATCTCTGTAGACCAACAGGCACTTGATGTGTGATGTGGTTAATATCATGCCAGCCGTCTTTACTTCCCAGGACATTTCTTGGTTGCTATTTTAGGCCGGGTCAACCTGGGAGTCAAGGTCAAATAGGAAAATTTGCTTCAATGAGGACTCACACATGACTATGATAACAGGGGAAACATAAAATCATTAGAGCAGATGGCAGATTGAGCTTGCAGTTGACAGATAATTGGTTATGGTCTCCAGTTCATGATGATAGGCAGAGTCTCTTTTTAGATACAATGGCGATGGCCACTAATAATATGGTCACTGCTAAGTAGGAAAGCATAGGCAGACTACCTTCTTTACAGGCACCTTGAAAACTATAGCAGTCAAAGAAATTGTGGATGAAGACTATTGTGAATGCAAAGTTCTGCACAGGACAAGCACATGAATGATAATTCAGTCACTAAGTGTCATCAGCTTGTTACTTGAGTACACTTTAGCTGTAAAGCACACAGTTTACAGTTTATAGATTGGTGACATAATTCAAGAAAGAACCAGTCACATCTTATACTTCTATGTTAGGTGGCAACTCTTTAAAGAGTTAAAATTACTAGTCTCATGTAATCCAAGCTGGTCTCCATGGCGAAGGGATTATGGACGCGGTTCGTAACCCCGTATACCAGCATTCAAAACACAGCTGCGCCCAATTTGGCAGCAGACCGTGTTGCATTGGTTCTGCGTTGGTATCGTGTCAGTCGTTTAGAAAGCAATGGCAAAACTACTGAACGTAAACTTGCTAAGAGATCACAGCGGCAGAAATGCTGGTGTTGACTGCGATGTCCTGTAAAAGAAAAAGGATATGCACACAAAAACACTGTAATCCAAACTTACTTACATATACAACTCTTGTTGGTAATTAGTGTTGTACTACCAATCTGATCCCATGGTCCCTCATACAAATTCATGTCTTGGGGACAATCACATCTGAATTTTCCTGGCATATTAATACATGTATGGGTGCATCCCCCATTGTTTACTTTGCATTCATTAATATCTAAAATGGGATGAAAACATGTATTACTTTCAAAATAGAAATAAGTGAAATTGTGATGGTAATTTATGTTTAAAATCTAATGTTTTATAATTATAAAGGATAAATGGCTATCAATTGTTTACACTTGTTAATATGTAAAACTGGAGAACAATATTTGTTATTTTCAATCAAGAAGTAGTGAAATCATAAAGATAATTTATGTTTAAAAGTCCAATGTTTTAAATTACTCAGGATAAATGGCTATCAACTGTTTACACCAAACTGGTTGACCTAATGTGGCAGGAAAATCATAATGAAAAGCAAAAGTGATATAAAGAATAGTTTAAAACAATTTAATATCATAATCAACATACTACTGTACGATCTAGAAGACAACAAAGTAGAAATTATATATGAGTGTAAAGATGTTTTTTTTTCTAAATGCTACAAACAAGAAAAACAAAGAAACTTTAGTAACAATCATAAAGTTAGGTAAAGGCCTTTTCACACCATGGGGTGTACTGGGTATATGGTGCTGTCCCATATTTTTTGACCAGTCGGGTAAAGTGGTAAATATACTGGCCACCTATACTTAGAACATTTCTCGGTGCCTATGTTTAAGCCCATGCTTTCCGGCATGGCACATGATTGATTGATTGATTGATGTTTAAGCTGGTTAGACCTGGTTCTAAGTAATTTGCAAAACAATCCCCGCCTTGATGGATTCAAACAAATGATCACTGGGCTAGCAGATAAGCAAACTAGCCTCTGTGAAAACTGCAGCTCCCTTTCAACAACAATAGTAACACATTAATACATAGATTTAGACAAGTATAAGCCAAAGTGTAAATATATTAAATTATACAGACATACTCACATACCAATACAGATATGAGATGAGTTGCCTTGGTGTTCATAACCGTTATGACAAAAACAACTGTAGCCACCCGGAAAGTTCTGGCACACATGTTGACCACAGATTCCTGAGTTATTACATTCATCTATGTCTGCACCAAGAGGAAAAAGCAATACATACTATATAAGATAAGGACAGCAAAGAGAGCAGTTTACAATAAAGTTAGTTGCATATCTTTATAACTTGCCGGCTCTGTGGCGAAGGGGTTAACGAAGCAATTTGTAATCCTGCAAGCCTCGTTCGAAACATAGATGTGGGCGATTTGGAAGCAGACAACCTTGCATTGGTTTTTAATATAATGGTATGTGTGCTGGTCATTGAGAAAGCTATGGCAAACTACTGAATGTAAACCTGACAAAAAATCATAAACAGCCAAAAAATGCTGGGGTTGACTGTGACGTCCTGTAAAGGATATGTAACTAACTTTTACCAGTAAATTTCAGCATGTTTTGGATATTTGTGATTTACTTGGCAAGTCTACATTCAGTAGTTTGCCACTGCTTTCTGAACTACCAACATTCATACCATTGCATGAAAACCAGGGAAAGGTGATTTGCTTCCAAATCACCTGCGGCTGTGTTTCAATCGCTGTATGCTGGATTGCGAATGACGTTCTTAACCCCTTCACCAGTGCTGAAAGACAGTAGTATATCAACCAATAACCAAATAAATCCACAACCTAATCGCTGGTTATTGAGGTACCACGATGGAAGCATCAATACTTGTAAGCTAACCATTATAGTACTGCCAATGACAAGAGATCTACTTGGTGCTGTTCATCTACTCTCCTAGTATAGAGCAGCTCTTTCTCTTCTCTTCTTATTCTTCATCTTCTTCTTCTTCCTTTCTACTTCTTCTTCTTGTGCCTGGTATGATGCAGTCATCAATGACCATAACTCTCCAGTCCCTCTGTCATCTAATATGTTGATAACATTGGCATTACTTATACTGTCTGCCAGGCAATAAATCGTGCAATCTATTGTTTGTGTCTTCATAGCTGAAATTCACAATGGGAAAACGTTGTTGTGAATTGATACTATTTTCTGCCTCTTATGCCTGGTATTTTCCCTCATATGGCTAATATCTTGATTCCATCTCCCCTGTTGATAACCTCGTAAATCACAGTTGTCTTTTCCTTATGGCTTTGAAGAGTGATCTTGTCGCCACTGCAGCTCTGAATATCGGTGGGCTTGTTTTCTTCCTTATCCATGATATTCTCAATAAGCCTGGTTTTGACATCTCCCACAACTCACCACAATCTAATAAGGAAGATGCCTCAACAACTTTGTAAGTATTTAGAGAATTCAATTAGTCAGATTATATGCCTACAAAGTGCACTCTAAGCACAATGTGTTATCAAAGTGAACTAGAAATGTTCATGTCACAAACTTTACAGCAGAGAACTTTCCAAATATGATCATCTTCTAGTCCCATCTCCACAGTGAAGGCTGGTGGAAATGGATCTCAGCAGTTTCTGTGCTGACCTTTTACTGTACATTCTTTTAGGCTGTATTCAGACCATCTCTTCTTCTAGTCTGCCCACTTATATCTTTGGTGACCTTTACCATTTTTATCACCATTTTCCCCTCGATTATGGTTTTCAGTAGTTTATTATGGGGAGCGGCTGACCAAATGGCAAAGAACGCCAGGTTTTTCCTTCGGGAGACCCGCTTTCGAATCGTCTGTAAGGTGTGGAAATTGTTTCTGTCAGGGGAAAAAAGAAAATCCTAATCTGCACAGTTCACGGCGACTGCACTAGCCAGGCGGCCTTAATTCCTCAGGCTCAAGACCCACCTGCACTACACTGCAAGGCACTATAAGCAGTAGATGACAGCTGACAGTAGTTTTTTAGGTCATCTGATATAGTCAAAGTATTTTTGTTTGTCATTTTTATATTCTTCAGCACCATGGGTAAGAATGGATACATATTAAACATATTATAATAACTACTTACCTTCAAAACATGCTCAAGCAAATATTAAATAAAAAGAAGACATAAACAATAAATACAAATAATAAAGTAAACCAAATTAAACTTCTTCCTTCTTCCTTGTTCACACTCAAACCTCCACTCTAATGAGTCCAATGACAGCAGTAGTTTCAGGTTCATGACATTACCATAAAATTGTTGGTGGAATTTAATATTTGAATACATTTATTACTCATTATAATAAGTTTGGGATGAATGTAGTAGTTGCTTGGTTATCATGGAACTATTGCCATACACACAAAGGTTCAACAAACCTATTTTTAACTTATACTATAGGTAATATTTCAAACAGCTGTGTTCTATTCACAATCTAATAAAAATTACCATATCTTGTCTTGAAAGGTAATGAAAGCATCATGTTTCATATGATCAGGATGGTCTTCTGTCCATTTTACTCTTAAAGAAGCTTAAATAAAAGTTGCTGTTTAATAAGCTGTACTTAAATTATATTGTTGTAGATATCCACCCAGCTTTAAAAGTTGATCTGTCTCCTCAGTCTGAAATGTTGCCCTGAGCTGGTATTCACTTATTCACACATTTGTCAAAATGTGTGGACACATTTCCAAGGGAGAAAAGCAATAACTTAGTGGTTCAAGGTTGTTTTTTTTTAATGGTTATAGAGAACACGTCAGTAAGAAATCACTATTTATCTATTAGCATTTTTTTCTTCTGTATAAGTGTTTCTGTTGCACATTTCAAAGCTTCAGTATCACCTAAAACTAAGACCCCCAAAATAAAAAAAACTCAATACAATACATATGATCCAATTACAACTAGTGCCACTACACAGGTTAATATGGTAGAAACAGTTATTTTTATTTTTCAGCACAATGGCCGAATGGTTAAGGCACTGGACTTAAAGACTCATTGGAAGTATTTCCATGTGGGTTCAAACCCCTACTTGCGCTAGTAATTTATTTTGATCCATTACTCTCGTTGGACAACGATCCCCTTCAAATTAACAACTGACTTGTGGCTGATTCAGTCAAAGGATTATTAATATGAGCATGGCAATCGGCCCTAATATAACTTCTCTTCTAAGGTTGAACAGGGTAGGAGTAATGGTAGAATGGAATGGAACAGTTTTATAAAAACAAAAGAAACCTCACCTAAACACACCGGCAGAGGAAGGTCAAAATGTAGATCATCCAAACAGGTCAGCACATCATGTCCAGCCAGCCTGTAGCCATCATCACAGGTAACAAGGACAGATTTGCCAACCTCTACTGGTCCTGTCATGTTCAGCTGGCCATTGAGAACACCATCTAGTCTAGGGCATTTCTGAGCTGAGTGTAACAATATATTTAGATTAGCCAAATTATTATATTTAAATTAGCAAAATTCTTATATTTAGAATAGCAAAATTATTATAGATTAGCAAAATTCTTATATTTAGATTAGCAAAATTATTATATTTAGATTAGCAAAATTTTTATATTTAGATTAGCAAAATTCTTATATTTAGATTAGCAAAATTCTTATATTTAGATTAGCAAAATTCTTATATTTAGATTAGCAAACTTCTAAGTAAAAACTACCTGATGTTTGTAAAGTCTCATTACGCTTTCTATGTAGAACAAATTTGAAAAATGAAGTACATAGTGTCATTAAAAAAATGTGCTCCACAGTCCATCGTGAAGCAATATGCAGCAAATGACTGTCGTTTGCTGGAGTAATTCTTTCTACTCCAAACAGAATGGTGTTGGGGAACCAAAAAAATTTTTGGATTGAACAAGTGTTTCGAAATAACAACAGACACATTGCAGAAGGTATTTGACAATATGAAGAGTTATGTACAGTCATGTCTTGAAACCCGTGGTGGACATTTCCAACACCTGTTATAATGAATACTTCATTGGCACTTTCCAGCTTCCCCAAAACAGCGTTAGACTATAGCAGTGACTATTGTAATTAATTTAATGAATTATTTAGCACATTTTTTAATGACATCATGTACTTCATTTTTCAAATTTGTTCTACATACAAAGTATAGTTAGCCTTTACGAAAGGTATATCTACATTAACAATGTGATAAGTCAACAATATATCTAGATTAGCTATTTTCTAAGCTAAGAATATATCTAGCATAACACACTTCTAAGCCAACATTATGACTTGATTACCACAATACTAAGCCAACAATATAACTAGATTAGTAATTTTCTAAGCTAAGAATATATCTAGATTTGCACTTTACCAAGTTAAAAATATATCTAGTTAGCAAATATCTAAGTCAACAATATATCTAGATTACCACAATTCAGAGCCAACACTATATATGCATAGAATCGTAGATTACCACATTTCAAAGCCACCAATATATTCTGACTTGCACTTTTCCAAGCTAACAATATATCTAGATTACTACACATCTAAGCCAACAAAATATCTAGATTACCACATATCTTGCATATCATTTACAGGATGTCGCAGTCAACTCCAGTATTTTTTTGGCTGTTTGTGATTTCTTGTCAAGTTTACATCCAGTAGTTTGCCACTGCTTTTCCATATTATGGAAACCAACGCAAGTTGGTCTGCTACCAAGTTGCTTGCAGCTATGTTTTGAATGCAGTATGTGCGATTACAAATTCCGTCCGTAAGCCTTTGCCAAGGTAATCATATATTTCAGTGCAACTAAATCTAACTGCCACACATTTTGGCAACCAAAAATTTACATTCAGTAACATGAAATATGTACTTCTTGCTAAACAGATATCACAAAAACTTCAACCAAGGCGCACTTAATGTTCAGTACGGGGAGGAAAGACATGAATGTTGACTAAAAAGATGGAGCATAAAAGTTCTGCTTTTGAAATGTGGGTCTTTAAAAGACTAGACTGAGCTCTAAGATGATTAAAAAAAAACAATGACAAATAAGATGGTTCAAGAAAAACTAATTATAAAATGTGTGCTGATGAAAGACATAAAAATGACAAAGACAAAGTACCTTGGTCGTATCAAATGATAAACAATATACTCAGAACCATAACAGAGAGAAAAGTTGAGAGATAAAAAGCTAGACAATATAAAACTTAAAACTGGACAAACAATAAAGATATTGTTAGGTTACCGTGTAGAAGAATGTTCAAGAAAGGCTCAGGACAGAAGCTGCTAAGTTGATAATCACTAACTGATTAGAGGTCACTGGATGTTGATGAAAGTAACATTATGCCAAGGTTCTTAAATTATTTAGTAATGATTCATCATCATCATCATCATCATCATCATCATCATCAAGTGGGCAATCATGTTTCTCCACATCTAGCAATCTACAATGGCATTTATCGATATGTGTGCTGACACCTTTCCATGCCTTTATACAAGACTGGAGTACCATGTAAAAATGCTAAGACTGATTATCAATAACTGAGGAAATTATACTGGATGTACCCAACACAATAGTTTGTTTTTTTCTATTGTCATGTTTTGCACAATAATTTTGTTACAATTGTAAGCAAAATGAAAATATTAATATTAACTTAGGGTACTTTACCTTCACAAACAGGCACTTTATCAGTCCACTGGCCAGATATGTTACAGTGTGAGAACTTACTGCCAACAAGCTGCAAGTTTGGCTTACAAAAGAACTCCCTCATATAACCAAAGCTGATCTCCTCAGCTCTTGCATTACCACCGGCTGGTGGATACTCCTTTGGGCATGTTATTACTGTACGCACAGAAAGCAGCCATTGTATCAATTCAACAAATATTTTAAAATAACTACAAAATATTCATTAGGAAATTAAACTGATTGATGTAACAATATATAATACTGGCAGAATATTAACCTGTACACTATAAAAAAAAAAAAGAAACATTCAATCAAATGAACAATAATGTGAAATGTAAAGGTAGTCCAATCGTAGAAACAGCCACTGGGGTGAGAATTGTCTGCTACCTATTTTATGAGGCTGGGTCAACTCTAGCGCTGTACTAAAGTTAGTTGCATGTCCTCTACAGGAAGTTGCCATCAAACCCAGCATTTATAGTCTGTGATTTACTAGGTAATGTTAGTTCTGCAGTTTCTCGTTGCTTTCTGAATGGCTCGAGCTTTATACCATTGATATCAATGCACAGTTGTCTGCTTCCAAATTACCAGCCGCTGATTTCAAACCCTCAGCACAGTTCCACTATTTCCTAAGCTACAAACTGGTCTGAAAAAACAATAATCCTGACACTGTTGGGGATTAAATCAGACCACTGTCTTGGCAGGTGAGAAAGAACAATGTAAGCAACAGATTTCTGTCATTAACTGATTAAGTGCCAAACAAACAGTAGGTTTGGACCAATCATAGTGCATAATGAAATGAGCAAGTATTAAAATGCAAATTTGCATTCACTGATATTGAAATTGTGGAAGATACAACAAAACAAAACAAATAACAAGATAAGCCTAGTATGGCAATATATTGTACTCCTGTCAAAATGGGAGGTCACATATGGCGATATATTATCCATCTGCACTGAATCAGTCAAGACCAAAACACACGAGTGAAAGACTGAGGCGTGTGAAATGAGATACTAGATAAAGTATTTGATCACCTCAGATGAGACAGCATGAGAAACACTGACATTAGAAGAACTAGAGGAATACTTTCATGTACAAAATATAGAGCGATCAAAATTAGATTGGTTCAGTTTCTTATATAAATGAAGACTGTTCAACTGTATCTATTTGCTTACATTTTAAATAAGCTGATTTTAAAGCTTGATAAAGACATAGTTGCAGATGGACTTATCACATCAATGATATTCTACAATTCCAAATATTAAACAAAAGAAGAAGAGATTACTGTTGCCGAGCTGCTGGAATATAAATGAACACAAAATATAATGAATAAGTTCAATGAAAGAAAAAACACCACAGAAAAAAGTGAATGGTTTAACCAAGTCTTTTTCAACGAACAATAAAACCAAGAATGCTTAACTGGAAAACTTAAATACTATCACATCCCAGAAAAGTAATCCAATGAATATGCCTAATGAGAATGCACAATGTGATGAACAAACACAATTGGGTCAATAAGATCATCTCTACTATTGCAAGTTATCTTGATGGCTGAGCAACATACCTGGCACATGAGAGAAAACTCAAACGTCTCACACATGCTTCATAAAGCTGTATTCTACAGTTGCCATCAGTCTGCCAGTGAACAGACATGACAAGATGAGCCCAAGACAAAACAAACACTAAATTTAACATATGAATGTGAATGTTTGATTCCACATAAACAACAACTTACAAAATGAGTAAACAATCTATTAGAACAGAAAACTTATAGAACTGTTTAAGTCAGTTATGAATATAACTAATGTAAACATGCTGGTCTCCATGGCTAAGGTCTTGCAGACACTCTCTGTGAGCCTGCTTACCTGCATTTGAAATAACAGCTGTGACCGATTTGGCAGCAGACCATGTCACGCTGGGTTTTAACATGTTGGTGTGGGAGCTGGTCATTCAGAAAGCAATGGCAAACTACTGAACGTTAACTTGCCAAGACAACAACAGCAGTAAAATGCTGGTGTTGACATTGATGTCCTGTAAATAGGATATGCAATTTTTAAAATATGTAAATATAACACAATAATAGTTCTTACATTTACAGGATGGTACATCTTGCCAGCCAAGTTCCCCACACATGGCTTCGCTGCGACCCATTATCTTATAGCCATGCATGCAATGGTATCTGGCCAGGCTGCCGTAAGTTAGTCCTGTACTGTTGGTTAAGTAAGCCCCAGATGGGACAGGGATGGTTCCACAGTTGATTCCTGCAACATATATGGTGTCATTTTATTATGAATAGTGTCAGGCAGACATAATGTTAGACAGAAATAGTGTATAACAGAAATAGTGTATGACGGAAATAGTGTATGACGGAAATAGTGTCAGGCACTGATCCCCCCCCCCCCCCCCAAAAAAAAAAAAATAGTGTCAGACAGAAATAATCTTAAGCAGAAATAAAGTCAGACAGAAATTATGTTAGACAGAACAAATGTCACACAGAAATAATGTCAGGCACAAATATTGTTAGACAGAAACAGTTTCGAACAGAAATAATGTCAGACCAAAATAATGTCAAACAGAAATAGTGTCTGTCAGAAATAGTGTTAGTCAGAAATAATGTCAGGCACAAATATTGTTAGACAGAAATAAACAGTAATATTATCAGAAAGAAATAGTGTTAGAAATAATGTCAGACAGAATTAGTCTAAACAAAAATGTTGGAAAAAAATCATGTTAGGCAGAAATGTCAGACTATGGAAAATTATGGGTACTTAATGCTTAAAGGACTGTGGCCAATATTTGTTGGCAGTAACTGTTGCCACTTTTTTTGTTTTTTGTTTTATTATGCCCAGATTATAATTATTACACATTCTCTTTATAACTGTATAAAGGCCGGCTTCCTTGCCTAGAGGTTAGCGACTTTTCTCCGTAATCTTGTATACTCTCGTAGGTAACGTGACGACGGTGAGAATCAGTAGTGGTTCGAATCGCATCGGTAACTTACGGGGTATGTGAGCCGGCCGCTCAGAAACAATGGCAAACTACTGAGCGTAATCTTGCCAAGAAATCAACATACAGCTGAAAGATGCTGGTGTTGACAGCGATGTCCTGTAAAGGATATGCAAAAAAAAAAAAAAAAAACCTGTACAAAAAATCCTTATAGTTTTGAATTGTTAAAAGTTAAATCATTGTTAGTATAGTAAGGACTCCTTTTCACACTAAGCATAATTTGGACAGTTTATCTATTACATTATTACAAGAAAGATATGACTATGCTTAATGCCCACTCATATCTCATTCTTATAGTTTTGAAAGGTTAAAAGTTAAATCATTATTAGTATAATAAGGACTCCTTTTCACACAAAGCATAATTTGACAGTTTGTCCATTACATCATTACAAGCAAAATATGTCTATGCTTAACGTCCACTCATACCTCCTTCACCTATTTTGAACTTTATACAATTACTACTCTGGTGGATTGAGTGTCTGCTGGCCACTTGAAGGCCTCAGTGATCACAGCTAATTACATCTTCATACTTGAGATTATAGCTCTATATGCTTCATTCTGCTGAGCAATGACCTTACCCTTGTCTCTGTCTGAGAATCCTCAGCCAGATTTCTCTCCATCATAAAGAGAATCATCAGTGTACACTATTGTGTTATTTCTGTTGACACTTGCTACTATCAGTTGTTTTACCTCCATTTCTACCAACCGATTATATCCTCTTTACACTTTCTGCCCAATGAGATGATAAACTCAGGGAAGATTGCTTTTGTTTTTGGTTAAGTCAAATCTGCCTGACCATGGTAACCTGCCAGATAGCATTTTCTGCCTGTGCCATCCACGACATTCCTATATTCTGCCTGTGCCATTCACGACATTCCTATCTTTAATCATAATTCCTAAAAGATCATTCAGGCTACCGTGCAGTTGCTATCTGTCATCAGCAATAATCCACTAGCAGACCTTGGCCTGTGCAAGCCTAGACTTCAAGTTTATACATCGACAATCTGATAATCTTTAATATTCATCTGTGTCCACAATTTCGACTTTTCTCATCACACCACATATTAGTTGAAAACAATTCACATTCTTTAATTCTACATTCTTTCAAATTCTAAATCCTTGCCAAAGAAGACTCAAAGCATTTTTCTTTGGTTCTTTTTTATATTAACTGAATAAAATATATTGATCTGTTTAGCCTAGAAGTAATTGTTTCATTAGTTTTGTTTCTTTGCCACATATACATAACCAAAAAATGTTAGCTTTATTTTCTGTAATATAATTATTGCTACAATACATACTTGTACAAGTTGGTATTTCTGATGGAACCCATCGACCATTCCAGCCACAGACAGCATGCATTGGTCCTTCAAGTCTGTAACCTTCCAAGCAAGTGAATTCAACAGTTGACCCAAATTGAATATCAGAAGAGTTCAGTGCAAGAGGAGGTATCACCGATATCAAATCACAGTCTGTTAAACAGAATTGAGCCAGAAATCAATTCTAAAATTAACAATTCAGTTTGTAGAATTAGTTTTTTCTATTATAATATGTGTTACAGAGAACCAGTTTTAACACATGGCTGTGAGTCTTGGACAATTAGTAAACAAGCAAAAACAACAAAATCTCTAAAGGCCTCAGAGATGTGGCTGTACAGAAGAATGTTAACAATTCCTCAAACAGCCAAAATGAGCAATCTAAATGTTTTGAAAGAGGCAAAGACACAAAGACAACTCATCACAAACATCAGAAATAGTCAACCCTTTGGGCCACATTATGAGAATATAAAGACCAGAACAAGTTATGACACCTAGAAAGATTTGTGGAAAGAGAGACAGAAGAAGACAGAGAGAGGAGATAGATTCTTGACAGCCTGAAAAGAATTTGAGAACCTGGTATCGAGGAAAGTTCTACATTGGACAAACAAATAGATGATGATCTTGAAGATATAAATAGATACTGGTCATTGTTTTCCAATAAAGTTTCTGTAATGTTGTCCTTGTAATTCTAGGAAAAAAGTATTAGCTGCCGCTTCTTCTTCTTCTCCTCATAGCTGTGCCTTGAATAGGTAACCAAAAAGAAGCAGCATGTACAGCAAAGGAACTGGTATTTTTTTAAATGAATATCAGAAACAACAACAATATCATGGCAAATAGAGATAAGTGGAAACAATTATGCAGACAGCAAAATATTTGTACGCATGCACAATGAAGAGAAGAATATGGAATAAAGCCTCCATTAGTTTTCTAAGGAAAGTAAACTTTGTGACTGCAAATTCATTTTCTTCAGAAGTTCTGGCCTAATTAGTTATACTGTAAAGAAACTGATATGTTACCTTTCACTTCTGTATTATAAAGCATGCATTATATTTTTATTTCCATTAAAACATAATTGAACAAACTAAAATTTCCAGTAATTACTTCAACCACATTTGCACCACATTGAAATCATCATCTCCTTCTTATTTGTCTTGTCAAAGATGTAGGCTGATATGCACAATAAGCTTTAAGAGCAAATGTTCCAATCTTTGCCCTGCTGCCTGGTCGGCTGTGAATCCTCAAGAAAGGAGTCTCTGTGGCAAAGTGCTTACACCACTGCCTTGTACTCCAAAGGTTGTTGGTTCGATTGTGGACCATGTTGTTTGGTTCACGAGTGGAATTTTCTCAGCCACTTCTGGGGATCATTGCTAGAGCTACGGAGTTTGTACTTTCTGTGATGCTTTCGGGAGGACACCCTGCAGAAACAGAATGAGCCATATTAAGTCCAAAGCATTGGCACCCAGGTGTCTAAGCTCTGAGAAGGGTACAGACACTTTTCTCCTGACCCAGTACAACACTAATATCTCAAAGGGGACTGTGACACATAGGTCTCCATCTTCTCTCCAACCCCAGAAAACAGTCAGGTGGGCAAGACTGGTGCTGAAACTTCACATCTAGGGAGGAGCATATTAACATGTAAAGAGGTCATGATTCAGCATATATGAACTGGCTGGGATTAAGCTTAATTTGGTAATGATTCCTCCACAGGTTTCGGGTGTTTCATTTTCTAACCCAATGTGCAAGGGGGGACATATTTTGGATAATGATGTTCACGAATGTAACGTTCCTTAATGATAAAGTTATTTCTAGAAATTAATTAATTAATTAATTATATAGTTTATGTCTAAAAATGTAAGGCTGCAGATGGAAAAATATACTTTTAAAGTGTGTTTGAAATAATTCATTTCATTCATGCATTTATTGGCACCTTGCCATCTTGACAGACAATAGTTTGTTACATTGTGCTTCAAAAAGGCTTAACAACTACAACCCATGGTGGTGGCGAATGTGACTGATAAGGTCAATTCGCGATGTAAATGTTCATCCACAGTGGATGCATGTGAACACATGGTCATTTTCACCATCATGCACCATGTTACATCTCACACGCTCGATATATGACTAATCTGCAATAATTTTCTCCTTTGTCTTTATTCCATTTCTGATATTTGCCCTCCATGCAACACATTCAGCGGCAACTTGCTCCCAATGTGCATTATCAATGTCTGTATCAATCATGTCCTGCTTACACACATCTTTGTATCATAGTAGAGGCCGACTCTGAGATCTCTTATCCATCCGTAATTCAACAAAAAAGAGGTCCTTTGGTATTCTACCATCATCCATCCTCCTAACGTGTCCTACCCATCTAAGTCTACAAAGACTGAGCATGGAATATGCCGTCACACAACCTGATCTTTCCAATATTTGTGATTTTGTCTTGCCCCTTATTATCAAGTATTCTTCGCAGACACCACATGACAGCTGTTTAAACATTTCTCATGGTGTGAGTAAGTTGTCCGGGCTTTACTGCCATAAAGAAGAGTACTAAGGACACAGGCTTGATAGACAAGGACTTTTGTTTTGGCAGTAAGCTTCCTGTTCTCCCAGACTCTTTTTCTTAACCTGTTCATTATTTTTGCCGCCTTACCAACCCTGATGTTGATTTCCTGATCTAGGGATAATTTGCTATTTACCTCTGATCCTAGATATGTAAAGTGGTCTACTATCTCTAACTCGGCATCGTCAATAAAGATTGATGGTACCCCATGTGCACCTTGTGACACAATCTGTGTCTTCTTTTTGCTAATTGTTAAACCAAATGAAGAACAAGCACTGGAGAATGCAGATAGTAGACGTTGTAATACTTCCTCAGAGTGGGTCGTAATTGCAGCATCATCTACAAAAAGTAACTCTCTGATCAGTACCCTCCTAATATTGGTCTTGGCCTTCAATCTCTGAGCATTGTAGAGGCCGCCATTTGAGCATGAGTGAATATATATACCACCATCCTGATCACAAAAGGCATATTTCAGTAGAAGTGAAATGTATATTCCAAAGAGGGTGGGAGCTAGTACACAACCTTGCTTAACTCCACTCTTGATTTCAAACTCTTCTTAATTTGCACCATCAAACTAGATTATACCCTTCATGCCTGTGTGGAACGATTCCACAATGGAAAACTATATTATACCCTTCATGCCTGTGTGGAACGATTCCACAATGGACAGAAGAGATGGTGGGCAGCCAAGAGATAAGGTCTAAATGAGAAGATATAATCAAAAGATGAATTGGGAATATTTTGTTAGACTGTACCATCACGACAAGATAGAGAAAATCTAGGAAACTACAACTAAACTTTGATGTGAAGAAGGCCACTGAAAAATACGATGAATAGGGATAATGTAATTCAATTTTTCAAAAGGGATCATTTTTAACAATAAGCATAAGATAGCTCACTAAAAAGTATTAGCCTAAGTATGCATGGCTTTATATCATTTAACATCTTAACATAATTAGAAAAACAACTACATTTAATGGCAGGTCTCACCATAAGATGTAACAGCAGCCCAGCGCCCTCGATTCACAGTGGAGTCAGATTCAAATTTAATTACAAATCCATGATAGGAGGAAATGCCTGACTGAAGACTTGAGTTATGACCTGACAGTTGGGTGACACTTGAAACCTGCTGCTCCTTGTTAAAACTCAACACCTGAAGCAATCAGAAACATACAAGAGGAATATTTATATCAACAATGTGACATATTACAGTAAATTGTACAGCTAAACTCTTCAGTTTATGGTGATAAATTTATAATTAACTTTGCCATTACTTTACAGAGCATGAGACCTTAAACTCGGGTGACTGATTGTAGGTTGAATTAGTGAATTTATATTTCTCTACAGAAATAAAACATGTTGAAAACTACTAGTGATGTCTTGCATCAAAATATTGTTAACCATAAATTAACTCTTATTATCTGTGTTGGAAAACAATGTTAATGCTTGTTTATACATTTGTGTTTTACCAGGGTCCATAGGGAAAGAAGGAATTGCAACATTGTAACCTCTCATGTCATACCAGACCACTAAGGAAGGTTGGTGTGAGACTAACTACCTCAATCTATAGAAATGTCTAACTCATCCTGTAGAAAACTGGGGGGGGGGGGGGGGGGGGGGGGAACTATACTCCCTAAAGTACTTTGTAGTGTAGAACAGCGGGGTCTTGAATCTGAGGAATGAATGCCATTTGCTAGTGCAGTAATCACACATTGTTCAGGTTAGGGTGTTTTGTTTGCCCTCGAAAGAAAAGAAACAAATCCATCACCTTAGTGAGGATTCAAACCCAGGTATCTTGAACGGGATCCAACATTCTAGCCACTTGGCCAGATGCTTCTCATCCTGTCGAAAACGGCAGCAAAATCTAATAAATCATTAACATGTCAAAAAAGGGCTTGGCATGTATTAGTTTAAGGCTTATGCTCCATTGGGAGATGAAATGTGGCATCAGAAGAGGAACAGATTTGTTAATTATGAAGAGACCATTTATGGGCGAGGCCAGAAATCAGTTTAATCAGTATTTTGTTCCTTTTATTAACACAAAATTAACTAATAAACTTAAATCCATCCATAATCAAGCACATGAGTTGTCAGGACTAAACATATGAAATAATTACTGCCAAAATAAAATAATTATTACATGTTTAATTTGCAAAATAAACATTTCTGTTAAAAATTGTTCTGAATTATTTTTCAGTATGTTTGGTACAAAACGTATTCCATTTCATCTATGTCATGTCATTTTAACAGTCAATTAGAGGATGCAGTTTTGCTTCTTCCATTTTATTCCATTTCATTCCATGATTTATGCAAAGAAAAACATTTCTATTAAATACATCATTGCATTAGGAAGCCATGATAGTGCCTTTACTTCCTAAAACATTTTCTTCTCAGAACATTTCCTGGTACCTATTTTTAGGTTGGGTCAGTATTGGAGCCTAGGTCAATTTTAAAACTCCGAAACAATGCAGATTTGAACCCAAAATAACTGTGCTGGCCAGCAAGTACCTAGCCACTAAGCTACTATGCCCCCCCCCCCCTTTGATATACTAACTTTTGGTAAAGTAATATGATTTCCCTTTTTCATACCCTCAAAAGATATGTATCAGTTGTATGATTTCTAACATGTGCTACTGATGTTGAAAAATACATACCTGCACAAAATCTCTGCTGACTTCAGTGAAAAAGTGAGGCAGGAATAACAAGGTGACATGTCTTTCTAATTTATCTTTGGGTACAGTCCATGTACAGTTAAGGTTATTGGGGTATTGAGATTTTGAGTAACCAGGTGACATAATCACAGATGAACTTGTTGAAATGAAGGCATCACAACCTGTACAAAATTTAAGACAATTAATTTTAAATATTGAAACTTAATTTCTTGACACATTTGTGGACATATTTTTCAGTTATAGGTGAATATATAATTTGAGCTGTAAATTTCTCTTCTTCTTCTTCTTTTTTTTCTTCTTCTGGATTTGATCTCCCAATGGAGCATAATTTCTTGACCAACTAAAACCCTTTATGGACTTGTTCATGATTGCTTGGATTTTGCAGGTAAAGTTTTCTACAGGATGAGGTAGCCAGTCTGACACCAACCTTCCTTAGTCATCTCTTATGACATGCATAGTAGGTTATAGTGTTACTTTTCCTTGCTTCCCTTAAAAACTCTCGTTACATATGGATGAGTTGTAGATTTTCCAGAAGAATAAGACTGATATTTAAGATATACTACTGTATAGATAAATGAATGTGCTATTTAATTAATTGCCGGTCTCTCTGGCCGAGGGGTTACACGACTTTCTCCGTAATCCCGTTTATCCACGCAGGGTAACGCAGAGCATGAGAATTGGAAGCAGTTCTACCCGCGTTGGTGACTTGCAGGATAACTGAGCCGGCCGCTGAGAAAGCAATGGCAAACTATTGAGCGTAATCTTGCCGAGAAATCAACAATCAGCTGAAAGATGCTGATGTTGACAGCGATGTCCTGTAAAAAGGATATGCGAATTTTAAAAAAAATCAATATTTAATTAATTAAGATAACAGAATATGTTTCTGGTTTTGTAGATAAAACTTCTTCTTCTTCTGTGTTCATCCGGAGAGTTTTTTCGGACGTGATTGTGTTGTGCCTGTTTACAGCGGAGCTGCGTTCTTGCGCTGTTAGGCTGACACATCCGACTTCTGCGGGTATTTGTTGACCGGGTTAACCTTCCCAGAGGTAGATAATACAATTATGAACAGTGACAAAGTGGAAAAGTATTTTTACAATAATATAAAACTGTCAGCTTACTGCTATATGGTGATGGTCTAAGTAATTTAATTAAGTAGGGCAGTGGCTAGCACAATTTCCATCCATCCCAGTGATCATGTGTTCAATAACCATCAAGGCAGGGATTATTTAAATTGACCAAGTTAACCAGCCTAAAATGGGTTCCATGAAATGTTTTGGGAAATATAGGTGGCAGCATAATAGCGACCACATTATCAATCAAGAGATAATTGGTCTATGCAAATATAGGGCTGGCGCCATTTACCCAATATGGCTCAAGGTGTGCTAAACGGTTTTTACTTATACCTTTATTATGATGTTACATTATTCAAGATCGAACACATAGATGAGTGTATGTTTTTGTTCATTTAATCACTGTTTACATCACTGCCCAAGTTGTTTAGCCCATCTCTGTCATTGATTGACTTATCTAACATCTATTGAAACAATCGGTTAACCTGTACAGCTGTTAAGTGAGGAGTTTAAATTATTTTTAGTGAAGTAATTGTTGCTTGTCAAATTAAATATTTGTATACAACTTGACAATAGTCTTCTTAAGTGAAAGACAGAAAATATCATTTCCTGTGGTATTTCAAAAAGTTTGGATTATAGCAAATTATGATTTCATTTTACTTAATATTCTAACTACATGAAGTGACCTTTTGCCAATAATGATACAAAATTGTATCATTTTTAGTTGCACCTGGTAAATAATTAGGTTAACTCTTAATGAAAAGATATTAGTACCACTCTTAATTACTAAAAATAAAAATGACAATAAATTAATTTTTTATAACAGAAATTCTAATTCATATCTGCTAAATATCAATCAATCAATCAGGTGCCATCTCCGCAATGAAGGTTGGCTGCAATGGATCTCCAACACTGTCTGTCTCTTGCCTTGACTGTACATTCTGTCAGGCTGATGTTCGTCCATCTCTTGATGTTATCCTCCCACTTGTATCGTTGTCTACCACTTGCTCGCTTGCCCTCAACCTTGCCTTCCAGTGTGGCCTTCCAGTGTGGTTTTTATAAGAGCATCATGTCTTTTAACGTGACCAAAATATTTCACTTGTCTCCTCTTAAATTCTTTCATCAACTCTCTTCATTCCCAGTTTTTCTAGGACCTCTGCATTTGATTGTTTTTGTTTCCAGGAAATACGACCTATTCGTCTGTATATCCACATCTCCAGGGCTTCTATGTGACTTTCTAGTTGCTTGTCTAGTTGCTGGTAAATATAAAGTTACCTTATATTGTGATTATAGGAGATTATATTCCTTATATTAATTGTTTTTCTCAAAATAAGGTATTGGTTGTACTGTGTCCATTGAGAGTGATTCTGTGATAATTGTGCCTTTCTACTAACTCATCTAACTTTAGGATACCATTTGTTGGGAGCATGGTCTGCCTTCTATCTTTGAACTTTAACTCCAGTCAGATTTGCAGTGATATAAGTTTGTAGCTAGAACCCAACATGAAGATTGAGTGGGGTTTGACCAATTCTGGATTGCTAACCCTGGTAGAAGTGCAAAAGATGAAATTGCAAAATATATCTGGCAGTACAACCAAACTATAATGAAATGGTGAAGAAACCGAAAACAGTTAAGATGTAATTTTTAAGAGGAATGTTGAGAATATCATGGACAGAGAAGAAAACTTGATGATATATTGAGATATACAGGTATTACAAGACAACTAACCAAAACCATAAGGAAAAGACAAATAAATTAATGGGATATGTCAGGAAAGAAAGCCTTATGTTCAAAACAATGTTTTCCCGTAGTGAATTTGAATAACGAAGACACAAACAATAGATTGCACAAAGTTATCTAGTTAATTCACGTAAGTTGTGTGATTTCTGCAGTATGTACCTGACGAGATGCAGCGAAAATGCCAGGCAATAAATTGTGCAATCTATTGTTTGTGTCTTCGTTATTCAAAGCCTTATGTGTGAAAATATCAGGCAAGAGAGCCAAAGGAAGACAGACATACATGTATATAAAATGCTTAAAGAGCTGGGCATTAAATACTTATATAAGTATAATTATATAATTCATCAAAATATCAGATGACAGAGAGAATTCAGTAGTCATGAGTGCTGTCTGATCCAGAACTGGCACTTGGAAAGAAGACAAGTCAAAATAACCGGCAGTCAAGTAATCTGCAGTCAGCACCAATACCTAATATTTCTGTTGACAAACTTGTGACAAATTATCATCACCATCATAACAGCTGGTGTAGGCATTCATGTCTTTTCAAAGTTGAGTTGAGTTAAGAACCAACATCACTGCACTCAGGACATTCCCATACGTGCTCCGTCCCCTCGTTCAACAGCCAGTGAAGAGTCATACTACTTTGGTGTTCTGGATCAACTCTGCTTAATTTTTTTTTTTGCTCGCTCATTTTGACCTCAATCGTAGTCCATACACAATACTTCTAGTAGTGCTGTATTGAATTTTGCAAGTGGATTAGCTTTACCTACTAACAGTGACTCTTGACTTCAGGCGAACCCACTCCGACTTCAGAGGTACTTGTAATTAACATCCCCAAGTCAAGGACGGCAGGTCAACATTTTAATCCAACTGTTCGGTGTAGGGGTTGAACCCCTTACCCTTGGCATCAGCACACGGGATGTTTAAGAATACCCGTTCTTATCCATTTGGCCATGCTGGCCTACAACTCTGCTTATGATATTCATCCATGCCACTGTCTCAGTCCATCCAGTATCATTTCTCTTGGTCTTCCTGCCTCTTTTCCCATTGATGTTTCCAATTGTCATGATATTTTTCAATGCTTCTCATCATATGATTAAAGAAAGCTGTTTGTTCCTTTCTTATAGTCGTATATAATGTTCTAGTTTCATTAGCCTCCTTGGGGCAATCATTATTAGAAACTCTGGCAGTCCAAGAAATTCACAACATTCATCTCAGGAACCATATCTCTGTTGCTTCCAAGTTCTTTCTTATTTGTTCATTTACTTTCCAAGATTCACTGCATTCATGCAGCAAAACAGGTTCTATATAGCATTTCAGAACTCTCTTTCTTACAAAGTATGAAGAGCTATAATGTATAAATAAGTTAAAGAATCAGAAAGGAGGTAAGATATACCATTTTTATAGGCAACAACAAAACTGCTTAAACTGCTGCCTCTGTTGATTATCACACGTAGAAGAAGATGCTGCTCAGATGATGTAATCACAGGTGGAATGTTTAGGAAGTAAGTATATGGTGCTTCACTGAAGTCTTTCTCTGCACTCGGAATTACTGGACCAGTGGTTGATGTTATGTGAGTGATGACAGGAGCATCAGATCCTCTGCCATCATAGACAGCAATACTGTCTCCACTCTCTAGAGTTATATTCTTGAACTGTAAAACAAGAAAATTAAGTCTGTAAATACACTGTGCTGTAATACAGACTGACAGCAACAAATTTACTGTAAACATAGAAGCCATCAGCAATATGTTGTACGATTTATTTCTTGCTATACTTCGCTGCATCACGCCAGGTCATAAAGCAGAGTTATATTTCATATGAAGTTAATAAATGAATAATACTTCAGTTAAAACAATAAAAACACAGTCCCAGGTATTGTTCGAATATGAAGCATCTGTTATCCCCATGGTAATTAAAAATTTAACATGAACGCTTTCTGTTTGCACAAAACTAGACGGAACCTCCTAGTTGATAGTACCTCACTACCTTACCTGCTCTGTCATCTCCATCAGAAAATGTTAAAGTGTATGGATAATTATACATCCAGTTGCCAGTCAGTTACGTAAACCTTTGCTTCACCCCCTACAATAATCCTTCTTGCCAGCGCCAAATTGGCTTCCTGATTCCTTCAGCATAGCTACAAGTAATCATGTATTTGTGTTTCCTCATGCACCTGGTGATCTTTATAGACAGCATCCAGTCTCCTTTTGTCAACCTCAGTGCTGCTCTCGGAGTCAATCAATCAGACTTCATTTCCACAACACCTGGACAGTAGAGCCACTTCAGCTTGTGTAGGTGTGGTGACTCTGTGTGTGTGCCAACCATTCATGGCAGAGATATCCAGACTGAACCTTCCATAGTATTGAATGAGAGTCAGTTATAATGACTGACTTATTGAACAGACGCAGAAAGCCTAATCAGGACTATTGTGACCGAATCTACTTCCATTCTCATGCTGAATGGTGTGTTGTAATATGCTCCACCAGCTCGATAAAATGATGAAGTACTTAAATTTTGCATCAAGCCTGTAAACAAATGCTATAAAACACAATGAGATTAACAATGACACTATCAGGTACTTACAATTAAATACATAAATTACAAGTACCTCTAAAGTTGGAGTGGGTTCACCTGATGGTTAGGGACACTTGTAATAGGGAAAGCTAATCCAAATGCAAAAATCAGTCCTGTGTACTAGAAGTAGAAGCATGTGTATGGACTACACTTGAGTTCAAAGCGAGTGAAGCCACACACACACACAGACACAAATTCAAATGTTACGACACAAAAAGGTCTCACAGCTTATTATTTGTAATGTTTAACCATCACCCTATGCAGTGACTGCTGGACAGGTGGCCTTTATTCATAATCCTTCCACACCTCCACCCCCTCTCCCCCCCCCCCCCCCAAAAAAAAAAAAAATTGCCTTTTCTGGCATACACCAGCAGTGGTACAAATTCTCTAATCAAATCAACAAAATTCAATAATAAAGCATTAATAGAAAGAAAGAATCTACATTTGTATAAAAACCTAAACATCTACTTTAATACATTCTTCACAATTACCTGTAATGACAGAATATCAGTGTTTCTGTACGAAGAAATAACCCAGTCACAGCTCAGACTTCTCAACATACTTGCTGATGTCAGTTGTTCTGCTAGTGGAAAACTTAACACTGTTTCCTTGTCTCCTGCAACCAGCTCCCCACCACAAGTGTGTGCCTCTAGTTCTGTTTAGGATAATAGACAAAATTCCCACTTGATAAGATAATAGATAGAATTCACACACACCTATTGATAAGATAATATATACAATTCTCACATCACCATCATATGCTCTGCCAACTGGCATAAGCCTTCTTGTCTCTCCAGAGATCTTAGTCCTTGGTGTTCTGGATCAGCGCTGCTTATAGTATCCCTTCATGCCACCATTTCAATCAAATAAGCATCTTTTCTCTTAGTCTGCCGCTGCCACTTCTCGCCTTGAATTTTCCAGTTATCAATGCCTTACACTGCCCCTCTTCTTATTACAGCTAAATAGTTATTATCTAACCTATCCTGTTCAGGTCCTTGATAGAGAATTAAAGCATTATTATATTTCAACATGTAAAGTTACAGTGGGAAAAGATAGCTAGGAATGCACCGTACTAGATTAAATGAAAAACTCTCTAAAGAGACCAGAAAATTAAGACATTCTTGAAGAATATAGTAAACATCTATAAGAAGCTTCAACATTATATTTACTATATAAAATGTTTCTATGTTAAAGAACACGACAGAAGCATAAAATAGCCAAAGCATACTTTTTAAATTATACACCAAGTAGTCGATATTTAGGTCTTAGTCAGATATGACGGAGCTACCATATGACTGTAGACGGTACTACCTGCTTTCTGTTAGTGCTGAATGTTGGGTGGTGCTCACCAAACCCGACACTTCACATTGTGCCAATGGCTTTGGGTGGAAGAGCGCAATTGGGAGGGTACAAGCCTAACCCTTGCGCGAGACATTGCAACCTAAAGACTAAATGTCATGACAGGGCAGAACAGGCCCTAAGCCAATGACCAATGTAGTGAGTAAATGACAGCTAGAAGCAGATGTTTTTTCCTGCCACTTGAAAGTGTAGTGTGCGTGAAAAAAACATGACTGATCATCATCATAGTGTGAGCATTATCTAAACAGCAATGCATGCTGGGGACTGATATCTTTTCAACAGCCATTGAATCCAGTATGCTTAAAACTTAAAACGTACATTCCATTTTCTTTTGCCGAAAACATTGATGATGTCATTGGGTTATATTAGGTTATTTCAACAAAATGTGTATGTCCAATAATTTCCTTTGTCTATATGTTCAATCAGTCTTATTTCATGTTGTTTTATAATAATCTGTTTTGCCATTCTACTACGTTCTTTTGTGTGTGTTGCATATCCCTTGCAGGACGTTGCAGTTAACACCAGCATTTTCCAGTTGCTGTTGATGTACTAGGCAAGATTATGCTCAGTAGTTTGCCATTGCTTTCTGAGCGACTGACTCACATACCCCCGTAAATTACCAGCGCCACGTGAACCGCTGCCGATTCTCACCCAGCTGCATTACTGACGAGAATATATGGGATTATGGAGAAAGACATTAATCCTTACGCCAGGGAGACCGGGTTCTACTACTTCAGAAGGAAATGTCTTGCTTTTATTTTCCAGCTTCCGCCATGGCAAATTTATCAGCTTTGTCATTTTCTAGTACAATACAATGACTAAGAACCTACTGTAAAAGTATGTCCATGGAGGCATCAATGCGTTAAATCTCTGCTGCCAATGCCAGTATACTAGTGACACACCATCATGTAGCTGGTCATCACATAATGCCGCTCTCAACATGGCCAGCGGCAAAGATTCTCAATCCCTTGCCAGTTTTCCTGCCTTATGTATCCTCATGCCCAAGATGTCTGCCATGTCGTGTGTCAATCTTCATGCTGGTTGACCCTTGCCTCTTCTTCCAGGAACCATGCCTGCCATCACTTTTCTTTTCAAACCAATGTGATGTTTAATGTCGCCAACGAAGTGATTATTCGCAGAGCAATGCGAATAATACTGAGTATTATTCACAGGCGTGGCTGGTCACATGACATTTACTTTGATGGCCCGGTAGTTATACATTCATGGTCTACTGTTCCTCATGGAATCTTTAGTACAGTCAGTTGGGACGTCTGCATGCACATTTATAGCTTTTATTGTCACTGTTTCTGCTGGTCGCGGGTTCGAATCACAGCAGCAATTTTTAAAAAAAATTTCTTGCTCTAGAAAGGGAAGAGGCGGGACATGGCTTTTCATTCACCAGACCTGGAGTGAAACATTGTTTTCTAATGGATCTATGAAAGTTGCCTAGGGGGCGCAGTCCCCAGGCAGAAACTGAGTGATCGAGGGTCGGAATCGATGGATCCGATAGATAACTTTGTTTAACGTGAATTTAATTTGCCAAATAAAATATTGCCCCTAGCATAAACTAGCATAATCACCTAATTAGGCCCTGTACCGCAATAGCATCTCTGAGATTTAAGTTAGTGTAGAGATCTCTCCCGACCAAGTACCGCAAAAGCATCTCCATGTTTATGAACTCGAGTACAGATAGGCGGACTCAAGAGCAAGAAAGTACAATTTTCGAAGTAAACGTCACATGACCAGCCGTGACTGCGAATAACACTCGGTATTATTTGCATTGCTCTGCAAATAACGCCTCCCTATCACCAAAGTATTTCAGTTTCTAAGACCTGATGATGTTTATGAACCTTTTATTTAAATGTTCAAGTCTAGTAGAATGTCAGTATTTTTCTTAATCTTGCTCATGAATACATGTAATAAAATATGGAAGAAGTACCTATTTTGAGAAACTACAAAAATATTAATAGACATTAAGAAATTTGACACTGAGCAAAAGAGAAAGAAGTAGACCACAGAAAACATTTATAAGGCAGGCATACTCAGATGTACAAATGCACTGAATTAACAGCTTCAGTACCAAATAAAAAGTAGGTTTAGACCGAACAGTAATGAAAACTACATAGCATGGAAGGAAACCACAAAGCATGGAAGGAAACCACAAAGCATGGAAGGAAACCACAAAGCATGGAAGGAAATGGATACAACAGCATGAATAGAAATGAAATTAGACAATTTAGAAGGTAGTGGAAACCACACTGATTGGAAGGAAATGGAAACCACACAGTATGGAAGGACATGGAAAATTGATGTTTCTAACAGAGAATGGTTTAATAGTAACAGCTCTTTGACTATTTATATACATGCATGCAACAAATCTTTAAAGTAATTAATAAAAATAAACAGTATTTTGCTATTAAAAATATTTAAGTAATTGTTACCTGCTTTCCAGCTGACAAGAAATCCTTTCCCCTGCACTGAGTAATCGGAAAGAAACTGGATTGTAATGAAGCTGCCTATGGAACGAATAGTCTGATTATACATTCTTCCTCCCAAGGAAGCTATCAGTTGATTTTCTGAAACTTCAGTGCCCTCATAAATGTTCAAGGAGTCGTACTTGTCCTCAATATCAAGAGTTTCTACCTAATAAAAATGTTAGAGACATTACTGAAAAGTGTAAATTAAGTCATTTAAAAATTGTTACTAAATTAAGTAAAAGTACATGACAATATGGGAGCCATGGTAGCATTGTATGTTCTCAAAAATTTTACTTTCACTTGTGTGCTAGTATTGTGACATTGATTCTTTAAACTGTTTATACTTCGCATTGTTATAAACCAGCCTGTGTCAAACTTTTTCATGATTTTTGCATTGCATGATGAGTGGAGCATAAACCTTCACTTATCTTCTGTCAAGCTTCTCTAGAGATTAGTTTATGATTGGTTGGATTTTACAGCTAATGTTTCTACAGGATGAGACAGGCAGCCCCATGTTAACTCTCCTTAGCCAATTCTTATTAAACGATTGATAATTTATGGTGTTAGTTTTGTCTACTTCCCTTATGGGCTTTCATTAACACAAGGGTGCATGCTGGGAGAATGTAGCTGGGTTGATAATTAAAGGATACATAGCAGGTAGTTATTATGCAGTGTGCCGGCAAGCTTTTTGTTTTATTTCAACTCCAGAAGATAAAATACTTCACCCTTGCCAGGAATTACAACCTATCTCCACTTGGGAGAAACATTATCCTAATCATTCCAGTGACTTCTTCTTAATGTTATCTGAAATTCTATAACTGCTCTTAATATTTTCAGTAGAAAATTTAGATTTCTTACTTGCGTGCATGCAATTTTTAACAACAGGAAATCACTAAAAATATGTTGTTGTTTTTGTTATTGATCAGATTATCCAATGAAGGTTAGCATGGCCGAAATCACTAAAAATATGTTGTTGTTGTTATTGTTATTGATCAGATTATCCAATGAAGGTTAGCATGGCCGAAATGATAAGATAAACATCCATTGTGCTGATACTGAGGTAGCGGTGTTCAAGCCCTACACCAGTCAGTTGGACTAAAATGTTGACTTCTCGTCCTTGACATGGGGACATAAATTACAAATACCTCTGAAGTCAGAGTGGATTTACCTGATGGAAAGGGACACTAGTAATGGGGAAATCTAATCCACACGCAAAAATCATTCCAGAGCACTGAAACTAGCAGCATGTGTATGGACTACACTTGAGTTAAAAGCGAGCAAGCACACATACAACTATTATCCAATTACCAAGAGTATTATATCTTGTGGAGGTGCTGTCTCAATCTTCCAGAGACAGTTCAGAAATTGAGGATAATTATCTGGATAATTTAGTGATGAAAACGATCCTGCTTGTCCTTTCATAACAGCCCCACAATTTTGAGATCTTGTTGGAGTTATTTCATTTGAACCTGTAGGGTAAATTATAAAGTTATGTTGAATGTTTTTCAGGTACTCTTAAAGTACGATGTAGATTATGAGAGACAAATATGATAAATTAGCAAGAAACATATAAACACAGTACACATATTGTTACAATCACAAGTCACCCAAATATAGTAGCAACATAAAATATTAATGTTTAGAGTTTTTGTAACATTTTATGACCAAGAATTAAGAAAAGTAACTGAAAAAATTTGCATTAAATACTACCCACTTTTCATATATACGGTCTGTAGAAAAAATGTCAGAACCTGATGATCAAACATTATTGTGTGAGCAATTGTTGATTAAACAATGAGATACTAACTGGAGACAGTGGAGATGTGGTGTTTTAGAAGAATGTTGAGAACATCATGAACAGAGAAGACCACAAACGCTGTGGTATTGAGAGCTGAAAGCATTACCAAAAATAAAACTCAAGATAAAAACAAATAAAATTTACGAGACAAACAACAAAAGAGGTGGAATAGAGAAATTAACCTTACGTGCGAAATACTAGGCAAGAGAGGCAGGGGAGCACAGAGAATGATATATTTGAAAAGCTTAAAGACCTGGGGAAAAATAACATAAGCAACATCACCTTCATCAAAATGTAAAATGACACAGAGACTTGGAGAACCATGATCTGTGATATCTGCTTCAGACCACCAAGCATGTTAAGAAAAAGAATAATGAGATATATTTAACAGTTAGATGAACGAAAGAATGAGCAAACAAACAAACAAACAAACACACTTTACTTTTAAAGGGTTAAGAATATGTCATGCAGGCCTATCTAACATTCGGCCCTTCTTATCTACCTCTTTCATACATTATTTCATCCAAACATCAGTTATGAGGCTAACTGAGAACAACAACTATATTAAAATATGCATTGTAAAGGCATGGAAAATTTGCAAACATTATTACTACATAACTCACTAATATTAATTATTGATGTAGCAATATTTATTAACTATGGGAGACATACTGTATCACCAATTGGAGACTGTTATACTCATCATCATCATGTACCATGACAGTTGGCGTTGGCATTCATGATTTTCCACAGATCTCTGTCTTTGGTTTTCTGGATCAACTCTACTGATGATATTCCTCCATGCCACCATCTCAATCCATCCAACATCATTTCTCTTGGTCTGTCTCTCCCTCTCGATCTTTCCAGTTGTCATGATGTTCTCCAATGCCTCTCTTCTCATCACATAACCAAAGAATGCTGTTTGATTCTTTCTTATTGTTGTATATAATATTCTAGTTTCATTAGCCTATTTCAGGCAGTCGTTGTTAGTTACTGTTATACTAGGGTATTATTATTATTATTATTATTATTATTATTATTATAAGAGGGAAGGTATTCTGTACTGAGAAAGTGTTAAAATAGTTTGTGATTAAATGTACTGGGATTGGTGTTGTCTTTGATGTCTTGTAGAAGATTGTTCAACAACTGAGCTGCGAAATATGCCAAGCTCGTTTTGTATAAGTCTACCCTAGTGTAAGTCATTCGCTACATCTTTAAATGTAGAAAGGGAGCTTACCCAGAATCTATCGCACAGAGATAGACAGGCCTGCCAAGATTAGATAGTTAAACTGTGAAGGCAAAAACAATGCTTAGGTCACAGAATAAATTATTTCTATGCACAAAACAAATTGCAAGGAGTTTTTCGAGGTTCTACAAAACATTACTATGACATGACACACACTAAATATTTTCCAGCTCAAGGATATCAAAACAATTTCTTCAGTGCAGAATAAGTAAAGATTACACATGGTATTATTTGCTAAGATAAATAAAAATTAAAAGATTCACCACAAGAAGCTGGGTAAACAAAAATATAGCCATAATTTAAGAATTGTTATAAAATTTTTGTCATGTTATATTCACATTGTGAGAAAAACATGAAAAATTCACATTGTGAGAAAACACATTTCCAAATTAAAATTTAAAAATAATTCATAAAAATTAAGACAAGCAAATTCATACTTTTCTCACAGTCGTACTCATCAGTCCCGTCCTGGCAATCCCAATGTCCATCACACAACCACAGTTTACTAATACATTTGGAGCCATCAGCACAATGGACTGCATGTTCTTCACAAGGCCTTAATTCACAGACTGAGGAATGAAGTTCATCACATGGCCTCAGTTGCCAGCGCAGATCTTTGTTATGTGGAGACTGTTCTTTGATATCACAGCAAAGCTTGGTGGCAGATGCATCTAGAAGATTCCAGAATGTTTATGTAATAACTGTTCTAGATACATGTAAGTAAATGTACGCAAATGACCCTTTTACTTGCTTTGAGGTAAATTTGACATATATTTTTGTAGGCAAGTCAGCACTCGGTAGATCATGTGGTCAGTATCTGCTATTATTATTTTTTTGCATATTCTTTACAAGACATTGCAGTCAGCACCAGCATTTTTCAGCTGCTGTTGATGTCTTGGCAAGTTCAGTAGTTTGTCGTTGCTTTCTGAACGACTGGTTCACATACCTTTCCATAAGTAACCAGCGCTGTGCAATCTGCAGCCAAATCAAGCAGAGCTGTGTTTCGTACATAGGTATACGGGATTACAAACAATGTCCTTAACCCCTTTGCTAGGGAGACCAGCATATCTGCTATGGCCACCTTTATTTCCCAAAGCATTTCTTGGTGCCTTTTTTAGGCTAGATTGACCTGGATGCCCAAATCAGTTTTTAAAATCTGTACCAATGCAGATTTGAACTCATGACCACAGAACAGGTGAGCATCCAGCCTCTACACTACTGTTGCCCTGCATGCATATGGCATTAGTCTCATATTTTTTTTATAAATCAGTCAGCACTATGTAGATGATATGGTCAGTATCATACTAAACACCTTTACTTCCTAATATATTTTATGGTACCTATTTTAGGCTGTGTCAACTAGGCCACCCAGGACATATATAAAAATTTGACTCAATGTAATTTCAAGCCAATGACCACCAAGCCAGCGGTCAAGAACGCTAGCCACTACACCATAATGGTTCCTCTAGATCTATGACTCAGCAAAACACAAATCAGTTTTTAACTACACATCATAACTAGACATGACACACACTAAATGTTTCCCAGCTTGAGGACACAAGAAGAATTTCTCCAGTGCAGAATAAGTAGGTACCAAATTGTACCAGAAGAAGAGGCTGACCATCTAAATGATGGACAGAGGGGATAATAGAGTCCATGGCAATCTTGATTTAATAAGCCCACAAATGGGCACTCTCTCACTGTTTATGCTTCACCTTGACACTGCAAGGTACAAGAGGAACAAGATGAGATTATAATGATAATAAGTAAAGAAATGATTCAAATAGACATTGTGTTCATAAACAGAAGAATTCTACATTGACTGCACCAAACAACATAGCTGTCATATTATACAAGTAACTATTAATATGTGTTTTATGATCTTGGCCTATGCAATCATATTGAAACAAGTAAAACACAAAAGATAGTAGCCTAGACAGGCCGACACACCGTAACAGTCCTGCTTCATCGGTCGCGAAACATGTGCTCGAGAGTGGTCATGTGGTTGAAAGAGACAGTGCCTTCTGTGTGTTGTTCAACACACAGAGTAGTCGGTTGTTAAGGTTTGCTGAAGCCATAGTGATCAACCTGCATAAGCCGGCCTTGTGCAAGCAGAAAGACATGTTAGTCAGTTTAAAATTACCGTGGTAGACAATCGACATTACTGTGCGAATATGTGTATATTTCAGATTGAAGGATTTATCTAGTTATTACACTTTATGTTGTGTGATTTCTGCAGTATGTATTTGACGAGATGCAGCGAAATATGCCAGGCAATAAATCGTGCAATCTATTGTTTGTTTCTTCATTATTCAAATATAGCAACATTTTAGTAAAGTGCCTGTTTCCATTTTCAGGCTTTTTCTCACACACATACATGACAGAAAGAGCATGAAAGCACAGTTAGACACTCAGTGAAAGCGCTTCAGCATTAATTACTATATCCTTCCATGAAAAGCCAAGGAATAAACATAAACGTCATAAGCAGAAGATCATCATCATCAAGTGCCCTGTCGACTGGTATTGGCGTTCATGACTTTCCACAGATCTTGGTCTTTGGTTTTCTGGATCACCTCCACTGTTGATATTCCTCCATGCCACCGTCTCAATTTATCCAGCATCATTTCTCTTTGTCTGCCTCTGCCTCTCTTCCCCTCAATCTTTCCAGTTGTCACGATGTTCCCCAATGCCTCTCTTCTAATCATATATATAAGAAGGAACTGATGATACAGGCTGTGTGTACAACAGACTTAATTTTCACTATCAGTTTATAATTTCTCCATACAGATTATTGATCTAACAGAGGCATGTGATCTTATCTATGTTGGAGACATTCTTCTGATGTCCTTGAGATGCATGAAGTGACTGCAGCTTTACCAATGTGGTTATCAATGTCATTGTCTGCATTCATGGTAAGTCTGTCATTTACAACAAAACATAAATGTGTAAAGTTGAGCACTACTCTCAAACTGTAGGTATAAATTTCAATAACAAGTATGGTCTCCGGATCCTGGCTCATCACCATTATTTTCATAAGACTTATCAGGCCAAAGTGCTCACTTGCTTGGAAGAACTGATTCATGCATTTTTGGAATTGTTCTTGGCTCTGTGAATTGAAGTACCATCAGCAAATAGCAGATCTCTCATGGTCACCTCCTTGATTTTTGTCTTTGTTTTGAATCTCTCAAGACTGAACAGTCAACCATCACATATGGTGTGGCGACATAGTCCTTCCTCCGCAAGATCAAATGCATGGTTGAGAAGAGAAGCAAAGAAAAGTCTGAACAAGGTAGGGGCTATGTCACATAGAAGAAGAAGAAAGATTACCATCGCACTGGATTGTTATCTTTGTTTCCACGAGTTCTTCTTCTTCTTCTTCTTCTTCTTCTTCTTCTTCTTCTTCTTCTTCTTCTTCTTCTTCTGCTGCATTCATCTGGAGTGTTTTTTCAGATGTAATTGCATTGTGCCTGTTTACTTGTGCCTTTAGGCTGACACATCTGACTTCTGCGGGCATTTGTTGACCAGGTTAACTTTCCCGGGGTTGATAATTTTATATCTGGCAAAGGAAAAATATCATGTACACTGTTGAAATTATTGTAGTTGTTGAAGGAAAAAGATCATATCCACTGTTGGTATCCTTATAGATGGCAAGGGGAAAAGATCATATCCACTGTTGATAACCTTTTAGTCAGAGAAAGGAATCCTCCGAAGTCAGAGAGTGTCTGCCCGTACGGCGAGGAACCACCAGTCTGCATACCAATAAGCCAGACATCGGACAACAAATACTCACGCAAACCTCAAGTCCTGTATGACATCACACTGATGTTGGACAACAGGATGCCTTCATCTGACATACAGGACTTCGCGTTGGAGCTCAAGCCAATGAACACAAGCAAGCAAGTAGAGAAAGGAAAAGATCAAATCCACTGTTGATATCCTTATAGTCAGAGAAGGGAAAAAATCAAATCCACTGTTGATATCCTTATTGTCAGAGAAGGGAAAAGATCGTATCCGCTGTTGATATCCTTATAGGTGACAAACGGAAAAGATAATATTCACTTTTGATATCCTTATGGTTGCCAAAAGGAAAAAGTCGTATTCATTGCTGATATCCTTACAGTCACAGAAAGGAAAATATCAAATCCAATGTTGATATCCTTATAGTCAGAGAAGGGACAAGATCATATCCACTGTTGGTTATCTTGTAGTTGGAGAAGGGAAAAGATCATATCCACTTTTGATCATCTTGTAGTTGACGAAGAAAAAAGATCATGTCCACCGTCAATCTTCCAGCTCCAAACCCACATTTTAAACACAAGTAAATTCACAAGTGCAACAACTGTGAAAGTAAACTTACCATCTGAAGCCTTCAGCCCATCGACTGCCCAGAACCCCTCCTGCTCTAGAGCAGTGTGTCCATCTGCCCACTGGAATGTTTTATTTGGAAGTTGCATGAATCCTGAAATAAACATCCACAGTTCATAGAGAAATTAATTTGACCTTGTCTTATTTCTACCCATGGAACTCAGGCTCATAACTCATTCCGTACTAAGAGAGGGAGTCTCTGTGGTGAAGTGCCTCATTCCCTAAAGGTTGTGGCCTCAATTTCAGCCTAAATCATTCAGTTCAAGGGTGCAATTTTCTTGGAGATTCCTGATGGACGTTATTACAGAGTTCCTGTTTATTGTGATGCTTTCAGTAGGCCAGCCTGCAGAAAGAGACTGAGCCATATAGAATAAAACTCAGAGCATTGAAGTCAATCCTCTTGCCTTTTATACCCTTTTTTCTATGCTAAGATGGGTATAATGTATTTGATATTTACCCTGTATATGATAAGCTTTACTCAATGCAAACTTTTTTGTCTTGTCCATTGTCCCTTTAACCTTTCTATCCCAGAGGTCTATTATTTCAAGCCTTACAGACTTCAGCATTTACTATTTAAGAAAACCACTGTTTAGGGTTAAGTAAAAAGGTAAAGAATCTGTCCTCACTTCTTGAGACGTACTGGGTAAGAGTAGGTTAAAATAACTATCTGTGACAGACATTGTTTATGTATAACTAAGGGAGAGTGAGTTAATGTAATTATCTGTGATAGAAATAGTTCAATTAATCACTAAGATAGAGTGGGTTAAAATAACAACTGTCTAGGACAGAAAGAGTTAAATTATTCACTACGGTAGAGTAGGTTAAAATAGCAGCTATCTATGATAGACATCATCATATATCATATTATCATTATCATATATCTAGGCTCGTTAGCCTTGGTTGGTATCTCTTCTAAGAGAGGGAACTCTAAATCTCAAACCTCCGCTGCCTTGCGGGTATACCCATATGGGAAAGGCTTCGGGAGTAAACCCTGAGGACAAATCCGGAGATGGAGTCCCTAAGGCAGTTCCATGTTGTAAACAACATAGTTCTGGCAACTCCTGCGACGGCACCGATGCCAAGTTGCATTGGCTACTGCCTTTCCCTTGGTCAACATCGGCGACGTGGAGAGGGGGAACCTGCTACTGGGCAACAGCTGGTTCTCCGATTTCCATTGCCCAGGCTTGTGCCCTGAAGAGGTCACTTCAGCACCGCGTAAAGCGGTGACACAACACGGGAAGTAGCATTTGCCGGTTATAAGTCTTAATGCTCGATTGGCGTAGAGCAAGGCGCCAGGGGCTACTTCCGACGGTGGGAGAGATCATCGTATCTCACTAGACAGCTACCGCCCGCCTAAGCTGGGCAGCCCCCAGTCAATAAGGTGTTGTCTCGCCACGGTTCATCTGCTCCTGAGGGTGTGTGGAGCTTAGGGGGAAATCCTGACACATGGACCGCAATCTATACACCTAACAGCAAGAAAAAAACAAAACAACCGGCCCTAAGGCTGGGAACATGGAACGTAAGAACCATGACCCCTGGCATCTCAGACGATCTAAATGAGATTGTGGATGCCCGCAAAACTGCAGTGATAAACAACGAACTGCTAAGACTGGGGATAGACATTGTCGCCCTGCAAGAGACCAGACTCCAAGAATCTGGAAGCATCAAGGAGAGGGACTTCACTTTCTACTGGCATGGCAAGCCGTGCGGAGAGACCAGGGAGCATGGAGTTGGCTTCACTATCAGAAACAAGCTGCTCAATTCCATCATACCACCAAGTGATGGCACTGAAAGAATATTGAAGCTCCAACTCCAGACAGAGGCAGGCCCAGTTAGTATTATAAGCGTTTACGCCCCAACACTAACTGCAGCATCAGAATCTAAAGACAAGTTCTATGACGACCTTAGCAAAGAAGTCAGTGAAACACCAGAGAAACAACATCTTTTTATCCTGGGGGATTTCAATGCCAGGGTTGGCTCTGACCACGAATCTTGGCCTTCATGTCTAGGACAGTTTGGCGTTGGGAAGATCAATGACAATGGACAACGTCTCTTGGAATTCTGCAGCCACCATAATCTGTGCGTGACCAACACCTTCTTTGACACGAAACCTCAACACAAGGTGTCATGGAGGCACCCCAGATCAAAGAACTGGCACCAACTCGACCTGGTGCTCACTAAACGCAGCAACCTCCGCAATGTAAGGATGACTCGCAGCTATCATGGTGCTGACTGCGACACCGACCATTCACTCGTCTCCAGCAAGGTGAAGATAAAGCCCAAGAGAATCTACAGAAGCCGAACAGAAGGAAGACCACGCATTGACACCAGTGGCACCCAAAATAAAGAGAAGGTCAACAAATTCATGCAGGCTCTAGCGGATACTCTGCCCGGCCCCACAGACGGAGATTCCACCGAGAGATGGAGTCATTTTCGCGACACCATCTACAATACAGCACTATCAACATTTGGCAAGAAGCAAACTAAGTCAACCGACTGGTTTGAAGCACACTCTGAAGAGATGCTCCCAGTCCTGGAGATAAAGAGACATGCATTCTCGATGTATAAAACATCACCTTCAGAGAAAACACTGCAGGCATTGCGAACGGCCAGAAATAGAGTACAACAGATGGCAAGAAGATGTGCGAACAGGTACTGGCTACAGCTCTCTGCTCAAATTCAAACTTGTGCAGACACTGGAAATATAAGAGGAATGTATGAGGGCATCAAGCAAGCTGTCGGTCCATCAAAAAATAAGATGGCCCCTTTACGATCAACTGAGGGGGTAATCATAAAAGATCGAGCGAAACAAATGGATCGCTGGGTAGAACACTACTCAGAGCTATACTCAGTGGATAACACTGTCAGCGAAGAAGCTCTGGAAGCCATCGATCAACAGTCCGCCATGCATGCCTTGGATAACGAACCTTGCCTCACAGAAATCAGCGAAGCACTAGACTCTCTCAAATCCGGCAAGGCACCTGGAAAAGATAGTATTCCACCTGAAATTTTAAAATGTAGCAAAGAAACAATCATCCCAGAACTGTATGCAATATTACAGCTCTGCTGGAGAGAAAAATCAATACCACAAGATATGAAAGACGCAAACATCGTTACCCTTTATAAAAACAAAGGCGACAGAAGCGACTGCAACAACTATCGCGGCATTTCCCTTCTCAGCATTACAGGCAAGATTTTTGCCAGAGTAATCCTTAAAAGATTACACATTCTTGCTGAAAGAATCTACCCCGAATCGCAGTGCGGATTTAGACCCAACAGGTCCACCATCGATATGATTTTCTCACTCCGGCAGCTCCAAGAGAAGTGCAGAGAACAGAGGAAGCCATTATATATAGCCTTCATTGACCTCACAAAGGCATTTGACCTCGTGAGCAGAAGCGGCCTTTTTAAGGTCCTTGAAAAGGTTGGATGTCCACCCACCCTTCTTAGTCTCGTGAAATCATTCCACGAAAACATGCAGGGGACCATTTTATTTGACGGCTCAGCATCCCAGTCATTCAGCATCAGCAGCGGAGTAAAGCAGGGATGCGTGCTTGCTCCTACACTCTTTGGTATCTTCTTTGCTGTTCTCTTAAGGCAAGCATTTGGGACTGCCACTGAAGGCATATACCTCCACACAAGATCTGATGGCAAACTTTTTAACCCATCAAGACTCAAGGCAAAGACCAAAATAAGACCAAGATGCGTAAGAGAACTACTTTTTGCAGATGATGCAGCACTGACTACTCATACAGCAGAAGATCTCCAAAGGCTCATAGATCGTTTTGCAGCTGCCTGCAAAGACTTTGGGCTCACCATTAGCCTAAATAAAACACAGGTGATGGAACAAGATGCTGATGCGCCTCCGTCAATCAAAATCTCTAATTATGAATTGAAAGTCGTCCACGATTTTGTGTATCTGGGATCGACAATATCAGATAATCTTTCATTAGAGACAGAAATCGACAGACGCATTGGAAAGGCAGCCACAACATTTTCCAGGCTAGCTAAAAGAGTTTGGGAGAATAATAGACTAACAGAGCGTACAAAAGCTCAAGTATATAAAGCTTGTGTTGTTAGCACACTACTCTACGGGTCTGAATCCTGGACCCTGTACTCAAGACAGGAAAGGAAGTTGAATTCCTTCCACATAAGATGTCTGAGACGTATCCTGGGCATAACATGGAAAGACCACATAACAAACAAACAGGTGCTTGAAAGAGCAGATATTACCACAGTGCACACCCTCCTCAAGCAGAGACGCCTCCGGTGGTTGGGCCACGTATCTCGAATGGAGGACGAACGTATTCCCAAAGATCTCCTTTACGGAGAACTAGCCACAGGAAAGAGGCCAACTGGAAGACCCCAAATGCGATATAGGGATGTGTGTAAACAAGATATGAAAACCATTGGAATAGATCCAGACACGTGGGAGAGAGTTGCAACAGACAGATGCTCCTGGAGAAGAGATGTACGAAACGGACTGGTGCTCTTTGAGCGCAATCAGATCCAAAAAACTGAGGAGAGACGGCACAGGCTCAAAGAGCAGTCACTTACTGCGGGACTTGCCTCGTCTCACAGATGCGGAAACTGTGACAGAGATTGTCATTCTCGAATTGGACTATACAGTCACCAGCGGTGCTGCCAGGCACCTCCCAAGCGGCACAACTCTATAGTCCTTCAGGACTGAAAGAGACCTACTACTATGATAGACAGATACAAAAATCACTAAGGCAGAGTTTGGCAGAAGAAGCCCAGTGGGGGAATTAACTGCCATGAAAAGTCACACGTTTTAAAGGAGCTGCCGGCTCTTTGGTGAAGGGGTTACGGACGCAGTTCGTAATCTTGCACACTCATGTTTGAAACACAGCTGCAGGCGATGTGGTAGTAGAATGCCTTGCATTAGTTTTTTTACAAAATGGCATGGGTGCTGGTTGCTTAGAAATCAATGGCAAACAACTGAACGTAAACTTTCCAAGAGATCACAACAGCAAATAATGCTGGTGTTGACTGTGATGTCCTGTAAAGGATATGCAACTAAGTTAACTTAACTTTAAAGGCGCTAGATATACACTGCAAGTGGCCACTTGGGAAGCCAGATTTCTTTAGTTTGATGTTAACCAAAAGTAAAAGATACAAGAACACATTACATAATGGTTGGGATTCACTGGAATGAGCCAGTCATACATCAAGAGTAGCTTAGGACTGAAATAACTATTATATCTACCTGATAGACTGTTTCTGTGTGTGGAATGTGAGGACATAATATACATAGTGCTAGATACTAGGATTTGTGCTGAGTTATTTCCCCATGCCAGATTTGTGCTGAGTTATTTCCCCATGCCAGTTGTTAAGGCACTTGATGTTTTCTTTTCTTTTCTATTTTTTTGTGTGCTTCGTTTGCTCACTTTTAACTTGGGAGTAGTCCAAATACATACCTCTAGTAGTTGGCAAATGATTTTTGATTGAGTGTTAGCTTTCCCTATTAAAAGTGTCACTTGCCATGAGGTGAGCTCTTTCCAACTTCTGAGGTACTTGTAATTTATGTTTCCAAGTCAAGAACAAGAAGTCAACATTTAAGTCCAACTGACCAGCGTGTGAAATGAACTCATACACTGTGATCAGCAAAGACAATTTAAGCATATTACACCTCTCAGCCATGCTAACCTCCCAATGCAGAGTGGTACCTATGATGTTTCTATTATCATCATTTCTAATTCTCTTTTAGTGAGGCTGGTAGCCGTTCTCCAGCACTTCATCTCAAATAACTATTCATGTTATTAGGCTCTTCTTTTATGTTGTGAGATATGTTTTCTACATCCTGCCGCTTTCATTTCTTACCAGTGCCACATTTTTGGCCTGACTGTTTTTTCATTAAGTGGATATTATGATCACATCCTTTAAATGTAACCGACGCTGTGGCTTAGGGGATCATGAGACATGCAGTTTCATAATTTCCCATGACACCGAGTCAAAGGGTTTGAAATCATCTGAGGCCAATTTGGAAAGAGACCGCTTTGCGCTGATTTCAATAGTAGGAGGCATCAGCCATTCCAAGAACAATGGCAAACAGTTGAATTAGCATTGCCCAATCAACCACAAACAGCCAATAAATGCCGGGGTCAACTGCAACATTGTGTAAAGGGCATGCGTCTAACGTTTAACCTTAACTATGGAGCCATAATGGCAAACTGGTTGTCTGCCAAGACAGTTGTCTAATTTTAATCCTCAGGAGAGGCAGGAATATATCTTGATGATGATGTTGATGATGATGATGATGATGATGATGATGATGATGATGATGATGATGATGATGATGATGATGATGATGATGATGATGATGTCGATGATAATGATGATGAGATACAATATGATGGTTTGATTTGTAAAGGATCAATGCACATGTCAAAACGAGGTTTTGTCTTGATCAAACTTATTCTCGGATGTCGAGAGTGTTCTTTAGCTGATTTTGCTTTTTATTTTTTTGTTTTGCTTGTTCATTGATTAAGACTTCATCAAAATGTTTGCCTATATCTGTGTCTTTTTCTCTTTGTCAAACTTCCTAGTTATTTTATCCCCCCCCCCCCCCCCTTTCCACCCCCCAACTAAAATATCCGCTCTGCAACAGCAACCCTGTTTTCAACAAAAACAACAAAACTTTATTTTTAAAGGGTTAAGAATTGGGCACGCAGGCCCGTCTAACATTCTGCCTCCTACTATGTAGGATATTTTCTAGAGTTCCAAACAAAGATGATTTTGATGATGATGAAGATATGGAGGAAAAATAGCTGCAGGAGCACGAAGTGGATAAGGAACATAGGAAACAAGAACAGAAGGAGGAAGAGGTGATTCAGGAGCGTGAGGAGGATAATGTTGATGATAATGAAGCCAATCATCACAACATACCAATCCATGCCGCAACACTTGATATACTAGCAGCATCTGAAGCATTTTCCTTCCTGCCATCACTGTGGGAAACATTTACAAGCTGTTCCCTCACGAAATGACTCAGCCACTCTTGTTCACACAGATTATTTATTGTGGCCAGATTTCCACCCTGGCTGAAATGACCAGAAACTCATAAAGTATGTGTCAAATAGGCACAATTGAGCAAACAGGTGGATAAAACCAAAAGAAACCATATTTAGTTTATGAGTGTTCTGAGATTGAGTATAAGAATCATGGCAGTGTAGAGGATACTGGCAACAAGGTTCATTCCCAAGTTAATGGCATTTGTTTTGTTTAATATGTACATATTTAGGGGCTACGGTGAAATAGTATTTAGTGCACTTGCCTGATAAGACAGTGGTCTGAGTTCAATTCCCAGCAGAGGTAGATTTACTTTTTTTGACCAGAAGGAATCGGCCCAACCTTATAAAAATGGATACCCAATTATGAAGAAGGAACTGCCCACCCTACTTCATAAGTCATGGCCTAGAATATGTGCTGGCATAGCACTTCACACCCCAGTGGCAGTATCTGCTATAGGACTACCTTTACACAGCTTTATGATCTACCCAGCCTCGTAATATGGGTACCATGATATTACTCCAGGTACCAGGCGACCTTAATTTGTCAGACTCAAGACCCCCCTGCCATAAACCGCAAGGTACTATCTATATATGCAGTAAATGACCTTTTTTTAAAAAAGAAAGGGCAGCAAATAACAGAACTGGTTAGCCACATCATAAAGTCATGATCCTAGTATAAATGGCATTTGGCCACTTCACACTTCAACTCTAGTGTTTGCCATAAGACTATAATCAGGCAAAATGTAATTTTTTTTTGGTTTTTTAAAACATGTCCTGAAGCAAAACCCAGCAATAGGTCAGTGATGTGCTAGGACATTTTGCAGAGACTTGAGTGCACAAAGGAAAAGTGGTCAGTCTTTCCCACCCACAGCGAGCGACACGCTCACGAATCGAACCCTCATTTAGCCTTGCTCATGCCATTACCAGTGCAACTTTGTAATCATTACACAAATGTAAACTGGCATATCTAAACTATAATATGTGAGCCTAATAAATAAAATCATACAATCATCAGTTAAAATAGCAACAAACATTGGGATAAACTTGCTAGTTGTTTTATAAATTAGGGAATTAGTGTTTTAGAATGTTTACTGTCAAGAAATAAGCAAAATTGTACAAGACTGGTAAGTATATGTAAAGTATAAAGATTTATGACAAACAACAGTGACTGCGATGATGAGATAGTGGAATGACCTAACTTTAGCTGTATATTCAATTCAAGGAAATTAAAGCTTACAAATAGTACAAGATTATTTTCTAGGCAACAAATATTAGTGTCTACAGCTAATGTACAACTTCCTGTTTGAAGTGGTGCTCAGCTGAGATCTCTTGAGAGGAGTGGATTATGACTTTTGCTAACAAACAGAGGTTTTCATTGCAGCATATTGCTTAATAATCAGTCGTGCCATGTATATCTCTGAAGAAAAGCTAGTATTCATGGTTGGTAATGGGATACCAGGAAACATGACTAGCAACTTTCATAAAATTTGTTTCCTTGCCCGTGGTTATACTTTCAAAATGTTTACTTCCTATTCTTCCCTGTCAAGGACTTCACTGTTTTCTGTGACTTATACAGTGGCCACATTTCTAACAATGTAGCTTTGACAGTTTATAACTGATTGTGCAACAATATACATCTTGTTCTTTGTCCAATTCATTAATATTTTTAAAAATTTTTCATTAAGTTTCCAGTTAAGAAGAACCATCTGATGTGAGCTTCTTTGGTGAATGCTTCATGCATGGTGGTATTCACTTCCTAAGAAGTCCATTGTTTGGAGAAGTAACCTCTTGCTTTGTCTCCCCTATGTTTAATGCTAGAACTTTCTAAGATAATTGTTGTGCACGCTAACAATTAGCATTCCTATTTGTTTACACTGTTTTTTCCCCACTTGCTTGAGGATAGCATCATTTCTCATCTTGTCATTTGTCTTTACATTTAGAATTCATTGTAGGCATTTCATTTATATTAATATTTTTTCATTTGTGTCTTTTCTACTCTGTTGTTACATTCCAAGCCTTAACAGCATGGTATATAATAAGCATTTGAATTGATTCATTTTAGTTATTGTAAAACTAGAGAGAGAAACCAGTGAGATAGACAATCTGTCAAATATTGTATTGCCCCAATAAAGAACACTGCAGATGTGAAGGAGCAAAGAAATAACAAACAATGGACTCATTACCTACCATAAGCCGCAGAAAGAGACCCTGCTTTATTTAGTTGGTAAAATATGTGTCCAATGATTGGACAGATATGACCATAGGATTTACAGGTGACTGGACAGAAACTACCATAGGGTTGTCATATGACTGGGCACATATAACCATAGGGCCGTCAAGTGATTGGACACACACTACCATGGGCACATATAACCATAGGGCCATCAAGTGATTGGGCAGATACTACCATATGTTGTCATATGACTGGACACATATAACCATAGGGCTGTCAAGTGATTGGGTAGATACTAAAAACGGCTGTCAAGTTATTGGACTTATACTGCTATAACCTTGTATGGTGACTGGTCACATACTAACATAGTGTTGTCAGACGATTGGAAAAATTAATACCATAAGGTTGTCATTTGTTTGCACACATACTAACATAATGCTGCCAGGTGATTGGAAAGATTCTACCAGAAGGTTGTCCAACGATTGGACAAAAACTAGCATTGTACTGTCAATGATTGGAAAGATACTAACACAAGGTTATCAAGTGATTGAACACATATTAACACAGGGTTGTATGCTAACTGAATAGATGTCACCTTATTACCAATCATGTGACTAGACATATATTAACTACCATAATGTTGCCAAGTGATTGGACTTCACATAGACATGATAAAAGCAATATATGACCTCTAATTACAATCTCCAATTCTTAGAAAAATCTTTGGTACCAATTTTACAAGGCTAGTCTGACTTCAAAGCTATGAGATGGAAGAAAAAACTGTCTAAATCATGTGATTTTTTTCTGCAGTCACTGTGGTTGTAATTCATGGCACTATCCAGTCTGCAACCATGAGTGTAGCCATCATGGAAGATGTATTAACAAGAAATCATATTTAAGGATCAAGAAGAAATGGGTAAATATTAAGTTGAAGAAAACAAGAATTTATAATAACAAGACATGGCAGTAAATGCTCAATATAAATGAATAAAGCAACAAGGAAGAGAAGTCATGACATAACCAAATATTAAGATGTTCGCCCAATGTTTCAAAATTCACAAACACTACACACACACAGAAACACATTTCTCACCTTCTGCACATCGTCTGAGCTTGAAACCAAGTGAGCAGTGCCTGTGTCACCTTAAAGCATCGGTTCTTGAACAGTGTCCAACCTAACTCATGTGAAAACATTGCAGTTAAGACAGATCACGACCACAGCAGGATATAGCAATGTTAAGTGACACAAATAAGTCTGAGTAGATCCTTCTAGAGAACGACAACAAACACAGCCTCACAGACACAGCGTTAAAACGAACTCAGGCCGGGTGAACTGATATCACAATCGAAAAATTGAAGGAAAAGAATAAATAATTTCAATAAGCATCAAATGAAGTTAAGGGATTATGCAATTTTAAAAAAAAAATGTAAAACCAGAACATACAAATCCTTCGTTTTGGTCCGAATGACCTTCAAGAACAGCACCAACATGGCTAAGGAAGACATTATTATAGCAAATAATAACATTAAAAACATACATATTAATTAATAGGGTTCAACTGTATTCAAAACTGAGAATTGTTTGTTATTACTCCGCATGATGTACATAGGACATAGCTATTTGTTTCATTTTACATTGCTAGACTCATATAATATTTGTTTAGGGACACATCGACACTAGGGAGATACATCGACACTAGGGAGATGAGGTGGTCAATACCATGCCAGCCGGCTTTACTTCCCTGGACATTTATTGATGTCCATTTGATGCTAGGTCAACCTGGAAGCGTGATCAATTTAAAAATTTAAAATTCGCCCGGATAAGAATTGAACCCACGACCACCGGGTCGGCAGGCGAGGTGCTAGTCCCTATGCTACCACAGCTCACAGAGTCATGGCGTACTAATTGGAAAGCAATAAAATTTGGTGGAACTGCGGTAAAGCTGTGAAAGTGTAAACAATATAAAATGACACAAAGTAGTGCAGCTTTACATAACAGAGTTAAGACACATACAGAACGTTGCGGCGATTAGCCTTCATCAGCAAACAAACACATTCACAAACACAACATACAGTCAAGGAGAACTCCTGTGACTACATCAGAAGGTGATGACAGGACGAGAAGAACAAAAGCATGGAAAAATGGAAGCAATGAAGAGAAAATGAGAATTGAAAAAAATGTTAATTGAAAAGAATGTTAGTTGAAGAAAATGTTTAATTGAAAAAAATGTTACTAGAGAAAAACGTTCATACTCACCTTGACTGTATGTTGTGTTTGTGAATGTGTTTGTTTGCTGATGAAGGCTAATCGCCGCAACGTTCTGTATGTGTCTTAACTCTGTTGTGTAAAGCTGCACTACTTTGTGTCATTTTATATTGTTTAATTGGAAAGCAAGTACGTCAACAAAACAGTGCAAAAAGGTGGGATCTTTGGGATTACCCGATGTTGTGAACATTCCAATAGTTAGTTAGTTAGTCGAGGTTCCAACTTCACGGCAACGGGCTCCGTTCCTGTGCCAGTGAATATCACACAAATGCATCCAATGTGAAAAGTGGAACAGACAGGAGTCTCGGTAATCCAACAGCCCGCACAGGTACACTGTGCATAATGCCGCCGCCAGAATGCCAACACAAAAGTCCTTCAATAATATCTAGGGAGCTATCCTGAGAAAGATAGAAGGCATCCCCTCCCCATTTGGCTATATCTGGTCAGATCAATTCGGTGCCCCACCTTATGGTGTCACTTCCATTAGATTTGGCTATAACTGGCCAATGCATACACAAGTCACTGCCCCAGCAGATGCTGTGGCCGGCAATCAGTATGTATTACATACCCTACCCGAGGAGATCAGGATTAATGCTAAAACTAAAGCAATACTTCTCGGGTTTCTCGCTGCGTTTCTCCACCTTCGCTTTCATGACTTGATAGATCGACTTCCAACAACGGCATATAATTAATTTTATATAATGGGGTTTATGTTTCGTCGATATTGTTTATCATGGAGATGCAGGTCATTCTGAAAATGATGGAATATAACCAATCCAACAAGCAGACTGCGGTTTCGGACCGGGTAATCCGGTAATGTCCGGTGGTGGTCGAAGGTTTCGGCTGTAGAACATGGTGGTCAAGAAAATGTGAGAAGCCGAAGACGACACGAGAGTGCAAAGGCCCGTGCAACAGGCCCAACAAGGCCAGTGGGTGCCGCCTTCCTGTTCCCGTCGAGAGGTCAAGTGAAGCAGATTTTTGAGCACGTATTGTCGGCGTGTAAAGGTAGCCCTCGGGCTAGTCGCCATCGAGCGTGTAAAGAGTCACTTTGTACCGTGTCTTAGGTGCCATATTCTAAGACAGTATCCTACATGTAACTTTAACTCCTAGTCTTCAACATGAATTACTTGCACCCACTTTGTCTTACTTGATATTATCTGATTCTTTCCTATAGTTTAAAAAACAAAAAGTTTAGTCGCATATCCTTTACAGGACGTTGAAGTCAACCCAAGCATTTTTTTACGCTGTTTGTGGTTTCTTGGCAAGTTTACGTTCAGTAGTTTGCCACTGCTTTCTGAACGACCGGCACTCGTACCATTGTATAAAAACCAACGCAAGGTGGTCTGCTGCCAAATCGCAGCTGTGTTTCGAACTCGGTATGCGTCCTTAACCTCTTCGCCACAGAAGCGGTTCCATCCAACAGGTTTCTGTAACTCCTTCGTGTCAGTTTAATTCCTTCAAACCCAGATGATTATCTTCGTACAACCTTCACACCAAGCCTAATATTATGTGGACACGGACAGGTTACGTACCTTGAGGACAATGAAACCAGCCTGTAGGGTCAACTTCATTTTCAGAACAGTAACTTGTTACACTCTGAAAGAAAACGAGTAGAATGACCAGGGTTAACATTCAAGTTGATCAATTTGCGCTTCATCTTTTTATTGCCTTGTTTCTCAGATTTAAATTCCGATTTCACGGATGAGCTTGGACGAATGTAAAGATCTAAATACACCATCGTCATGTACAGTGCAGATAAGCGTGGGCGGTCATGTTTCGCCATCTTACACGACCACCAGAGTCGTGGATTAGCTCTGTGTTCTTGTCTCGACCATGCCACATGGTCAAGCCGTCAAGATATTTATTTATCTGATTTCCCCTTGTGCTTTTCTCCTCAACCTTGCCAGTTGTCATCAAGTTCTCTAGTTTATTTCTTTGTTTATTTCTTCTCATAACGTGCGGACCCCCCCCCCCCCCCCCAAAAAAAAAAAAAGTTACTCTCTACGCCTAATATCTGTAACCAGTTTACTGTTTTAATTTACTTCTTGCTCATTTCTTTTCTATTTGTCCATGGTATTCTTTGCATTTTCCTCAGGAACCACATGTCCACTGCCGTCAGGTGTTTTTCAGCTTGTCTGCTCATTGTCCACGCTTCACATCCATACAAAAGTACATGTTCTATGTAGCATTTCATCACTCTTTTTCTCATTGCAAATGACATTTTCTTGTTGGTCAGTATGTTTTCCATCTTGAAAAAGGCTACCTTTGCCAAAGCAATTCTTATTCTGATCTCTTCAAGGAACCTTTCATCAGATAATATGACTGTACCAAGATAGTTGTACATATTCACATGTCAATTAATAATATTCCCATTTACCCTCTATTGCGTACATTGTGGCATTTATTTTTCTAAGTGACGACCATAATCTCTGTCTTCGTACAATTTAATTCTAATCCTAGTTGTTCACTGTATTCAATAACTGCATCTACTAAATGTTGCAGACCTTGTTCGTTGTCTGCAGTCAATACTCAGATCTCCATACTGTTTGCATGTAACTGAGATTTCAGGGTCCATAACCGTGCTCAGAGAGTTCTGTGTCGATCATATTCTTCCAAATCATTTTAGGTTGTTCGCATACATTTAGGCAAAGCCCAATTGCAAAATTATGTTTTAGGTGCTCATTAAATTTGCAGTGTCCTCTTTTAGGCCCGAAGATGATTATTAGTTCGTTTCTTCCCGGGTACTTCCAACTGTCATTCTGAATTACATTGTATGTTTAGGAATAAGACCGCTCGCTCTTAAGCTTCCAGTGCGCTGATGCCGAGGCAGTGGGTTTAACCCCAATACCAGTCAGTTGGACTAAATTGTTGACTTCTCGTCCTTGACTTGGAGACGTAAATTACATGTACCTCTGAAGTCGAAGTGAGTTCGCCTGATGGCGAGGGACACTGGTAACAGGGAAACCTAATCAGCATGCACAATTCAGTCCAGTGCTACTTAGTAGTGTGTATAGACTACGCTTCAGTTCAAAACTGGCGAGCGCAAAAACAAACAAAAAAAAACAACTCTTTGACATCAATAAACTTATCACAATGTCTACAGTTCTAAAGTTTTAAATCAAACTACAGTGTGGTGTTCACATCAAGAATATGTGATGGCAGGCACACACACACACACGCGCGCGCGCACGAGCACGCACACACACGCACACACACATATATATATATATATATATATATATATATATATATATATATATATATATATATATATATATGCATATCCTTTAAACGACATTGCAGTCAAAGCCAGCATTTTTTCAGCTGCTGTTGATGTCTTGGCAAGTTTGCCACTGCTTTCTGAAGGACCGGATCGCATACCTCCGCAAGTAACCAACGCGACGCGATCCGCTGCTGAATCTCGCGCAGCTGTGTTTCGTACAAGAATATACGGGACAACGAACAATGTCCTTAACCCCTTCGCCAGGAAGATCATGTGTGTGTGTGTGTGTGTGCGCGCATGTGTGTGTGTGCGTGTGTGTGTGCGCGTGCGTGCGTGTGTGTGTGCGTGTGTGTGCGTGCGTGCGTGTGTGTGTGTTTGCATACACATATGACATACGGGCGATATATGTATGAGAGAAGAGGGGAGGGTGAATGGGAGCGAGGAGAGAGGAAGGGGGTGATTTGGAAAGGAGAAAGAGGTGAAGGAAATGGGAGAGAAAGAAGTGAATTAGAGAGGAGAGAGGCGAATGAGAGAAGAGAGGTTTTTACTACTGTTAACTGACCTTTGACGTGTCAGCCAGCGTACCTTCTAAACTACGAAACGTCAACTATCTTTTTAACAGCTCATACATTTGGTGCCGACATAACAACAATAATTCACAGACATTTTTATGCCAAAATTACTCCGCTTAGATTGCGTACATGTAGACATCAGTGCTTCCCATATCTTGTGAAATGTAGTTAGAGAAGAATCGTAACAAGACATAGGCCCTCTTTACATTTGTCTGTGGATTACCATTCGCTAAATACATAAAGCTAATATGGAGAAAGAAATATATGTTAAAGAGGAAAAATTGGAGGTGGTGGAAAATTTCGAATATCTTGGGATTACTAAAAATGGTGGCACATTGAAAGAAATTAAAAGGCGACTTTCTATTGCTCTTTAAAGACTAAAACAGCTGAATAAACTATGGAGTGGGACAGATAGAACTACAAACATTAGATGTTTAGGAGCACGCATCTTTCCTATTGCAACATACGTCTGTGAGACCTGGACACTTACTTACTAAAAAAGCTGACCAGCGCATAAATGCCTTCGAATATAAACGTTATAGGCGTGTTCTACGAATATCTTGGATAAAGAAAAGAACACATGCATCCATACTTCAAGAGCTTAATATTGATGAAGGCTGGATATTAAAGACGATAAAACAAAGAAAATTTGAAATATTATGGTCACTTGTAACGTCTGAAAGTTTCGAGAGAACAATAACTGAGGGGTATATGCCTGGGAAGAGAGGAAGAGGGAGGCCAAAGAGAAGATGGGTGCAGGATGTGACTGATGACCTCCACATGGGTGTATCGGACACGGGACATCTTGCTTATGACCGAGAAGTTTTTAGGAAGGCTGTTATGGGAGCGAGGTTCTGCAAAGGACATGCTACTGAATGAATGATGAATGCAACGATACAGAACACAATTATGGAAAACACAGACTGGTTTGCCTTTATCAGCAAAAAACAAAATCATACACAAAACAAAACATATAATCACGGAAAAGACCCTCTAGTGACTACATTAAGAAATAAGAAAGGATGAGAGCAATGACAAGATGAAAAAACAAAAGATGAGAACAATGAAAAGAAAATGAAAAATTAAAGAATAATAAAAATTGCTACTTATCTCAAAATCACAAGCTGTGAGTATCACTGCTTTACCGCAGTTCCACTAATTTTAACCCAAACTAGAACCGCTGCGAGCGTTACATTTGTTGAAATGATTGTTTTGGAGCTTGGAACATTAGGCGTCATTAGGTAGCATAGCTGAAATGTGATTGTTTCCTTGGTTGTTAGGTTGTTTCATTGCTGATGAGCGAGAGGTGCAGAAGAGGCGTGTATTTTGTTCACATCATCATTGACAAGGGATGGGGTGTAATTATGTGATTATGCCATACCCAGGAACGTAATAAATGAACTTTTGAAATGTGAAGGTGTAAACATATAAATTAGGTTCTTAAATTTATCCTAACAAAGCGACTAACAAAGATATATAGTCTTGAATACTTTATGATATGAGGAGTATTATATGCATCTTAGAAAGAACAGGTTGGAACAGGAAAGGAATAGAGTGTATATACACAGCCGTACGTAACAAGTGACTTCCTGTTCTATTTTTGTAACAATCTGCTCCAGCAATTGGAAATTGCATTCAGTAGTACGTTATTTACAGTAGAACTGCAAATATTTGAAGGGGAAAAAAAACATCATCAAATACTTGCAAATTTATAGCTTGCTAATCTTATACATGTGTGCAGAACTGAATGGGAAAACATCGCAACACAGGATAATTTTACGGGCTTAATTTTAACAAAATTTCTTTTGTGAAATGACATGCTCGAAAGAGGTGTGACATGCACGAAAGAAAGCCCAAACAGAACAGTTGTGATTTTGAACAGCTTGGAAATAGTACTCGTTGGTGTAACGGTTAGGACAATAGGCTGACAATGGCATCAGCGTTGTCGGACGAAGGTTCAATTCTTGGGCTCGTCGTTCGCTATGGTAGGAAAAGCCTGGTCGCCTATTCCTCCGCGCACTCAGGCCTACAACATGTGATGGTTCGAGCACTTCCCATACCCACTGTAGTTTTCTGCTAGGGGGTTTGGTTCTGGCAAACTCGAAACGTCATGAAGTTTCCGAAGTAAAGAACCTCCCGTGACATGATGGGCGTCCTAACTGAACCGTAGCCCAACTCTGAGGGGCTGCGTGGTCTCGAGGTATGGTGTCCGCCTCGAGTGCTGGAGGTCCCGGGTTCAAGCCCCGGTGGGGGCCGGGATTTGTTCACGTGGACTTCTAGTAACAAAATTTTCCCTGGTCTCTGGGTAGTGAGATGGACACCCGTGTGTATTGTTGCGCACGTAAAAGAAAATTCCTTGGGAGGTGAAAATCGAAAAAGAGTAGCCTAACGGCGCTGCCCGGGCAAAATTTCGAGTTAAAAATCTACCCAAAGTATTTCAGGATCCTCGCCGGTCCTACGGAGTTCGTGCACTGAGCTGAGATTCTCCGGACTCGGGCTTGAGTTGGGACTAGAATGGAGCACTAATGGGTTATACCCGTGTGCCGTGATGTTGATCCGCCGACTAAACTAAACTAAACTAAACTAAACTAAACTAAACGTTTGGCGCTCGCGGCTGACTTGATAATCCTCAGCAAGCAAGCATTCCGACACTTTAGATGCCGTTAAATATACATAAGGATTGAGTGCGTGGGCGACACTGTGAGCTGTGAAATTCACGGCGAATGCTTTTACATCTGTCCTGTACAGTGACCTGCATGTTCGGAACAATGGCTACCGGTTGTTGCTGAATAGACTGATTTGCCTTTTCGGTTCACGAGTGCATTTTTCAGGAGACTCCCGGGAGTCGGCGCTGAAGCTGCGGAGTTCGTGCTTTATGCGACACTTTCGGCGGGTCGCCTTGCGGTAAAAGACCGAGCCATGTGAGAAAATCCGGGTCAATGAGGTCTTTCTGGTGACTGCCGAGTCCATCGACGATGAACTGTGGTTTTCGTGGATTAATTTTGTGTTGGCATTCTGGCAGCAGCATTATGCACAGTGTACCTGTGCGAGCTGTTGGCTTGCAGAGACTCCTGCCTATTCCACTTTTCACATTGGACAGTTGGGAGCATTTTGTGTGATATTAACTGGCACAGGAACGGAGCATAATGGGGACGACCCGTTGCCTTGAAGTTGGAACCTCGACTAACATAAGGATTGTAATACTATATTGCAATAATGGCGGGAAAAACACAAACGCCATAAACAACATCTTGCACGATTTCTTGCCTGGTATGTTTCACTGCATCTCGTCAGATACATACTGCAGTTATACAAGGTGTATTTTTAATGACTGTGCAGTGTTTGAAAATATTGCCGGTCCAAGTTTTGTATTTAACTAGTATGTTGCATGAACTTTACAGTGGGTAAATACAAAACTTTGACCGGCAATATTGTCAAACACTTTTTTTTAGTGTTGCACATACGCCTGGTAAGCGGCTCACGAACCGCCTTCGCAAGCCTTTGGCCACGGAATACACCATGTACCAATATATGCGTGGCAGGAAAGCGTGCTATATTTTGTTTATGCCGTCTGTGTTTACATTCACTAAGGGAATACACTCTTTTGAATGTTCTATCTGTGTTAACTCCTGTCTTTTCCACTTTTCACATGGGGCAGTGAGGAACATGTTATGTGATATTCACTGGCACGGGAACGGAGCATAATGGGGACGACCCTTTGCTGAGATGTTGGAGCCGCGGCTAGCGACTTGCGACTAGCTATCTGTGTTAAATAGGATACATTTGCAGGTCGAGTGAATTCTCTAAGTATGCGTAGAGCCATCTTACCTGCCTTGTGGTGTAATGGGTATATGGTGCTAGCCCCATACTTATATAGACCCATTGGCACTGGCTAGGTGTTGGCAATATAACGCTTTTACTTCCCGTGAAACTTCCTGGTACTCATTTTATCTGGGTCAACCTGGTAGTCCAGGTCAATTGACAAAATACGCCATGATGGGGATTTGAACCGAGCACAAGACAGCATATTCACACCAACCCTACGCTACCAATCTCAAACTTAGACTTTATCCAAATCGCATTTTCGCTAAACCAACACCTGCGAAATGAGATGCCTGAGGAGAGCTGACAACTTAACAATCCGAGACCGAGTAAGAAATGCTGTTATCAGACAGATAGTGGGATTAACACCTTGTGCCACATTTATTGAAAGACAAAAGATCAAGTGGTTTGGTCATGTCGTTAGAATGCAACACCAATAACTACCATAACTGGCCTTACATCAAAGATCATCTGCGACGAGACCAAGAGGACGTCCTTGAAGAAAATGGATTGACGACATCAAAGACATTGTACAATCAAGCGGAATGACACTATCCAGGTCCGCCCACCGGGCGCAGGAGCGCAAATTATTCCTCCCCACGACGCTTGACGGCAGAAGTGGATGATGATGATGATGATGATGATGATGATGATGATGATGATGATGATGATGATGATGATGATGATGACTAGACCGGTCGGTGGGCACGTGTGGTAGCTCCTACCATACCGCGACTCCCATATTCCCTATCACACCACAGATTAATTCATAACTCTCTAATATATAAAAATAGTCAATTACAGAAACAATAAACATAATGGCTAATGCACTTCAGAAATAATGAAAAGGGTAAGCCAATAGTCATATACAACAAATATCATAAGGTAGATTTGCTTTATAGACAGTTATTTTCCAATGAGAAGATAATAAGTTGGAAATGGGAATATTATATTCCACGGCGGAAACTACAGAAATATTTATAACAATAATCATATCTATCTTCGCAACAGAAATGGTTGCGGTACTAAAAGCTCTAGAAGTGGTATGTGGTAGCATTCCCTGGAGCCTGACAGTTTAATCAGATTTATTGTCAACAGTTCTGGCAGTAAAAAAAAATACACAGCACGCAGTAGACCTGACTTAGAAGGAATCTAAATGTCTCTAAGCACCAAAGATTGTTCAGCGTTGATTGTGTGGATACCGTCACATGTAGGAATTGAGGGGGATGAAATGGCAAAGAAAAAAAGAAAGTTACAATCATAAGAATGGAGACTAACATAGATATACAGTTTGAAAGAAAGACACTCATAGAAATTGTTGAATGCTCCAACAAGAGCATATCAATATTAGGTACAACATTAAAGCAAAAACGCCTTACAGTATAAAGAACTTATAAGACAGCAGCTAGGAATAGCATACTTGAGGAGCGGCTGGCCGAGTGGCTAGATTACCGGATTCTCCTTGGGCAGACCCGGGTTCGAGTCCTCGGTAAGGTAAGAAGTTGTTGTTTTTTCGGGGGGGGGGGGGGCAAAAATAAAACATTAACCTGCACAGTTCGCTGCGACTGCACTAGCTGGCGGCCTTAATTCCTCAGGCTCAAGACCCGCCTGCCCGCCACCGCAAGGTACTATAGGAAGTAGATGACAGTGTTGACAGTACCTAACTGCACAGCGTATCACATGAGCATTAACTGATTCAGTGGCGAAGGATAATATATCGCCAAATGTGACTTCAAGTTTGGACAGCTGTTTTGTTCCTTGGTATTTTCCTCAATGTCAGTGCTAACTGAACTGACATTTGCATGATACTTCTTGTTAATTTGATTGTGCACCGTGCTTGGGCCAGGCCTACTTTCACGACAATGAAAAACATATTAAAGAAACACAGTTTAAAGAACTTTACAGAAAATTAATTATGTTCTTCATCTTCGTAATTCTTTCGAAGGGAGTGATTCAGATGAAGTTATGCACCTCACAGGTCGTTATGTCCGACTTCAGCATGTGTTTGTTTAAAGGTTTGCTTCCTCAAGGCAGAATACATCCAAGGTAGTGGGCCTATCTATCCGTGGGGATGTTTCATTTTCTAACAATTTGCTAGAGCGTCGGTTGTATGGCCTACTATTTAAGATTGCCAGCTGCCGTGGGATTTTTTAACGTGCAAAACTTGCACACGGGACTTCCTCTATTTCTCCCTTATCCCAGGAGGTTAGGTATGTGACCACATTACCCAAGAGATCAGGGGGACCTCCTCTGTTTCTCCCTTATCCAAGGAGGCTAGGTATCCGACCACACTACCCTAGACATCAGGGGGTATTGTGATTTCATTAAGTATAAAATGTTCATGGAAAGGTTCCCAGTCCTAAGCAGGGATCTAACCGGGTACCTTCTGAGCCTGATGCGGACACGGTAACCTCTCAGCCACGGCTCCTCTTAAGCAATACATAACCTAGAGGAAGCCGTGGGTGTGTAGCTGCCTGAAGCTTGCCTTCCGAACCGGTGGTCGTTGGTTTCTAGAAGAATCCAAATCTGAGGGAAATAACCGAGGAGTGGCAATACTGGCTAGGCCAGGTTTGGAATTCATGCAGTGTGTGAATTGTGCACCCTGTATCTCTGGATTAGAATTCACATATCATACGAATTGTGCATCCTGTTGCTCTGAATTGGAATTTACATATCATATGAATTGTGCACCCTTTTACTCTGAATTGACATTCTCATATCATACGAATTGTGCACCCCGTTGCTCTGAATTGGAATTCACATATGGTACGAATTGAGCTCCCCGTTACTCTAAATTGACATTCTCATATCATACGAATTGTGCATCCTGTTGCTATGAATTGGAATTCACATATGATACGAATTGTGCATCCTGTTGTTATGAATTGGAATTCCACATATGATACGAAATGTGCGTCCTGCTTCCCACCATCTACAATATAGTGTCTTCTTCTTCTTCTTCTTCTTCTTCTTCTTCTTCTTCTTCTTCTTCTTCTTCTTCTTCTTCTTCTTCTTCTTCTTCTTCTTCTTCAGCGTTCCGAGCCATTGAGCTTCTATGCTGCAGATACAATCCGTCTCCATTCGTCTCTCTGGTTGACCTTCTCTTGCCAGTCGTTGATTTCAAGTGCTTGTAGGTCTGTATATATATTATCTCTCCACCGTCTTCTTGGTCTACCTCGGGGTCTCCGGTCATTTATTTCATGAGTGTAAGCGAGTTTTGTTTCCCTATTGTCTTCCATTCTTTCTATATGCCCCAGCCATTGTAGTCTATTAGCCTTCATGATACCAGTGATTAGCGGAGACTTAAACAGATCATAAATGTCTTTGTTACTTCTTCTTTTCCACTCTCCACTTTGTGTATCCCTAATGGGTCCAAATATGACAATATAGTGTCTGCTACCATTAAATACGCGATTAATGTATTTCAACATTATAGTTGTATCCTTTACAGGACGCAGCAGTCAAACCTAGCAATTTTTTTTTTTTGGGGGGGGGGGGGGGTGGCTGGCTGCTTGTGATATTTTTTTGGGGGGGACATGTTTACGTTCAGTGATTTTCCACTGCTTTCTGAACGACCAGCACTCACACCATTGTATGAAAACCAGCGCAAAACGGTCTCCTTCCAAATTCCCCGTAGATGTGTTTCGAAAGCAGTATACGGGATTACGAAACGTTCGTAACCCCTTCGGATTATAATTAATGAATTCACTAGGATTACACACACTGTGTGCCTCCTGGGATAATATTCACATGAGAATATATAACTAGAGAGACCTTTATCTGGAATCCACAGGGCAAAAGAAACAGAGGAAGACCTGAATATACAAGAGAAGAGAAGTAACAAGTGACATGAATAATATGAGGTGCCATGGATGGAGCTGGACGAGATAGCTGAGGATAAGGGGCTTGGAGGGAGTTGGTAGGGTCTATGCCGCCACCTGGGATAACGGCTGAAGGAAAAAGCTGCACGAGATAGCTAAGGATAAATGGGCTTGGAGTGAGTTGACTGAGGTCCTAAACCCCAATGGGATGGTGGGATGGGATAACTGATGAAGAAAGCAGGAAGGAAGGATTTTTGTTGTTGTTGTTGTTGTTGTTGTTGTTGTTGTTGTTGTTGTTGTTGTTGTTGTTGTTGTTGTTGTTGTTGTTGTTGTTGTTGTTGTTGTTGCGGTGGCACACATTTAAGTCCAGCGTAGTCCATACACGTACTACTAGAACCCGCTACCTCGACATCAGCACAACGGAAGTCTAAGATCGACAGCTCTTATCCATTTGGCCATGCTGTTCTCAATCAATTTATATTATCGTAATGAATCCTGTACTGGGAATACTTTTAACTTAAACTGTACAAAACATCAATGATGATTTGCTTTACTAATCAAGCGGGCATATCACGACTTGAATTGCTGTGTTGGTCAAATGTCCCTGCTATTTTACAAGTGCCAATCAATATCTAATGATTTATGATACACGGTCATTATGCATTAAAACGATAAAACAAATAAATCGATGCGTGTCCGTGCTCCTTGGAAATACAGTAAACATTTCGACGAGAAATCGTTTAGTAAGGCTGGCTAGAAATGTATCGATCTGTAAGAATTCACACATTTCAACAATGGCTAAAGAATATATAGATATAATCTACATATTATTTTCACTATTTCTTAACTATTTCCGGTCCAGGCAAAGCAAGATATGCGATTGGCTCTTCTCCGTGGATCTCAAACAACACATAATAAAGGGAGATGTACCCCCATTGAAGGTACTGCCTTCACATATTTTAGGCCACCACATATGAGGTGAAGCATCAGTTCCATTCCTCGTCCCTTTTACTATCAAGAAAATTCTCAAAATTATATGTTACCCATTTTTTATAAGGCTGTGTCGACTCTAGAGCCGTGCTGTTCAGAAAACAATCCGCTGTCTGCTGGGGGTTGAACCAGGACCATTGGCTTGGTATGCAAGAGGACTAATCACTATGCCACCGCGGCTGCCTTCACATAATGCGGTGTCTTACTTGTTACGTTCGGTTACAGTATGCTAAGTGCGTATGACTTCCCCATTGCCCGTTGCCGTTTATATTTACAGTACGCAGTTAGCATGTTTTAAATGAATGCATTGGTGGCTTGCCCTGCTCCGTGTCGAAAGTTTTACGGACGCAGTTCGTAATCAAGCATAGTTTGTTAGTTATTCTGCGGGTGATTTGGCAGCAGACCGCCTTGCGTTGGGTTTACGAAATGGTATGGATGCCGGTCGTTCAGGATGCAATGGCAAACTACTGAACGTAACTTGCCAAGAGATCACAAACAGAAAACAAATGCTGAGGTTGACTGCAACTTACTGTAAAGGATATGCAACTGGTGACTTGTAATGGTAGTCAATCCGCGATTGGATCATCTGCTTGCAATAACGGCTGCGACTGAAAAACTTCATCGTTTAAGGGTCTCATTTAAAATGTTATATGTCCTTTGCAGAACGTTGCTATATATCCCACGCTGTTTTTCTAGGCATTTGTACGTTCAGCAGTTTGCCATTGCTTTCTGAACGAGAAATCAATATTTAAATCCTTAATGCCGGTGTAAGGATTGAACCGCCTACCTCGTCATCAGCGCGCCGGAAATTAAACAGCGAGCGCTCACTTTTCGACTAGTGAATATTTTCGCTGTGTTGGCCATCATCGTGCGAGCCGCGGTAGCGGAGTGGCTAGACGCTTGCCTGTCGACACGGTGGTCATGGGTTCGAATCGTATCGAGGCGAATTTTGAAACCTGACCTAGGCTGCCAGGTCGACCCAGCCTAAAACTGGGACCAGAAAATGTTTTGGGAGGTAAGTTTGGGTTTAGTTTAGTTTAGTTTAGTCGGCGGTTCAACATCACGGCACATGGGTGTAACCCATAAGTGCTCCGCTCTACTCCTAATTAAAGCCTGACTCTGGAGAATCTCAACTCAGTGCACGAACTACGTAGCACCGGCGAGGATCCTGAAAAACTTTGGGTAGATTTTTAACTCGAAATTTTGCCCGGGCAGCGCCGTTAGGCTACTATTTTTCGATTTCCAACTGCCAAGGGATTTTTTACGTGTGCAACAATACACACGGGCGTCCGATCTCCCTACCCAGAGACCAGGGGAAATTTTCTTACTAGAAATCCATGTAAAAAACATCCCAGCTCTTACCGGGGCTTGAACCCATGACCTCCAGCACTCGGGGCGGACACCATACCTCAAGAACACTCAGCCCCAGTTTGGAAGTAAACGCGACCGGAGTGATATTGACCACACTACCCCTGGAATGCCGAGTGGGGTACACAAATATACGTGTAGCACCTTATACCCTTTGCGCTTAAGTCATGTAAAAATGGCACTGACTCACTTCCACACACTCAATACATCTCGCGATGTGTACATGTATTCATTACCTACACTGACAGTAATTATATGAACACGTTCTTGCTAAGCCAAGCACTTATTAACCCCTATACAACGGGATGGACAGAGAAGACAATATGGAATATCCCGGTATTGGAGGTCACCAGCGATATAGATTAGGGGGGTTGTGGGAGGCGCAGTTTAATAATACCCCCACACACCAAGTCAATGGTGTATGGGGGTATTAGATGTTGGCGACTTGGAAGCAAACGGCTTTGCACGTACCTTTGTCTGTGTGTCTGTATCTGTATATGTGTGTTTGTGTATGCATATGTGTGTAAGTCTGTCTGCGTTTACGTGTTTGTCTGTAACTGTGTCTGTGTTTCTGCTTGTACCCGTGTGTGTGTGTGTGTGTGTGTGTGTGTGTGTGTGTGTGTGTGTGTGTGTGTGTGTATGCGTGTCTATGTAGGTATATGGGTCTTAGTGGATGTTAGTAAATAAAAACGGTTCAAGAGGATAGATTTCATTGCACCGAGTTTTATCTGATATGTATCGGTCTCGTACAGCAGGGCATCCTGCCGAAAGCGTGGCACAAAACGCGAACTCCGTATCTCCAGCGACGACCCTGGGAATCTCCGAGAAAAATGCACTCGTGAACCGAACGATGCAGGCCGGAATCGACCCCACAACCTTCGGAGCGCGAGTCAGGCGTGTAATCACTTCGCCACGGAGACTCCCAGTGTCAGTCTTATCGCTTGTGACAGGTTGGCCCACCTCTCAGATCGTTTTGTTACTAGATGGAGATAGCCCTCAGTAAACCCCTCTATGTATCCTGTAGTATTTTTTATTTTTATCTATATTTTCAAATATTAGATAAAATCGTCTTTGGTTAGTGTATTTATATGCATAAAACTATAGAGAGAGTTAAATACTATTTCTTCTTATAGTTAGAAGTAGATGTAGGGTAGAGTTCGTTTACAAGCCAAGAAATCAAGTCAGGCTGAATTTTATATTCAGGTTTGGCTGTGAATAATAATTTGGCCACAGGAAGGGAACTCTCCTGGATGAGAAGTTAACTTCCGGTAGCACCCTAACCTCTGCCATTTTCTGACAGTCGACCCGAAGGAGAAGGAGCTATCACGTCAATTGGCTAAAATTGAACACCTGTCTGTGTTTAAACATATTTTATTGCTGGCTCTTGTTAAGCCGAAAAACCCTCTAAAACATAGAAAAGCCAATGATAGTCCCCACTCCCGATAGGCCAGTCAAAATCTAGTTGCAGGGTGAGTTAATAATAATTTTGTTAAATATTTTTCTGTGTGTCAATCTGCCGGCAAAATCTAAAGGCCATGCCGATCGATAATAGATACTATTAATTAAAACTAGGGTTAGTTAACTAATAGTAGAATTAGGACCATGTTTGTGCCATGTGGCTTGCCGACAAGGGTAAAACGCAAAGCTCGTCACATGTGGCATCAAAACCATGGATAAATTACATTACGTGATTCTCGAAATTAGGTATCCGCCTGCGGAAGGACACCTGAGTTAGTCAGTAGACGATTAGAGTTAAGATAAATTAATTATGTGCCTAACATCGGAACTAGCGTATTTCTCTAGATAAAATACTTATTAGTTGAAGGAATTAGTTCAGAGAGTGAATAGTTACAATTAATTATTCTTTATTAATCTCTTATCTTTCCCATAGTCAGATTACTACCATGTGGTCCAATATGGCCCACTTAACAAAGTTCAAACCTTGGGGGAATTCTCCAACCCTAATATTGTTCTTGTGTATAGAGAAAGTAATCGTAAACCTAGCTAAGAAATCTTCTAGATAATTAATTAGGCTTAATAAAATATAAGGAAGAATATTGCTATTAGTACAACTCATAACTCTTTAAGTGAACTTGTGGTGGTTCATGGATGTAATGGTTCACTCGTGTACATCGTGACGTTATAGTTGTTGTGTGTGATTTCATTGCACTCTATGTAATTCATTAATATGTGATGTTAATTCATCGTGTGGAGTGTAGTTTGTGTGTTTCCATACATGGAAAATGATGTGTGGTGTTTCATCGATTTAATGGTTTGTTAATGTATATGTGACGTCGGAGTTGTGGCGTCTGAGTTTCATTCCATTGAAGTCATCCTATATGTACTGTTAATTCATTATGTGAATTGTGGTTCATGTTTCCATGATTAATCATGACTTAGAATATATATTTGGAATGTGGTCTTTGAAGTAGAGCATTATGATTGTACATGTTTGATCTAAATATCAGCAGAGAGAATAGGATATCATTTCTGTGCTGTTTCCATTAGATCAGTGTGCTGTTGTAGATTTCAGATAAGGAATCAAAATATGTAAATTGAGATAATACATGCTAGTGAAATTTATGAGACAAGCATGCCATGCAGGACATGGCCAAAAGAATTTACAATTCTGTCTTGAAGGATTATTCACTCCTTCTCACTGTCATTCACAGAGCCTGCACCCTGATCATCTGTAGCCGTAGTCACGACCGGTGATTGAGCTACGAACCACTCACTTGATGCAGCAGAGAGTGGAGTCCATACCACGATCCAGTCAGCACTGCCAGCTTACCATCCAGGAGGCTAAGGATTATCAGATGAGTGGCTACCCACCCGTTTGCCACTGCACAGCAATCACAAAATTTGTCTGCTATCGGCTAGAAGTCTATGATATTATCCTATAGCTGAACATTATCTTGTAGACATTTCAGGGATCTGCGTATCTCTTATGTGTCAGTGAGTTCCCAGTGGGGCTCACGTAGTGTTCTTTAGGATTAAACGTTATGTTATATTTGTAATTTTAACAACTGCGTCTGTCATTATAGAATTAGAATTAGCATCATCAGATTGTGTGACGAGTGAAAGGACTACATCTATACTTATCATTCTGTCTTATCTCCTGTTGTGTGAGAATACATTAGGCAGTGGGGGCTCATTATTCATCCAGGCACGTTAGCAGGAATAACTTGACATACTGTCTTCGTGTGTTAGTACAGTTAGTCGTCATAACTTTCCGCCTGGCACTGTTTAGAAGTAGTGATCCATTCTGGGACTTTGATAATCATTCTTCTAGAATTGCGAGCCATTTGATCGCTTCTTCAGCAGTGGTTAGATTCTCTATTCGTAGAAGTCTATTTAGTATCTACTTTGATCCAATTCCATCCTAGTAGTATACGCTACGCGACATCGCTCTCTCTCTCTCTCTCTCTCTCTCTCTCTCTCTCTCTCTCTCTCTCTCTCTCTATCTCTCTGTATGTGTACACGCTCGCACGCGCCCACTTACGCACATCTTTCTGTCTGCACCCATGTCATTATGTGGGTTCGTACATACATTATTACGTACGCAGCATGTGTTTGTACATTCTCACATGCATACATACTTCTGTTCGTAAGTGCGTAAATGAGTATGCATGTATGGATTCGCCTAAGCGGACACATATGAATGCACATATCAGTGGTAGTTTGCAAGTACGTTCTCATTATCTGCCACTTTGCCATGTCCCCAACTTCTCAAGAACGTATGCATGAATCAAGGGCCGCTAACCCTCTTGAGTGGGTGACACATGCATCGCAGCATTGTTTACTACTTCTGTAGGCTACAGCGATTCTTAGTTGTGGCTTTTCTACAGTCAAAACCTAAGACCAGTGGTTTTCAGCCTGTGACAGACAGCCTGTGACATGTTTGATTTGTAGACAAATTCAAGATCTGGTTCTCCAATTTTGTGTTGTTGTTGTTGTTGTTGTTGTTTTTTGTTTTGTTTTTTTTGGCGAATGGGGGGGGGGGGGGGTGTTTTTGCGTTGGTTCGCTTTGAACTCACGCTATTCCATACTCGAGCTAATACTTCTAGTACACTGGGCTGATTTTTGCGTGTGCATTACCTTTCCCTATTACTAGTGTCCCTCACCATCAGGCCAGATTAACGAAGTGCAGAGACTACTTTGATCTTAGCCAAAAGGCCGTACGCATGCCTTAAAGAAAACAAGCAAACAGAAAAGATTCTAAATTATTTGTTGATTCAAATGCCTTATTGTCCCATGTTTTTTGTAATATTATTCAGTACTAAAAATAAACATCAAGCAAAGAAAGACATAAGCAAAACAAATAACGGACAGGGTCCTGCATATAGCCAGGTTAAATTAAGACATAGACTAAACTCAAGATAATTATAGAAATGATCATAAATGTACTTACCTCAGGCTCGCTACTGATGGCAGTTACGAGAACTGCAATAACAAGCAGACGACAATTGAACAAGGATGAGTACCGGATTCTGTGACTTAACACGGGGGAATCACGGGCCATAACCCTCCCCGTGGGAGTCCAATGAATGATTAACTCGACCACCGATCTACTCGATCGATCGATGAAATGACGAAAACGTACTTCCTACATGGAGGTCATCGGTGGCATCTTGTTATCCGCTTCGGTTTTAATCATGTCTGGAAAACAAAGAAACAAAATTCATGTAAATAGTATGTCGAAGTTAATTAGTTAGTTAGTTAGTTAGCTAGCTAGTTAGTTAGTTAGTTGGTTGGTTGGTTGGTTAATCAGTCAGTCAATCGGTCAATCAGTGAGTGAGTGAGCGAGTGAGTGAGTGAGTGAGTTGGTGGGTGGGTGAGTGAGTGAGTTAGTTAGTTAGTGAGTCAGTCAGTCAGTGAGTGAATGAGTCAGTCAGTCAGTCAGTCAATCAATAGGTCAGTCATTCAATCAGTCAGTCAGTGGGTGAGTGAGTGAGTGAGTCAATCAGTCAGTCAATCGGTCATTCAGTCAATCAGTGGGTGGGTGGGTGGGTCGGTGGGTCGGTCGGTCGGTCGGTCAGTCAGTCAGTCAGTCAGTCAGTTAATCTCTTGTGGGTATCATCCTTGCACTCCGGACATGTCCATAGGTGTTCAGATCCCTCCCCCCCCCCCTCCCTACCCAACATCCCCCAATAATATGCATCAGATTCCGGCGGCTAATAATTCCAGATCTGTGTTGGTTGACGAGATCCCTCATTCTCCCGATGTGCCTCTCACGTCTGGCCGTACCAAGTCTTATACCCAATCTTTCATTCTAGACAACCATCTGGATTCAATAGCGTCAAAGTCATCCGCTCTCCGCGTACCTCCAAGAGCATTAATAACATCGGCACGATCCATGGTCTGTCCATCTGCAGGGGATGCAGAGCCAGCAGGTTTATCAGATCGTTCATTTCCCTCAACTCCCGTATGCCCCGAAGTAAGAAGAATGTCATAACGGATATGGTGTTTAACGAAAACCGCAGGCCAGTGCTATTAAGAATAGGACTCCATTTCACGTCAGGAGGCGTATTAGGTAGATGGTTAGGGTTAGCTGCATATCCTTTACAGGACGTTGCAGTCAACACCAGTAGTTTTTGCTGTTGTGATCTCTTAGCAAGTTTGCGTTCAGTAGTTTGTCATTGCTTTCTGAACGACCGGCACCCATACCATCCCGTAAAAAACCAACGCAACGCGGTCTGCTGCCAAATCGCGCGCAGCTGTGTTTCGAACGCGGGTATGCGGAATCAATAACTGCATCTGTCACTCCCTCGCCACGGAGCCGGCGGGTATATGGTGCTATTCCCATATGTTTAGACCCATCAGCACTCACTGGATTAGGTGGTCACTCACGCTGGTCGCCTTTAATTGCCAGGGAATTTCCTCGCAGTCATTTTAGGCTGGGTCAGGCTAGGAACCCAGATCAATGACAAAAATGAATCCTCTTTGGAGATTCGAAGACATGGCGCCAGGCAGGCATGTAAGCCAGTGCGCTATACACTGCACTATCGCGGCTCACGGGCTAAAGCTATTGAAAACAATAGTAATAAATCTAAGTAAACTCGTACCTCGACTGCACCTATACTGTTATGTTTGTCTGTAACAGACATGATATTACACATGTGGTTTATAGTCTTCGGATAGACTCGGTGGTGTAGCCGGGGTTAGGAGATATCCCGTATCATATATTGTCATTTTTGGAGCCTTCTTCTCAATTGTCCGTTAACTCTGTTATTTAATCCTGTTGCCCTTGACTTCTCTTCTAAACGCGACAGCTGGCTATACTTTTTGTTGGGGGGGGGGGGGAGAGAAGAGGGGTGGGAGTTGACCTTCCTGCCCTTCCTGTTTACTGCGAATGGAAGCCATATGACGTCTTAATATTCTCAATCTCGGCGTCCTTCTGTGCCTCCTTCTGTGCTTGGAGAGTTAGCTGGGTTGAGTCAAGAACCGACACCATAGCACCATGGGCATTCCCTTACGCGTTCCGTCCTCCTCATCTTTAACAAATAGCTAAGAGTCCCATATGCTAACACTAGCATATGTAATCTGATTATGTGACCGTCTGGCCTTTCCTCGGAGCACTGAGTGTCGGCCAGATCCTATGGTTAAAGCTGGAAAATAAAAGGCTGGGGGGGGGGGGGGGAGAGAGAGAGAGAAAGGGTCGCTGGTGATCGTATTTCCTGACATAGTAAGTATGCGATCTTTACCAATTCGCACCTCTAAGATGTTTCTGCGTGCTCTAGTACAGATCTCTTGCTTCAGATTGACCAGAATCATTCGTTGTGAAAATTTTAAGAATATATAAAGGCGTGAAACTTATACAAAATAAGCATAAAAACTCAAAACAATACACGTATTTTAGGTGCTCTGTAATACCCTACATGAGGTCTGTTCAAAAAGTCATCATCATCATCATGTGCCATGCCGATAAGCGTCACTCGATCATCAGAGTCGTGGATCAGCTCAGTTTTCTTGTCTCGACCATTCCACATGGCCATTCCATCCAGGTATTTACTTCTCTGCCTTCCCCTTGTTCTTTCCCCCTCAATCTTGCCAGTTGTCACCAAGTTCTCCAATTTATTTCTTCTCATAACATGTCCAAAGAATTAAAAACATCTAAAAGTATCAGACCTTAATTTTTCTCGCGGAAACAAAGGAAGCAAGCGAGGTGTTCTCAAGCGTGAACGTGTAGTATGTTGATCACTCAATGTACCACATTACACGTCTATTTAGCAGCGTGTCTGTCGTTGAGGTTATGTTGTATAAACGAATACTGACAGATATTGATGGACACTGACAAACTGATAAATATAGATACCTAGGGGCAATTGTAACATTAGACGGAAGATGCGTGATAGACAGAGTAGAAAAGGTCAAGCAGAAACTGCATTTCAGAAAAAAACCGTATCTTATGTCAATCACGATCATTTAATGTAAGAAATAGAGTTGAAAGTTAGTTGCATATCATTTACAGGACGTCGCAGTCAACCCCCGCATTTTTGGGCTGTTTGTGATCTCTTGGCAAGTTTACGTCCAGTAGTTTGCCATTGCTTTCTGAACGACTTGCACCCATACCATTTTATTTTAAAAAAAAATAACGCAAGGGATCTACTGCCAAATTTCACGCAGCTGTGTTTCGAGCGCGGTTTGCGGGATTACTAACTGCGTCTGTAACTCCTACGCCACGGAGCGTGCTAAGAAAGAGAATACCGACATGTGATGTCGAAATTGTTTTGCTGTATGCCTGTGAACCATGGAAGTTGAATGAAAACATTTGGAGGAACTTGGAAGCAAGGGAGATGTGGTTCCTGAGACGAATGCTACGAATATCTTGGACTGCCAGAGCAACTAACAATGATGCTTTGAAGAGGTTAATGAAAGTAGATCATTACAGTGGCACCTCGGGTTACGAACGCCTCAGGTTACGCACAATTCAGGTTACAAACAACAACTTCGAAAATTTTATGTCTCGGGTAACGAATAGTGCCTAGGGTTACGAACAAAGGAGAGAGAGAGAGGGGGGGGGGGAGAGAGAGAGAGAGAGAGAGAGAGAAAGAGAGAGAGAGAGAGAGAGAGAGAGAGAGAGACAGACAGACAGACAGACAGACAGACAGACAGACAGACAGACAGACAGACAGGGCGTAACGTTGGAGACAAACGATCGCGTACAGTACAAACAGTACTACAGATGAGCTTGTGGATCTTCAGAATGAACAGCTAAATACATTAAAGTCGCCCGATGATGAGGAGTCAGTGACCGTTTCAACTGCCAGGATTAAAGAAATTTGCAGCAAGTGGGCAGACGTCGAAGATTTCATTGTGAACCATCATCCAAACAAACTTGTAGCTAATAGGGCAGTAAAACTGTTGAATGATAACACACGATGGCCACTTCAGAAAGATTCTCCAGCAAAGGAAGCGACAAATTTCCCTTGATAGTTTCTTGATACAGAAAGATTCCCAGTCGGGAAGATAATCCTGAAACTAATGACTGAGGATAACAAAGAAAGTGACACATTTTCCCATGATCGTTTTCTTGGTAATAAAGATAGACTAAATCTTTTTTTTTTAAATTTTGCATTTAATTCATTTAGTTGTTTTCTATACAAGCCGGCAGGGGATCTTCATACTGCTCGTAGAAAAACTAAGAAGTATAAACGGACTGACAAATGGCACCAATACTAAAGAACAAACATGTATCAATAACTACTAAGAAAGCACTTTACAGCACAATCTTCCTACCAACTCTGTGCTACCAATGCCAAACCTGGACAATGACAGAAAAAGAGAAAAGAAAAATCACAACAACAGAAATGAGGTTCCTGAGAAGAATACTCAACGTATCAAGAAGAGATAAGATCAGAAATGAAGAAATCAGGACTAAAGTGAGGGTTAAAGCTGCTCTAGATTTTATTAGAAAGCAGCAGGTCAAATGGTTTGGCCATGCAAGTAGGCTACCAGTCAACAGCATGCCACAACAAGCAATGATGTACAGACCAGATGGAAACAGAGGAAGAGGTCGACCACGTAAACGTTGGACGGAGGGAATAACAGAATCCATGGGAATGTCGATATACGAAGCCCATAACCGGGCACTCTCACGAAGTTTATACTTCACCTCGACACCGCAAGGTACAAGAGGAACATGATGAGATGAGATGAGTTGTTTTCTTTCTCTTTATTTAATACGTGAAATACACGTATTCTTTGTGTTTTGTCAGGTAAACGACCGGATGTTAATTTTTTTTAAAAAGAACTAATTTTTCATCTTGAAAAGGACTGTCTTTATTTCATTGATTTCAATGTTTCGGGTTACGAACGTTTCGGGTTACGAACCGAGTTCTGGAACGAATTAAGTTCGTAACCCGAGGTGCCACTGTATATACAACTATAAGAAAGAGACAAGCATCATTCTTTGGTCATTTAATGAGAAGAGAGTCAATGGGAAACATACTGAAGACTGGCACGATCAGTGAGATGATATGCAAATGCAGGCCGAGAGAAATGATGCTGGGTGGACTGAGACGGTGACACGGGGGTATATCAGCACAGTCGATCCAGAACGCCAAGAACCGAGGTCTGTGGAGAGACCATGGAGAACGCCCATGTAAGTTGGCAGGGCACATGATAATGATGAATGACACTTATACACCAATAATACAATATTCATGACGACAGACAAATATGCATAATTCATGTCGGAAAGCAATACAGATAACTGTCATTTACTGTGTGTTTATTTTCAAAACAGAAAAGATGACCGCCGACCAGGCAGACAGACAGACAGACAGACAGACAGACAGACAGACAGACAGGCAGGCAGGCAGGCAGGCAGACAGACAGACAGACAGAGAAACACAACCAGACTGACAGACAGAGACAAAGAGAAGTAGAGAGAGGGGGAAATGCGAATTGGGCAGACTGAAAGTATAAAGATAGAAAAACAATTAATCAAATACCATTAAAGGAAGATGGACGCATACAAGCAATAATAACTTTAACAACTGTTATTACACGACGAAGCTGAAACAAGAACATTAACTGTGTTGGCATGTCACGACAACCAGGTTAATTATGGCGCCTAATTTGTGACTGTCAACAGGTTTGTCAGTTACGCCCAGAAGTTTTATGAAAGCAAAATTTGCATTCCTCTGTTATTATTTCACTTTTAAAAGTAATAGCAAATGACCCTTTTTCACGCCATAAGGCGCACTGTGTAAATAGTAATTACATTGGGTATATGATATTTACATTGGGTATATGGTAATTACATTGGATATATGGTATTTACATTGGGTGTATGGTATTTACGAGGAGCGGCTGGCCGAGTGGCCAGTACGCTGGACTCTCGTTCGGGAGACCCGGGTTCGATCCCTCGGTAAGGTGTTGGATTTTTCTCTGTCGGGGGCAAAAAGAAAATCCTAACCTGCACAGTTCGCAGCGACTGCACTAGTCAGGCGGCCTTTATTCCCCAGGCTCAAAGACCCCTCTGCCATACACCGCAAGGTACTATTTGGCAGTAAAGGACAGTTTTTATGACAGATATGGTATTTACATTGGGTATATGGTCTTTACATTGGGTATATGGTATTTACATTTGGTATATGGTAATTACTTGCTGGAAGGCAAGCTTTAGATATATGATGCTAAGAAAGCTCATTAAAAAATGGCACGTATATTATTTGGCGCTCATAGAAGTGGAAGAGCGGAGACGAGACTAGAAGGCACGTTGGACAGTATAGCAATTTTAAGCTATGATTACCGAACCTAGGCTTCAAACCTGTCACCTATTGTTCCTTCAAATCAATCAATCATGTGCCATGCCGGAAAGCGTGGGCGGTCATGACTCGCCATTTCACTCGATCACCAGTGTCGTGGATCAGCTCAGTGTTCCTGTCTCGTCCATGCCATGTGGCCAAGCCATCCAGGTATTTTCCTCTCGGTCTTCCTCTTGGTCTGTTCCCCTCGATCTTGCCACTTGTCACTAAGTTCTCCAACCCATTTCTTCTCATAACATGTCCAAAAAATTTTGACTGTCTACGTCTAATTTCTCTAATCAGTCTACGATGTTCATTTGTCTCCTGTAGTACTTGGTCATTGGTTTTTCTGTCTGTCCATGGTATGCTTTGCATTTTCCTCAGAAACCACATTTCTGCAGCCATCAGATGCTTTTCAGCTTGACTGCTCATTGTCCAAGTTTTACATCCATACAAAAGAACAGGCTCTATGTATCCCCTCAACACTCTTTTTCTCGTTTCAATTGACATCTTTTTATTGGTCAGAATGTTTTTCATCTTGCTAAAGGCTACTTTCGCCATGGCGGTTCTTGTTCTAATCTCTTCAAGGCATCTCCCATCAGATGTTATAACTGTTCCAAGATAATTGTACGGATTCACTTGTTGAAGAATATTTCCATTTACTCGTATATTACATTGTGGCACTTCTTCCTTCCTACTGACGACCATAACCTGAGTCTTTTTACAATTTAATTCTAACCCCAGTTGCTCACTGTGTACAACAACCGCATCTACTAATTGTTGCAGGTCCTGCGCATTGTCTGCAATTAATACTGTATCATCTGCATATCTAATGTTATTGATGTTTCGTCCTCCAATGCTGATTCCATTTATATCCTCTACATTTCTGCAAAGCATATCCACCATGCTGACATGTCTAACGCTATCAAAAGCCTCTGTGTAGTCAATAAAGCAAAGATGTATATCCTTGTTTACTTCTATAGCACGTTCAATAACTGTTCGCAGCATATACACAGCATTTACTGTACCCTTTCCTTCTACAAACCCGCATTGTTCTTCCCCTATTTCAGGTTGTATCTTCTTCCTCATTCTTTGCATGATAATTCTTAGCAAAATCTTTGTGATGTGACTCATTATACTAATTGTTCTATGTTGATCACATTCCAAGGTTCCTGATTTCTTTGGGATTGCAATAAATATAGTTACATAATTCAGGAGGTATATCTCCAGTATCATATAATGTGTTCAGCAGTCTGGTGACTTGATCTATTCCAAATTCTTCTAAAGCTTTAATCATTTCTGTTGTGATGTTATCTGCACCGGGGGCCTTGCCAGCTTTCATATGCTTAAGAACATTTCGAATCTCCATCTCCAAAATTGGCGGTCCTTCATTATTAAATCTAATATCATACTGTTCGTCTCTGTTATCATCATAAAGGTGTTTCACATAATCTGTCCATACCTGTAGAATCTGGTCTTTTTCTATTATGATTTTGCCATCTTCAGTTTTTAGACACCCTGTTGATGTACTTGTTATTTTATTAGTCTTCTTCTTCTTCAGAGTTCCGAGCCATTGAGGTTCTTTGCTGCAAATACAATCCGTCTCCATTCGTCTCTCTGGTGGACCTTCTCTTGCCAGTCGTTGATTCCAAGTACTTGTAGGTCTGTACATGTATTATCTCTCCACCGCCTTCTTGGTCTACCTCGGGGTCTACGGTCATTTATTTCCTGATTGTAAGCGAGTTTTGTTTCCCTATTATCTTCCATTCTTTCTATATGCCCCAGCCATTGTAGTCTATTAGCCTTCATGATACCAGTGATTAACGGGGACTTAAACAGATCATAAATGTCTTTGTACCTTCTTCTTTTCCACTCTCCACTTTGTGTATCCCTAATGGGTCCAAATATGCGTCTTAAAATTTTGTTCTCAAAGGTTTGTAACAAGGCTTCGTCTCCTTTCGTTGTACTCCAGGTTTCAGAGCCATACAGCACAACTGGTCTGATCAGTGTTTTGTATATTGTGATTTTGGTGTTACGAGATAGCGCCTTTGATTTTAGTAGATGTTGTAGTGCATAGTATATCTTATTTCCAGAGTTGATTCTAGTTTGTATTTCTTCCCTTATGATGTTGGAGCAGTTGAAGATTGTACCCAGGTATTTGTATGTTTCCGTTCTTTTAATGGTCATATTATCTATTTGTATGTGGCCAGAGTTTCTAGCCATTCCGTCTCTTGAAATTACCATATATTCTGTCTTATCTTGGTTGATAACCAGCCCCATCTGTTGGGCTTTTCCCTTTAAGTGAGTCAATATTTCCAATGTCTTTTGTTCACTTTGCCCTATAATATCTATATCATCTGCATAACCAAGCAGCTTGGATGTTCCTCCAATATCATATTCCTCCTTTACCTTCCTTACAACTTTCTCTAGAGCCAGATTGAAGAGTAGCGGCGATAGTGCATCACCCTGTTTCAAGCCAGATGTTATTTGGAAGGGGTCTGATTTCCTGCCTTTATATGTTACTATATTATAAGTATCTTCCATGCATAGTCTGGTCATGTTGATTAACTTCCTTGGTATTCCAAATTCCTGCATAGCATTCCATAGACTATTCCTATGGACACTATCATAAGCCTTTTTAAAATCCACAAAAATGTTATGGAGATCTCTTTTATATTCCCAATGTTTCTCGGCTATTTGTCGTAAGATAAATATCTGATCTATTGTTGATCTGTTTTGTCTAAAACCCGCCTGGTAGTCACCTAATATGTCTTCTGAATATGGTTTTAGTCTATTTAGTAATACTGCGGATAGTATCTTATAGCTTGTGGACAGTAGTGATATTCCTCTATAATTTCCACATTGGAACTTGTCTCCTTTCTTAAAGATAGGTATCAATAATGACTCTTTCCAGTCATGGGGTAATTCTTCTGTCCTCCAGATTTTTATTATTAGTTCGTATAGATTTAGATGTAATGCATGGCCACCTGCCTTTATAAATTCAGCAGCAATTCCATCAGTCCCAGTTGTCTTATTGTTTTTAAGTCGTGTGATTACATATAGGATTTCTTCAAATGTAGGTTCTTCAATTTGTGGTTCGCATGTTAGAACCTCTTCCTGTGGGAAAATGTTACTTGGAGCTTCACAATTTAGTAATTCAATAAAATATTCTTTCCATGTGTTGCACATTTCCTCATTGGTATTTATCATATTCCCATTTTTGTCTTTTAAACCATATGTGTTTTGTTGGTGCCCTCGTTTCATTGACTTCAGTTCTTTAAAAAAATTTCTGGATTCATTTTTCTGGTGATTAGTTTCCATATCTTTGATTATATTACTCATATATTCTCGCTTCTGTTGTCTGACTATTTTTGTAGCCTCTTTACATTCATTTCTATAATGCTCTTCCTTTTGGATGTTATTGATGTCATTTAACCATACATGTCTGGCATTCTTCTTCCTAATGACTGCTTCTTCACATTTTTGATTGAACCATCTGTTCTTTCTATGCGTGGTTAACACACCGAGACATTCTTCTGCGGTAGACTGAATTGTATTCTTGATGTTCAACCAAGTTTGGTTAACGCTTTCCTCCAAAGGGTTTTGCAGAGTTTCAAGTTTACATTTTATTTCATCTGTAAATTTCTCTTTGACTATAATGTCTTGCAGTTTTTCTCTGTTATATGTTGGGTGTAATCTTTGTAATTTAGTATAGAAAGCTCTCTTAAGTTTTATTTTAAATTTTGCTCCAACGAGGAAGTGGTCACTGTGGCACTCAGCTCCTCTATAACTTCTGACTTGCTGTATGTTTGATGCATTTCTGTTGTTAATTAAAATGTGATCTATTTGATTATAGGTTCTCTTGTCACATGATTTCCAAGTTTGTTTGTGTATATCCTTTCTTTGTAGTCTGGTACTGCTAATCTGCAGTCCTTTGGCTTCTCCCAGGTTGATGACTCTCCATCCATTATCATTTGAAGTTGTATGTAGGCTTTCCATACCGGCCACTTTTTTATTAGTTTGCTCTCTACTTATTTTTGCATTGAAGTCTCCCAGCACAATCAGGATGTCCTGTTTGGGGGTTTCTTCTATGACATCTTCCAGATCATTATAAAAGTCTTCTTTAATATCATCTTCTTTCTCTTCAGTAAGTGCATGTACATTAATCATCGTTATATTTTTCCATTTACCTTTTATTCGTAATTTACTAATCCTGTCATTAAAAGCTTTAAAGTTTAAAACGTTCCTCCATAACTCTTTTTTGATGACAAATCCTGTTCCTAATTCATGTTTATTTTGGGTGTTTCCTCCATATATTATAATCATTCCATTTTGCTCTAAAGTACCCTCTCCTGGCCACCTTATTTCTTGAATTGCTGTTATATCCATTTGATATTCACCCAGCTCCCGGGTTAGTTCTTCGGCCGCTCCAGCTTCTTTTATTAGTAAGTTCCTGAATTCGTTTGTGCACTAATTTGGTATTTTGACTGTTGTGTTGGCTTTAAATTTCTAAGCACTTTTCCTCAAGCCATGCTTCTTTTGCCTCCTTACATAATGTTCTGACTTGTCTGTGAATTTCTTCATATTTGACAGAATTATTTTTGTTGAGTCTTCTTGTTTCCATGAGGTGTAAAATTTCTTCAGTCATCCATTTCTTACGACCCACCTTCTTTAATTTTGGAATAGTTGTTTCTGCAGCCACATTGATTGAATTCTTCAACGTTTCCCATTGATCATCCACATCCTGGAATAGGATCTCTAGATCAGACAAAATTTCGAATCTGTTCTGTACTTCTATGTTGAATTTGTTTTGTATTTCCTTGTCATTACTCAATGTACACAAATCATATTTAGTGTTTCCTGTTATATACTTGACTTTCTTCAACTTTATCCTCAATGTTCCTGTGAGTAATCTGTGGTCACTATAACAATCAGCACTGGGAACTGTTTTTGCTATTGTTAATGCGTTTCTAAATCTTCTGCTAATGAGAATGTAGTCAATCTGGTTTCTAATCCTGCTATCAGGACTCCTCCATGTCCATAATCTTCTAGGGTGTTGTTTGAACCAGGTGTTTCCTACAATCATTTCCTGTTCTTTTGCCCACTCTACGAGTCTGTATCCTCTTTCATTTCTCTCTCCTAAACCATAGTTTCCTGTGTATCTATCTCCTTGATTTCCTACTTTTGCATTGAAGTCCCCTATTATGATGGTTATTTCTGAATTTTTACATTTCTTTAAGGCAGACTCTATGTCATTATAAAATTCTTCTACACTATCTTCACTGGATTCTCCTGTTGGGGGATATACTCGAATAATATTTATGCTAAAAGGTCTGCCACTTAATTTAACTAGTAGAACTCTGTCCGACACGGTCCAATATCCTTGAATAGATTTTGATGTTTTCCTGTCCAGAATAATTGCCACTCCCCTATGACGAACTTCACCTCCAGAATAAATAATCTTGAAATCTTCTTCTATCTTGATGCCTGCTCCTGTCCATCTCGTTTCGCACATACCTAAGATATTAATTTTTTCCCTTTCAATTTCTTGTTTTATGTTCTCTAATGTTCCGTCGTTGTTTAACGTCCTAACGTTCCAAGTTGCTAATTTTAACGTCTCTGTCCTTGTCTTGCGATGATCGGTCTTTAAGCGAATCATGAAATACTAGGCACTTTTAAAGAGGTAGTTTGCAGAAATGTTTCACCTCTCTTTCCTTTTTCTACTTCGATGAGCGTCATACAATACACGCGAATTTACGAGGGGAAGCCATTAAGTAGCAGGGGTTTTATTATAAAGTGTATAGAAGGGGAGGGACAGACAGACCGTGAGACAGACAGACAGACCGTGACACAGACAGACAGACCGTGACATAGACAGACAGACAGACACACAGACATACAGACAGACAGACAGACAGACAGACAGACAGACAGACAGACAGACAGACGGACGGACGGACGGGCGGGCAGACAGACAGACAGACAAGACAGACAGACAGACAGACAGACAGACAGACAGACAGACAGAGGGACTGACAGACAGACGGACAGACAGACAGACAGACAGACCAGACCAGACCAAACCAGACCAAGTATGACAAGACAAGACAAGACAGGACAGGACAGGACAGGACAGGACAGACAGACAGACAGACAGACGGGCGGGCGGGCGGGCGGGCGGGTGGACAGGACAGGGCAGACAGACAGACAGACAGACAGACAGACAGACCAGACCAAACCAGACCAAGTATGACAAGACAAGACAAGACAGGACAGGACAGGACAGGACAGGACAGACAGACAGACAGACAGACAGACAGACAGACAGACAAGACAGACAAGACAGACAAGACAAGACAGACAG